>JACYXH010000568.1:1612500-1810000 GCA_026745465.1 Lota lota | reverse complement strand
CTCTCACAGCCAACCCGGTGTCGTACCACCTTCACTTCATGAGGCCTGGTCTATGCTCTACACATGCTAACAAGCTAACGACCCATTTAGTTAACGAGTCAACCAACCTGTGCAGATGTGGAAACCACATCAAAGTAGCACGAAATGTGTGTGCATTTGAGGGTGTGCCTGCGAGTGTATGCATGTTTGTATCTGCATGCATGTGTGTTTGCGTAAGTGCTTGATTGTGTGTGTGCACATGCAAGCATGTGTGTGTGTGTGTGTGTGTGTGTGTGGGGGGGGGGGGGGGGGGGGTTGGGGGGTGAGATGAAGGCGGTAGGTTGACGTGGAGTGAGCCCAAGCCAACAGCACCTCAGGGAGCAGCGCTGGAACATTTTGATATTTTACACCTGATACACCGGGGGGCAGCGGTAATTAAAGGAGTGTGTGTGTGTGTGTGTGTGTGTGTGTGTGTGTGTGTGTGTGTGCACATGCGTGTGCGTATGTGTGCGTGTTTCCGGGGCTTGCCACTGGTTCTTTTTCTAAGATGTTCGGCTGCCAGATTATTAAAACTGTGAAACCTGTTGTAACAAATATGCAAATATTTAAGCACCGATAAACAGTCGCAACGCTCCATTTAATGAATAATGCTTTTGGCTCGTAGTCCCTAGAGAGACGCACAGCAAGTCATTTTCTTTTTTTAAGTTATTTTCCATCATGAATTAGACAAATGTTGACGACATCAAAACCCAGAGAAAGGATGTCAACTAAGTGACTCAACCCAGTGGCTTCCCTCCACTGGACTGTGTGTTCTGATCTGGTTACATACAACTATGTAGCCTGGTTCTACAGGCTGGTTCATCAGCCTGGTTCTAGAGTTTTACAGCCTGGTTCTAGCGCTCTACAGCCTGGTTCTAGAGTTCTACAGCCTGTTTTTACAGTCTGGTTCTAGAGTTCTACAGCCTGGTTCTTAAGTTATACAGTCTGGTTCTATGGTGCCACAGTCCTGTACTGGTTTGTGTTTGTTGACTACACGTCTGCACATGGACCATGCTTGCACACCAGCGCCATATGACCGCATGGCTTCTGGTTGTGGCTTTTTAGTGATTTAGCTGTTTTTGTTCAAATGCCTTGATCTAGACTTTATTCTACAGTCAGAAATGACTGTTTGTCACTGGTTCTATATGTTGGGTTGTCTGTATTGCAGTGGATTGACACATTTAACAAAGCTCCGTTTGGTCACCTCTGGTATTTTTCCAGCCTTTTTTTAAATATAGATGGTAAACTTTACATGAGTCAAGCGGTTTATCCATGAACAGAACATGCATTTCACTAATAAACGGAAACATTTTAGTTACTGGCTTAAAGTTTGAACATTTAGCTAAACAAACCCATTTTGGGAACGTTATTTGAGTTTAATGTAAGGTGTAAAAGTACTTCCTTCATTTGTCAACTGATTGACAAAAGCCCTGCAGCAAATGGTGCAACTCAATTATTGTTCCCATTAAGGAAATATGCAAGATAAGTTTACCTCTCGCCAAGTTTAATTATCTGGGCTCCTCAGACGTTGTGATGGAGCTACCTGCCAGCATTCCACCTCACTACCTCCCAACATCCCATAATACACCTGCTCTTTAACCATTAAAACACCTTCACAGCTTTGTTAAAAACAGTCCCACAAATGCTGAGTGAAGGCTGAACTGAATATTTTCCCCGAACAAACTTCTTATCAACTCCTTCCCCGGTCGGTTGTCACACTGAGGACATTCAGTATATACCAGCACACATCACGGTGAGGGATGACATCACGGTGAGCAATGATATCACAGTGAGGTATGGCATCGTGGTGAGCGATGGCATCAACGAGAGCGTGCGATGACATCACTGCACACGATGATATCTAGGTGCGGGATGATTCCGCTTCAGGCAATGACATCTGAGTGATGACATCACTCTCAGCAATGACGTCACTGCAGGCGATGACATCACTCTGAGCAAAGTTAGTTGTTGTGTTGACATGGTTTAGTTGTTGTGTTGTCAGGGGTTAGTTGCTGTGTTGTCAGGAGTTAGTTGTTGTTATGTCAGGGGTTAGTTGTTGTGTTGTCCGGGGTTAGCATTTGTGTTGCCACCGGTTAGTTGGTGTGTTGTCAGGGGAAAGTTGTTGTGTTGTCGGGGGTTAGTTGTGTTGTCAGGGGATCATTATTGTGTTGTCGGGGGTTAGTAGTGTTGTTGGTCTGTGGAGGACACGCTGTCCCTGGAGACAGCTAACTCACTTGGGAGCTTTGTGTCTTTCCCTCTCCAGACTGACAGGAGGAATTTAACATTCCTTAAAGAGTTATGTTTATTATTATTATCATTTATAACACAACATGGTTCTGGCGTATTGTGTTGTGCTGGCCTCTATTCTATTCTAGCCATTCATAGCAGACACTTTTATCCACAGTGGCTGACAGTGAATTCAGATCCAAGCATGAGGGAGCAGGTTGGGGTGAGGGGGCCTCTTGCTCAAGGATGCCTTCAGGTAGACTGAGGACAGTGGGTATTGATCCCAGAACCTTTCAGCTGGAAGATTACCACAATGACCACCACCAGACTATCCTGCCTGCATCATTACAAAGGGCCTGTCTCCACAGGCCACATTACACCCTGTAGCAGGCGCCCTGAAAGGACATGTTGCCAGTGGATTACAGATGACTTGGGGGGGAGGGGGGGGGGGGGGGGGACCATGGCATCTGATTGACAGCTGCTGTCTCTGAATGCGATGCACTGACCCAATATACTAGGAAGCAACTCCCAATCTGGTGCTGTGTTAAAACATGAGGTGAGTTGATAACAGAATAACACTGTGTTGTAATCCCCGCTGACGCCGGTCCTGAATCCAGGACCAGGTCCCAGCGTGGATCTCCCTGCCAGCAGGGAGCTGGTCAACACATCCTTATTCATACAAATCGCTTCTCTTTTTCATGTTAAAATTAAACACCGGATCCCACTCAGCTGGGTCTGGATTCACTCATCATCTCAGGGTCAGGGCCTGAGACCTGCTGGGTGGTCACCCTACCGGACCTACCTGCTCTCTAACCCACTACTAACCCACCCCTAACCCACTATTAACCCACCACTAACAAAGTCGATGTGAGTATTTATAGTGTATGAATAAGCTTTGGTTGATGATACAATGTGAATATATGTGAATATAAAATATATTAATATTGCTGAATATGTGAATATAAAACATGTTGCAGAAATGAGGGCAATATTAAATAGTAATAGAAAATGTGTATTTCATCATTTTTGGGAGGGTTGCTTAGTTTCCAAAATGACATTATACAAAATAGAAAATGAAAAAAGTGTCTCACTTAACCTCAATTTAGGAGTTCAACTAAAACCAGCTCATTCGTTCGCACACATCGACATGACACGACCGTCTCTTCCAACAGGTTGGTCGAATTTGCAAAGTCTGGCAAACAACGACAGGGAGATATTAAAAATACATGACTCATTTATGCATTAAAATGTATGACGCATTCATATTCCACCGCACACCGTGTCATGTAATTGTGCAATGAATAGTTGTGCCTGCGGCGCCGGGGCAGCGCGGAGTGTGTGGGAGCCAGCAGCGGGGGAGGCGTGGTGTCGTGCCGGGAGAGAGCTCTCTGGGGCGGCCTGGCCGCAGAGCGACACCGGCCATGTGTTGACTGCTTTAAAAGACGACAACAATACTAACGCGCAGTGTTTTACTTTATAGAAGCAGCGCTCACTTATATGAACACACGTAAAACATTCATGGGCTACTGGACGCCACCACGGCGAATAAACAGTGTTGTGCTCGACTCTTCATACGTTTTAAAGGGAAGATTGAAAGCAGAAAAATATAACACTTGCAACATTTAGAGAGTGGCATTGCAACGTGCCCACTCCTTCAGGCGCAGGTCAGTAACAGCATGATTGGTTAACAGAGCACGTACCATGGTGCTGCAGGGAAGCGGGCCAACACTCAAACTCCCATTTTCCTCTCGCAAAAGTTCTCTTTCGAAAAAAAAAAAAGTAAGTATGGGCGAGAGCGCGCCGGGTGGACCTCGGTTCCGCTGGGCCTACCGGAAGCAGATGAACGGCCTTTTGCTCTTCGAATAGTTCCCAAATGTGGTTTTGTTCCGTTCTCGCCGGTCAAAGCAACCAGATCGGTCGTGGGATACTAATAATAATCCGTCCGTTTTATCCGTCCGTAAGTAGACCGTGCTGCCGCTCCTGTGCAGCCCGGACGCTGTAGGCTGGTCGGTATCGGTGCAGATGGGTCGAGTTCTGTCGATCCGGTAACTCCGCCAAACCGTCCGGTGAGACCACGTCGTGTTCCGTGAGTGCCTCGGTGTGTCTGGCTGCGCGAGGGCGCCGTAGCGACGGAGCTGCCGGTCTCTCCGCGGATCAGCTGTTGCTCCTGCCAGCCGCGGGACTCACACTGCGGCTCTCGGCTCGTCAGAACAAAGTTGGTGCTCCCACCTCCGCCTGTCCCGCGGTGTCACCAGAGAGGTGTAGAGACACCTCCACGTGTCCGCGTGACCGTCGTGGAGAAGTTCAGCAGGTTGGAGGACAGACGCGAGCGTGTGGCGTTTATAGACTCAAAGAAAACAACCACTCGAGCAGGCCTACGTGGTGTGTGTGTGCGTGTCTGTGTTTGTGTGTGTGTGTGTCTACGTGATTCAGTGTGACCAGCCGTCAGCAGACACTGGAAATGAAAGTGAGTCCTGAGCGGCGCGGCACGGCGCGGCGGCTTGTCGTGTCCGGGCAGGGGAGTGCAGCGGCGGGCTGGTGAATTATTAATAACCCGGGTGCTCCGCTCCGCAGTCTGTCGCGATCAACGAGTATCCGGGTGGCAGCTGGGGTTTAGGGGAATTAAATACGGGCTCAAAGTAAAGCAGGGACGCAGGGGATTAGTAGCTCACCGGCCGACCGGGAGGGAGGGAGTGTAGAGACGGCAGGGGCGTGGGACGGACGGACAGACAGACAGACAGGAACCCCCCAAAAATACGCTAATCATTCGCAGACTCTGACATGTAAATGAACGGGGTTCCGGGAGCAGCGCAGCGGCCGTGGGGGGCTGGTGGTGGGGAGGCCCGCCTGACAAGACCCTCGCTCACAATATAAGTGTACGACCTGCGCCCATTCATGTGTCACCTTTTCATTTGACCTCACCTCGGTGTGTTGTGATTCTCAGGTGCAAAGCGAGCGGAATACCGGCAGAAAACTCCCAACAAACACGCAGTCTTCTGGAGGATATGACCTCATTCCCTCTGCGGTCTCGTTGTGGTGTCAAGGAATGATCGATTTAGAAAAACAATAAATGACAATTATGAGAAAAACAAATAGCCTAGCAGGCCTATTCGCCGGCCAATAATATAGACTGCTACGGCATTTAAATGGCATTTCAGTAGGTATATTAATGATTCCACGCATAGGCTATATCTTTCCGTTCTTGAGATAATATAACTAGGCCCGAATACACATTAAAATAGTAAATCATGACCCTTCGACGTAAATCCTGTTGAATTATTTTGAGTAGGCTAATTAATGCATCTCGTTCACATTTAAATTAATAAATTACGTTACGTCATCATTTTAATATAAGTATTAGTATATATTTGTGTAAAGTAGTGAGGTTAATGTTGATTTAACTCAAGGATTGACATCTTAATTTCCTACATTTCTGTAGAGAGTATTTTGACTTGGGGTTAATCTACTCTTAATTAAGTGCAGTGTATTCTGGATTAAAGCACACGTCGGATTTAAGAGCTATTTCAAGTGCCATCAAAGCTGGTAGGAAACCATTTAGTGTGTAGAATGAGTATGTGTTCAAGCACACCTTCTGGGTCTTCACACACAATATAATGTCCCCATAAAGTATGCCATGAAGGGAATTTAAAATATCCCTGACATATATACATTTAGATCGGTTCTTTTGCTTTCTTAAATCCTTAAATACGAGCAGTAAAATGTGTAATTACTTTAATGACATTTTTTTTCTATATCTTATATTTTCTTCGAATTATCAAATATGTAATTGCATGGAGACCATTAAGGTTGAAATTATTTTTTTTAATATTTATTTGTTTAATAAAAGAAAAGCGTATCTCTAATAATTACGGTGAACATCTTTATTAAAATATATATTTAGTATTTAATAAAATATAGGCTTTAAAAACAGTAAATTAATAAGGATATTTGTTACGTATTTCTTGCTACATTTATTGATTTAGGCCTATACAAATGACCATATAATGGTATATTTAAACACTCACAGCCATAAGAAACTAGGCTATGTCCATGCATTTAATTTAAATTATTAGTCATTTTATGTCAAGCTTCTAACGTTTATAATGTCAAAAGACATACATAATAAAAATACAATTTGTATAATTTGACATTGTAATGCAATTGTATTTCCTTGCCTTAGGCCTACATTTAAATGTTTTTTTGAAGCCCATTCAGAACACAGACTTTTATTTTAAGGAGGCCTGCTGCTCGTCGACTACAGGGCCTGATATTGCCTCACACGTTTTCATCGCAACATAATGAATTCCACCGAACATTCAAATAAGCCTATGCCTACACAGAGAAAATACGACACGTCAAATATCTCAATAGTCCAAAGTAGCGCCACTCCCTACGTCGTTTAAACTTGACCTTTACACCTGTAAATGTGAATTACAGATGAAGTAGGCCTAGTAAAAGTTGTTCACTAGTTGTCTCAATGGGTCTACACGCCGGAGGCCTAAATAACATACCAACTGCTATCCAGTAGGCCTACATTAGGCCTATGGAAAATAAGCATGTAATACTGCTAATAGTCCTTATCATAAAGCAATTCAATTGATTATGTGGTCGAGAAGGTCTGCAGGCCTCGGATGCACGAGCAGTGTTTCAAACACACCCGTCTCAAACCCGGTGGCTCGTCAGTCCGTTTAATTCCACTCACTTCTCCTTTTCTCCTGCTCATTTTCTTTACTCCCTTTTCCGTTCCTCCCGTTGGGGTGCACTTATAGGGCACCGGCTTTTTCTTCTTTTTTTCTTCTTTTTACACAAACCGTGGAACAAAAGTTCCACCGGGCAACGGCGTGTCGAGGAATGCTGACCTTGGCAGAGCTGAATCGAGAAGCAAACCCCGGCCATCCACCCTGCCTGGTTCCGACCAGGATCCGTCTGACCTACGGCTGGTTTCTAGAGAGTAGAGACTGGTCAAGGCTTCGGCCTCCACTAACACCAGGGCCCTTTCTCCACTAGCACCAGGGCCCTTTCTCCACTAACACCAGGACCCTTTCTCCACTAACACCGGGCGCTTACTTTTCTCACTTTTCGCCGGCCTTTCCTCGGCATACAAACAGACTTACAAATGAAACGATACACGGAGGGATTGTAGAGGTTTGTTAAGACACAATCTCGCTGAATAAATATCTACCTTTAAATATACATTTAATTCATGGGTAATTATCATTCTGGTAAATTAATAATTCCATAAAATCCAGATTTCAGTGATTCCATTCTTGGCCTAGGCTATTTATCATTTTATATTTCATTCTGAAACCTTTGATGTTTCAAATGTAGGTCACATGCTGTGCCGAAAAATCTCCACATGCCAGATTATACCAATAACCAATTCATTCATTCATCTAGAAACTTCAATGGAAGCTGAGCACGAGGCCTTAGTTGCTCGTTTGAAGACCACGGGGGAACCCAGGTGGGACCCCGCAACAGACTCCGGGGATGGACTTCAGTGCAAACCCAGCGGCTGTGCCTCCGAACGCTAAGAACTCTTTCCCCTATTACCGTTTTCTGGCACCTTTCCTGTTCCGTCTTACCGACGGCTTGTTATAACGGAGACCGCTCCGAGGCAAGGGGTGACGTCAGTTTTCTAAACGTCAGAACAAAGCGGTTTTTATTTTTGAATGCAGCTTGAGAAGAAGTAGGTAGCGGTCACGTGGCTCCAATGGGCGGACACTAGTCGTTAGATATGTCGACAAATATCAACCATATATGTTTTGTCGTGCAGTTTTTAAATCGAGACAGAAGTAATGGTAAAAAATAAGGATGGAAAAAAATAAAATAATGTGAAGATAATGAACAAGGGGAAATACCAGCAGGCTAACATAAATGATTTATTTACAATCCGGAGAAATAGCTAAGAACAAAAAAGGTATTCTGGATTTTCAGGTGGAGCTCATCTTAAAGCCCATTGATGAGATGAACAACCTCTGATGAAGAGAGACGATTGGTAGGCAGCCTACGCCTGAGCGCTGCTGATTGGCTCTTCAGCTGCTGATGCAGAGGTAATCAGAAGGTGTGTGTATGTGTGTGTGTGTGTGTGTGTGTGTGTACGTATATATATATATATATATATATATATGTATGTATGTATCCTTGTGCATGTGTGTTTACGTGCGTATGCGTGCATTTGTGTGTGTGTGTGTGTGTGTGTGAGTGATATATGTGCGTTTGTCTGCATGCATGCGTGCATCTGTGTGTCTGTGTGTATGCATGTGTGTGTGTCTTATCTCCAGCTTCACTGCTTTCAGGGGCGCTACCGGCATCCTGCTTATCTCCCCACAACACGGGACCCTCTGAGTCCCACTGAAGCAGCCGTGTGTGTGTGTGTGTGTGAGTGTGTGTGTGAGTGTGTACAAAGGCTTTAATACCCTGTTAAACTGACATCTAAATACGGCCATTTAGGGGAGTGTACATAATGGACTGCATTTACACTGCATTGATACTGTGTTACTCAAAGCACTTCACGATAAAAGTCTCCCATCATCACCTTTACAGTCACACACTCTCAAGAGCGGAACAACCACGTGAGGTAACAACCAGCTTATTGGCAGGAGTCAGCCTAGAGGAAATGGGAGTGGAACTAGCAACCTTGTGGTCAGCAGAGCTGCTCATCTACTGCTTCCACTCTCTTTTTGCAAATGCTATGTCATTATCTTAAATAAAGACCGTAAAATGACAATGTTGGCTTTGCTGAGTTTTATTTTGAAAGACCTATTCAAAACCCTTTCAAAATAAAATAGTCACATGTTGTCATAATGTCTCTGATGATACACTATCAATTATTTGTCTTGGGAGTCTACGTGTTCCATCGTAGGACTTCATGGTTGTGATTGTTGGAGTTAGTGGCAGTGGGGTGTCCTGTCTCCACTATCTCTCCTCCATCCATCCCTCCGTCGGGGGTGGGGGGGGGGGGGGGGGGGGGGGTTATAATCTCTTCTCCTGGCTCACCATGAAAGAGTCAGGAAGACCCACTAGAGTCATGGTCCTCCGAGATCACCTCCCCTCACCACCTCTCTTCTATTTCTCTCTTCATCTCTCGCTTCCTTCCTGTCTCGCTTATCCTCTCTACCTCCCTCCCTTATTTTCTCTCTCCCCCCCCTCTCCCTCTCTGTGTCCCTCCTCTAGCCATACTGGTTCCTCTAAAGCTCCTTCCAATCCGCATCCCTCCAGATCTCCCCCCGTCTATCTGCTATTCTACTCTCTCAGCGTAGCTCCTCTCCATCTCTGTCACCTGTATCCTGAAACCTCCTCAGGAGTTTGGAGTTTTTGGGGATTCCCTGCATGTGTTTTCCACTGCTGGGTTCAAGGGGCCGTCCTCAAAGTTACATACAACTGCACTCTGTAAACCACAGACCCCTGAGTTCAGCCCTGAGTTCCCTCTGACAACAAACAGACGACTGCACTGTTGTGGAACGTCTGCCGATTCCAGCGAAACAACTTTACCGAGAAGGAATCCGTGGCTTGGGCTGGCTTTGTTTGGTTTTGTCTATAGTTTTGACTTGTTTTCACCACAAGCAGCTCTCGTCCAGGGGACGGCCGGTTAGTGGATGAATGATATTTGTATTATGATTAGTATACGGCTGGGAATGTAAACAAGCTCATACTGCAAACACAGAGGCTACAGATGGAAAAGCATTCCATGTCCAAGCAATTTCATATGAAAAAAGATATGGTGGTATCCTATTTCAAGATAAATCTCTCTCTCTCTCCCTCTCCCTCTCCCTCTCTCTCTCTCTCTCTCCCTCTCTCTCTCTCTCTAGGTATATGTACCACCCCCCCCCCTTTCACCACCTCCATTTACTCCTCCATTCACTTAGTCTCTCCCCTCCCGCCCTCTAGTCCTCCTCCCCCCCCCCCCGCCCTCTCCTCCTCCTCGCCACGAGACCATCCAATCACTGCTAGTGATGGGTGTGGTCTTGGCCCTGCTGGGTAGAACCACTCGGTCTGGGAGGAACATGAATATTCATGACTAAGCCACTCCCCCCGTGCGGCCTGATGGTCGTCGACGGCAACACTTGGTCGCATCACACATGGCGGAACAGCTGTTGGGAAACACAGAGGAGAGCATCTGGTGCAGGGCGAGAGACACAGATGGAGAGAGGATGGAGAGAGAGAGAGAGAGAGAGACAGACAGACAGACAGACAGACAGACAGACAGACAGAGAGAGAGGATGGAGAGAGGGTGCGATAGAGAGACACAGATGAAGATCAATTGATGATGGAGACAGAGGGGTATAGAGATGGGATAGAGAGAGAAGTTACATGTGTCCAAAGATAAACAGAACAATGAATGCAACCAGATATAGATGAAAGACAGACAGACAGACGGCTGAGACACAGACAAGGAGACAGCCTAGGAGACTCACAGACGGACGGGGTGAGAGCAGGGTCACAACGGTGTAAAGAAAGGGGCGAGGCAAGCCAGACAGAGAAAGAACATTAAGAGGGAGGGTCTGTCTGGAGAGAGAGAGAGAGAGAGAGAGAGAGAGAGAGACAGAGACAGAGACAGAGACAGAGAGAGACAGAGAGAGACAGAGCGAACAGGAGACTAAATACGATGCCTTTAGACAGGAAGGAAGAAAGAAAGAAACAAAGTGATTGGTGATCCCGCAAGTCACTCTCAAATACCTAGCTAACATAATCTAGTTAACAAACAAACTAATGGATAAAGTGACAATGGCTCTGACACGCTAACTGACTATGAACAAAGCTAACAGAATGTAGCAACTAGCTAACTGACTGCCGTGACATGGCTAGTTGGGGCTCCCCAGGCTACAGAATGCTCCTTCCCAGCCCTACTCTGTGTCCATTCTGTTCCCACAGAACCCCACATCACGCAGCCTCTCTACCCCATAGAGAGACCCCGGTCCTGCCTCACCCCCACCCAGCCGTGCCCAGCGAGGAGGTGGGGGAGATGGGGAGATGAGGAGGTGGTGGTGGGTACGAGGGGGGGCCTGTCCTACATACCACAGCAGGCTGGCACCATGCGGAGCCCTGGGCCTCCCAAACTGTGTCAGGCCTCGCGACGCAGGGATGATTGACACAACTCCCCCCCCTCCCTCCTCCCCCTCCCCCAACACACACACACGCACATACACACTGGTGTTGAGGTAATGCGACAGGGACGGCATGATGGATGTCACCAGAAAGGCTTGAGAAAGATAAACACGATGGAAGTCTGTCCTCTATCCGGGCCCAAACTGTGGATCCTAGACCAGAGTTTACTTTAGACTACGGTCTCTCATCTCGAACACTCCCATGGCTTCACTAGCTGTCAATATCCTACACATAGCTGACTTCTGTTTAGCTTTCATCTCCAACAGGTAGTGTGTCGTCTTCGGTTTGAATCTACCTCCCAAGCCTTTGGGATTATCTTTTCTTTTTTGTTAATAATTATTTAATTGTATTTCGTGTTCTTGTTGTTTCCCTTGTTATGCACAATGTATTGCTGTCTTGCATGGAAAGTGCTATATGAATAAAGTTTAATTAATCTTAAGACAAATGTGTATGAAACATGTAGAAAAAGAGGTGACCACACCGAAACTCAGAACACTGGGAACACATAGGTTCAGCCAGAGGTTGTCCTCCAAATACACATTCTGTAGTTTGCTAGATACATATCTGAACAAATATAAATAACCAATAGAAAATCTAATGACATCAACACCTTACTGTCAAATATAAAATAAAGCATGATCTTCAGTATCAAGTTGTCATAATTTCTCTTTCGATCCATGGAGACAAGCCCTAGTTCTGCTTAAACTTTAATCACTAATTTATTCACCCAAATATCAGGAGGTTCGACACACTGTCCTAATAAACAAGTTGTGCATTCTGGAGGTGCCCTGGGGTCTGTTCCATTCAAACTGACAGTACTCTGTCTACAGCCCATGTCAAAATAAGTCTACTGTCCATTAGCCTACTTTTAGCTCACAACGTATACACGCCATCTCTTGGACTGCTTTAGAAGTTAAAGCTAATGCTAGTGCAGCAACTGTAATGCCAACTTTCTCAGTTTCTTGCTTTAAGGCATGTAATACAGAGGGTAACTGCATTTACAATACCTGATTAAACCTTGTATTTCAATTGGTTACATACTGTGCAGACTTATGAGGCTGGATTATTCACCTATATGCAAATGTATCCGCTTGTTGACATCAATAAAAACACCATCCAAATAAATACATTACTTAGAAACAGAGAAATAGTAAATGTAATTTTTTTAAATGTAAACACAATGAGAGAATAGGAGAGAGACAGAGACAAAGATATAAAGAGAGAGGTAGAGAGATTGGTAGAGCAGCCATCTTACTGTCATCCATGTTGGTTTAACCAGGAAGTTGCTACACCGCTGTCGCCTCTCCCGCGCCATCCCAGCTAGCCTTGCTGCTGATGCTAGCCTACCGTGCTATGCTGATGCTAGCCTACCGCGCTAGCCTACCATGCCAGCCTATAGTGCTATGTCGACTGATGTGCTAAGAACTATGCACTGGAGCTGGACACACGTCAGAAGCCTGGTCGGATGAATACAGAAATGTTTCAACGTTTGGAGTGTTGAAGAGAGAGAGAGTGCATGTGTTTGTGTGTGTGTGTGTGTGTGTGTGTGTGTGTGTGTGTGTGTGTGTGTGTGTGTGTGTGTGTGTGTGTGTGTGTGTGTGTGTGTGTGTGTGTGTGTGTGTGTGTGTGTGTGTGTGTGTGTGAAAATGGGCATATATGCAAAGGACTTCTCCGGCAGCTGGGTCCACAGTCCTTGCCAGGCCATGATCTGCTGCCATGTGCATGTAAAGCGTGTGTGTGTGTGCGTGTGCGTGTGTGTGTGTGTTTGTGTTTCTCCTATGGCCACATAACAGTAAACACCACCCAGATATCTTCTTGAATAAAAGGCCTCTGTTAAAAAAGAAAATGTATACAAAACATCTAAATAGGACTTCCCTGTCTCGATATAAAGCTGCGTTTTGTCAGAACTGGGTCATGAGTGGACTAGCTCAATCCACCAGCAAAACAGACCCTTGTGCGCCGTGGTGTGTTCCGTGTTGATTCGCGGATCCCGCGCGGCGGCGCTCCAAGCGCACATCTCGCGCCAGGTAACCAAAGCGCTGCCAGCGTGCGCTCTGCGTCGCGAGGACGGACAATTCACACACTTCGCAGAGCTTTCAGTTCTATCCGCCGTGTCGCCCATGTTGTGTCACAACGGTGACATCACTCTCCTCCTGCACGTGTACAGTCAGCCTCCTCGAGTGCCAGCCACGGGAGCTGCTCGTGCAACACAAACCTTTTCCGTCAGTTGCCCCATCGTATTTAATCCATAGGCCTACGTCAGTCTGATGCCTAACCTATTCAGTGGTCGATGTTAGGCATACACAATGAACGCGCCATGACGCTAGGCCTATACTCTTGCTTTGGGACCACCCGTAGTTCAACAAAAATGCACTGTTTGCGCTGTGTGCATCTGACGGGTGCTTTTGATCAAAATAAATCCCCCTTCACACAGAACCGGTCCGGTTTCTGCTCGCCAAGAGCCGCGTCTCTCCAATCTGTTCCTGATGAACTTCACGAAAACAAGGGAAAGTCATTTTCTCCTGCGGTATAAACATTTAGTCCTCTCACATGAGGAGGGCATTATTGTGGATTTTATTTAGTCATGCCCATTATAGAAAATAAAATGAGACGTCTGAGGAGAAAATTGAGTTTGCGTTTTGTTTCACTGGCGGGCTGAACGGAACGGCGGATTTAGCAGAGCTTTCTATCTCTGCCCTCAATCTGTCTGTCTGTCTGCCAAAACAGGACCATGTCGGTCTGTCTGTGCTCCTCTGTTCTCGGTAGGTCGACTGTCCACTCGTCTGTCTGTCTCATTCTGTCTCTGACTTTATCTCAGCTATGCTCTCTCTCTCTCTCTCTCTCTCTCTCTCTCTCTCTCTCTCTCTCTCTCTCTCTCTCTCTCTCTCTCTCTCTCTCTCTCTCTCTCTCTCTCTCTCTCTCTCTCTCTCTCTCTCTCTCTCTCTCTCTCTCTCTCTCTCTCTCTCTCTCTCTCTCTCTCTCTCTCTCTCTCTCTCTCTCTCTCTCTCTGATTAAATATATGATTTATCTTCATGACCATAATTAGCGTACCGTCTCCCCGTGTTGAAAGGACCTTAGGTCAGACTGAGGAGGATGGAGCGATCCAGACTGTGCGTGTGTGTGTGTGTGTGTGTGTGTGTGTGTGTGTGTGTGTGTGGGTGTGTGTGTAGAATCTGAGCACTTTAGGTTATGCCTCAAGGATTCTCCTGACCTTTAGCTCCATGTGAGTATATATGTTTGGGGGTTTGGCTGAGAAAGCGCCCTTATCTTCATTTAATTGTGGGAATTACAACACATCTATTTTAAAAGGTCTGCATTGAGGGAAACAAAATTGTGTTTTTAATCTGGAAACTGATCTGAAATGTGACCCGTTAGGAAGCCACATGGTTTCCTATATCCTCCTCTCCTTTTATCTCCTATCCTCAGTCCTCCTGGTCCCTTCCCCACTCTCCTCCCCTCATATTCATATCCATTCACTTATATATTCATATACGTATATATATATTGACATACAGGGATTGATAGACTGTATACATATTGCTATTTATGACTGACTGTACATATGTTCACTCGTTCACTCTTTCAGAGGTCCAGTGCAGATTACTAGGGCCAGCTGCTCAGTGTTTTACTTTATTCTTATTTGGTCAAGGTTTGGTTCTGTAGCCCTATCTTAACTGTACCTCTCCTGTGTTTCATTCTCATTGCTGTTGCTGTTAGGACACCTGAAGTCCCTCCGGGATTAATAAAGGTCTATCTTATCTCATCTGTGACGTAAACTCACACCAAGGCCGCAAGGCCGCGGAGGGCCAACGGTCAGCTGCTGGAGCACCCACACACGCGTCCTGACCCGTTCTGCCGAGGCTGCGGTCCATCAGTGATCAGACTGATTCCCCACTCAAGTCTCTTAATGTCTGCCGTGCCTCCCCCCTGCCTCCCCCACTCCTGCCTTCCCCTTTTTCTCTTATTACGTTTCAAAAGGTTTCTGGGAACAAGGGGTGTGGGGGGGGGGGGGGGGGGGCGTGGCGCTGACTTGGCACCAGGCTCTGCCCGTCTTGGCCACAACGAGCTGGTAACCATGGCATCGCCGGGCACCTCATAAAGCACACCATTGTTGGGGCCTGTGTGTGTGTGTGTGTGTGTGTGTGTGTGTGTGTGTGTGTGTGTGTGTGTGTGTGTGTGTGTGTGTGTGTGTGTGTGTGTGTGTGTGTGTGTGTGTGTGTGTGTGTGTGTGTGTGTGTGTGTGTGTGTGTGTTGCATGGCAACCACCTATGGGCACCAACACTAGAAACACATCTTGCCGGCGGTGCCAACGACGCTGTAGTCTCTCTCTCTCTCGCACTCTCCCGCTCTCTTTATTTTTACCTGCCACTCAAATGTCCCGTCTTCCTCACCTCTCCATGTCTCTCACCATCTCTTCATTTCTCTCTGTCTCTCCATTTCTGTCTGCGGTCCAATCTTTCTGTCTCTCTTCCTTGCTCTCCTTCTCCATGTGTATCTCCATCTCTCTCACTATATCTGCTGACGCTCTCTCCATTTCAGCCTGTCTCTCTCCGGCTCTTCACCTCACTCGCATACTTAACCAATTTCTACATACTGTTTTTCTTAATCTCAAGTACGTCAGCACATTGCAGAGGAATTAAAAGATTACAACACTTTATTCATCCTTCCTAGCAGGTGGACCACCCTGGTCACCAGGAGGTTCCAGAGCCGTCTCTAAAGAACCTGAAGGGGAAACCAAACTGTGCCTTTTATTTATTTATCCTGTCTTCTATTCGGCTCCCCTAGCAGCGAAGCAGAAGAGCAGCGGTTTGATAATAATTGTTTCATTCCAAATAGCCTGAAACTCTGAGTTACTACGTGTGAAAAGATGGAAACAATTTGTGGTTCCTTTTGAAAAAAAATAAAAAAGGAAAGAAAAGGTAGCCTAGGAGTCTTGGACTCTGGGGAAGGAAGGAAAGTTTATATTTTTGGTTTGAAAGCATTCAAATGTTGGCCAGTGCCAATAAAGACGACAATAACCTCGAAGGGTGTCCCTCTCAATGAGCGACAACGTCTTGTTAGGAATCTCTACCTTGAATTGTTGTCGTCGCTAGTCCTGCTGCAGAAGTGACATGTGTAATCTAGCTCCCTCTGCCGGTGGGTTTGGATAGTTACGAGAAACTCCAAAGGGATTGACCAAGTCGATGAGATGACTAACGTCAGAGGGGGTCCCCAAAATAGATAATCTGCTAATTTCATCGTCGCTATTTGGAACAGCATTCCCCTCGTTCCTGACAAAATAATGACACATTTAGGCTCAACTCAAATTAAATCAAATTACACAGTTAATCTGCTCATATACTGTATATACACAGTTTGATTTCCTGTAGAAAAAGAAAAATCATAAAACTAGACGCAGCAAATAAGCCAACGTCTCACACTTATACACACGTATGAGAGTACGGAGGACCAAGGAGAGCCCGGTGTCAGGGGGTTATAAGCGGCATGTTTTTGGCCTGATTTAGTCCTTCCCTCTCTCTCTCTCTCTCTCTCTCTCTCTCTCTCTCTCTCTCTCTCTCTCTCTCTCTCTCTCTCTCTCTCTCTCTCTCTCTCTCTCTCTCTCTCTCTCTCTCTCTCTCTCTCTCTCTCTCTCTCTCTCTCTCTCTCTCTCTCTCTCTCTCTCTCTCTCTCTCTCTCTCTCTCTCTCTCTCTCTCTCTCCTCCTTCATTACCACCTGCTGGTCTACAGCTAGCGTCCACAGCTCTGGGTCACATGCTGCATTTCAAACTCGCCTCTCGCTTCCTGCTAAATCTCCAGATGTTCTCCATCTCCGTTGTAGCCAATGTTCTAGCTGAGCTGATCGACAAGACGCTCAGTCGGCCACCGAAATGTCTTGGGGGACCTACAAGGAAGTGCTGGGGCAATCAAGCCTCATTTAGAGCATAAGGAACAGTATTGGAACATACCCAAAGCTTCCTCCCAGATTTACCGGACTGCAACGGGACCCGACCCCAGATCAGGTGGGTCCAGACGGGTTCCATCCACTACTACTGAGGGGTACATACATAAACATGATGTCATCGAGGGGTCGCAACCCCAAGCAATCTTATAGGGGGAGGAGGGAAACAAGAAAGGTAGGAGGAGCCATCTGGAGAGAGCAAGAGCAAGAGCAAGAGCGAGAGCGAGAGACCATGGCTAAAAGAAGCATCAGAGTCCATTCAGAGTCTGTCAGGAGGAGGAGGAGTCCTGCTAGCCAGACAGGCCAGGCTGAGGAGGGCAGAGACCACATGGTTCTGATGGTTTGCTGCGGTGCATCGTGGCTGCCTGCTCTTAATGGGGACGCCAGCACGTTGCTGTGGCAATGGGTGACAAGGGCACCTTGGCGCTGCAGATGTTGCAGGCGGCGATGACAGATGGCGCCGGCGTCGCTAAGGGAACACCGGGAGCCCGCCAGCCCTGGCACCCTACCCCTCCACCCTCTCTCTCTCACACACACACACACACACACCACTCCAGCCTCCCTCACACACACCGAGAGAGTGAGTGTGTGTGTGTGTGTGTGTGTGTGTGTGTGTGTGTGTGTGTGTGTGTGTGTGTGTGTGTGTGTGTGTGTGTGTGTGTGTGTGTGTGTGTGTGTGTGTGTGTGTGTGTGTGTGTGTGTGTCCTCAGTTCTGAGGGGCACCAGAGATTGGCAGACAGGCTGGTCAGGTGACTCCAGGCTCAGCCCAATCTCAGTCAGGTCCTCAGAGGAAGGGAAATGTCACAGATCAGTTATCTTGGAAACTCAAATCTCTTCAAACATCTCATCGCTTTTCTACATTAAATCTTTGGTTTTGACTCAGATTTTTGAATTGTGCATAGGAAAAGTTGGAATTGGACCCAGTAGCAGGGCATACACTGTAAAGAGAGGGCAATGTAACTTCAAACATCCCTCATAAGATGCAGTTTTCTGTCAAATTGTTTTCTCCTCTCTCAAACCAGAGGTGCCCTCTAGTTTTTAAAGATTTGTCAAAAAGAAGGTTTCTTGACATTAGCATCTGTTCAGCTAATATGTTAAATATGATGAGCAGTGCGCTAGTCAGTAACTAATGGCACCGATGACAAACGAGCAAGGACATCAGCCGTCTGCTGGGACGCCAGCCCGCACCGGGAGCTTTAAGTCATCAGGAAGGGAAAACAGAGATGGTTCGGATCAGTCAACTTCCAAAAAGAAGAGAGGAGAACTTGTTCTCAAAGGTACGGATGTTATAGTCTTTCAGCACTTTTGTTCACGGTGAGGCAGAGAACAAGCAAAGCGCCAAGCAATCGCTATTGGAGAACTCAGATTTAGCAGGGGCGGGCTTACAAATGAAACCACACACAATGTCAGAGTAAAAGCCATATTATTATCATCATCACCAAAACGTATTGTTGGTGTGAAGATCGTAACCCTGGTGAGATGAGGTCGATCTTCTCGCTGTAAATGAGCTCCACATGTCGGTAACCAGGACTATGGGATGGATTTGGCTGGTTCTGTCTGATGGAGATCTGAGGTGCCTTTCTGGAGATAATGCTGACTAGCGATGTTGTTCTGCCAGATCACGAACAAAGCTCCCTCTCCTCGCAAAGAGACACAGAAGTGGTTCCCCGAGACGCCTAGCGGGTCACCATCTTAGCCAGTACCTTTTATAGTCAACCAATGACAAATGTTCCATGTGGCATCAGAGAACGAGTATGAAAAGAGACAAAGATGGAGGGAGTGCAAGACGAAGTAAAAAAGAAAGAAAGAAAGAACAATTGTGAGACTTTCAAAATGATGCCAGGGTATATTTTTACAAACAGTGAATAATCTTGGAAAAGCCACTAAGGCCCCACTAACCCTTAACGTCTCTCTCTGTTAACCAGTTCTCTGTGCTGCTAGATGTCTTCTCGAGACCCTGAGGAAGTGAGCATGGGGAACATGCTCACTCCCTCCCATCTTACGGCCACGAAACCTAACAGCCGTGAGACGACAGCAGAGGTGCAGAAAGTAACGAGGAAAAACGTCTAACTTTAAGTACCCCTAGGAAACAGTAAATGTCTTCCATTAATCCTTCTACTCAAATATTAAATTACTTCATACAAAACATCCTGAGGAAAAATATATGACCTCATATCTTTGAGGCAAAAACCTGTTGGTTCAGCTGAAAAGTATTGACTGGATTTAGGCTTAATACGCCGTAGAACTACTTGAGGTTGTACTAGTAGGCCTAATACTCAGTACTTTCAGCTAAGCACAGTATCTGCTTTGGAATGTCTGAGTACAAGTAGATCAATACTGGTAAAAGTATTGATTCAAGTACTTGATCAATAAATGACACTTACGTTCTTAAACAAGTAATGTTCTGCTTGTACTGATTCTAATATACAGTAACTCTGTACCAAAAAAAAAAAAACATTTTGTCCACATCAGTGTTATAGTAAATATCTATGTCCACAAGAGAACCCAAAACAACGATTTAAAACGCTCACATAATGCTAGGCCAGTAGGTGACGGTAAAAACGTTATGACAAACACCACAGAAGAACAATAGGAACATGCGCATTTTTGGTCTTCAGCAGTGAATACTAAAACACAGCACGGCGGTGTAACGACTCACTATCGCTAGGTTGACTTGTAAACAGGTAATTAAACCCAACAGTACTAGCCACAAGTAAACGTTTCTGACACATGCTAAATGTGTCAAAACACAATTGTCATGTTTAGAGGTCACGATGACATCGTTTTGTGATCCCTTCGAATAATCCAAAAAAATAAATAGTTGTATAGGCCTACACACTGGAAGTAAAAAAACAAAACAATATTTTTATTTTCAGTGACCTGATATTTATTTTGTTGATTAACGCAGCCCGACAAGCAAATCCGGAAAAAGATACGCAAGAGATATAGCAATATGGGGGAAAAGCAATATTATCCCTGTGAAAAAGATGCCGAAAATCATAAAAAAATTAAAAGTTGACTCATCGCAACCAACTGAAAATAGTTGATTTTTTTGTCATGTCGGCTGTCCTAAACTAAACAAAACACCACACCCGTTCTCGCTCGACCAATCAGCGATTACTTGACAGGATTGCTAAATTACTTGGCTCGTCGTAAACATGCAGGACGCAGAAGGTTGTTTTGGGCTTTAACTGTTCAGTATTAATTACTGCACTCAGCCATAGACTAGTCTTCATCTGCTCACGGCTAAATCACTCCACTTGGCAGCCAGATTGCCCCTAAGCGAAACTAAGCCTGGGTTCTGCCCCTCTTAAGCCCCTCCAGCACGCCGGTCCTGGGAACCGCGTCGTCGGCGTGGAGACAACACCCCGTGACATCTGCGTCTGAACGCGCCGCCCGCTGCGGTAGCACCCTTGTCTCCCTGCACCCGGATCGTTTTTCTAGAAAAGGAATCAAATGTAAAAGTTGGAGAGCAGTTGTTGTGGGTGTGGGGCTGCGAAAGGAGAAGGAGAGGGGTTACAACAAAAACCCTTTATTCCTTTCTCTCAAAGTAGGCCTTTTGGTTTCCTGCCCGGTGGCCTTTAAATGTCCAGAGAATGTTTCGAAAGCTTTTGTACTGTGTGTTTGAAAGATACTTCCATGCCTACCGCCACCTGCTCAGCCTGCATGACTGCCAAGTTAAGGACGGTCTTTAAGGGGAGAATGGCTTAATTCATTCATTCATCCATCAATTAATCAACCATTTCATATGTCACTGGAATTTAAATGGAGCTGCAAGTCCATAAAACGATATATAAGGGGGTCTCTAAAAAGCTGAGGTCATTGGAGAAACATGTCTCTAGAAACTATTAAATTATCCAATTAATTAAACTGTACAATTCCTAAAATTTCTACAGTGCATAGAATTGACCTGATCTACACAGTGCCTCTAATTAAATATGTTCGACATCTTTATCCATTCGTTTGAATAAATCAGGCAACGAGTCAGTCGCTAAAAGGGAAAGAGACAGGCGGGGTCCTTTCCTTCTTGTTAATAAAGATGGCGGCGCCCGTGCTGGCCGTGAGGACGGGTGTTCTCTATCGCTCTTTTAAGACCTTTCCAACATTAAAACCCTTTATTCCTGCTATACCACAATATGGAGTGTTAATACAGACGGCAAACTACAACCCCAAACCGCTGAAACTGAACCTCACGGATCCGTACATCCCCGACAGGAACAGCGAAAAAACGCCCGAATGGCAGCGGACGGACAAGTTCGACCGCAAGCTGTACGGCCGATACGGGGACGCTTCGGGGATCGACCCCGCGAAACTGTGGCCGACCGATGAGAAGCTGGAGGAGATGATTAAAGACGAGGCAGAGTGGCATCCCCCGCTGGAGGTGATGTTGAAGAATATCAGTCTCCGGGAGGAGGAGGAAGCTGCTAAACGACGAGCAAAGTGAGCGTTGTTGGACTTCTTTGATGTAGACCTACTGCTGGCCACTAACTGTTACACTTAACCCTCCAATCACGTGTCGGAAATGGAGACTCGACTCTGTTGGAAAACCTACCCGCTACACCTTGGTGTGCTGGATCAAGATAATGTAGTGGGTTGGGATGTTAAACTCCCCGCCACACGGTTTTTGGTTCGAACCCCAATGACCTCATTCCACCTGTAGGCCTCCTTGAGCAACATGCCCTCCTCCTTGCTAACTAAATGTGGTGGTTTACCTACTTGTCAGATTATGTACGGGTCTTTGAAGACATGTCCTTGGTCCTCATGGATGACTTTATCCCAGCCGGTGGTTTACTTTGTTTAACCTTGTAATATCCATACAATAACCTTTTGTATCAATGTTTAGCCCGACATTTAACTTGAAACGGTCTCTTTGCTGCTCACTATATAAACTCTTACTCCAGTGGCCAGGTGTAGGCTTGCTAATTATTAACACTAATTAACAGCTGTTGTGAATCACACTGGAGGTGTGTCAGTCTTAGAGTAACCAGGGCCACAAAAGTGAGACGTTGATCGAAACATCTTGTGGGTTTAAACATTTGTTTCAACCTGGTGGTTAAATAAAGTCACTGCATACATAGTGCTAAACCTGTTGGCAGTGTAACATATACGTGTTAGCAGGGGTGACATTCACCCCCTGCTAACATACATTCTTTGTTGTGAAAAACTGGTCGTGTCCGCCCTGCAGTTACCGTGCTAGTGGTTGTACTTCTGACTTGTATGGTGAGGTGCAAGATGGAGCTGCATTGAGAGAACGTTGGGGTGTTACGGTATGACATGTGATTAGTGAGTCATTCATCAGACGCTTGTATCAGAAGCGACTTAGGCTGTGAGGCTGCATTCAGAACAATCCGAGATAAAATACCTAGATTCTAAAACCAAACCCTCTGAACGGATTGGGAGTAGCCATAGGGATAAGAATGTAGAGTTTTTGCTGGCAGGTGCGTGCTTTCTTCACGTTCATAATCAACGCGTTTCTCCATGTGGTTTCAGGGAGAAGCTCATCGCGTCCAACATGGCCAAGATGCCTAAGATGGTGGCCGACTGGCGCCGCGAGCGGCGGGAGTCCAAGAGGAAGATGGCAGAGGAGAAGACACAGCGAGACAAGCTGTTAGCAGAGGCCCGCGAGCGCTTTGGCTACGCCGTCGACCCGCGCAGCTCCAAGTTCCTGGAGATGGTGGCCGAGGTGGAGAAGGAGCAGAAGAAGAAGAAGAAGCTTCTGAAACGCAGGCAGAAGGAGGAGCAGGCGGCCACGCCCCTCGCTTCCGCAGACGAGTGACAAGAGTGGATGGACTTCCTGTTCCTGTACATAAACTCACGGTCGGTTTTGTAGGACGTACACGCAAAACACAGCCCCTTTGGATTTAAGATGCTTGTGGGTCCAGAAGATGATCCGAGGTCTGGACTGGACATGAAGTGTGCTGGTGTTGAACACTTAACTGGTCAGGTCCACATCTAGGAGAGCTCTGGCACCGCCCGTCCAGAAGCACGCTGGCCGGGCGTTCTGAGTTTTGAAAAATATACACCCTTTTGTTTTTTTCAAATGTAATGTAACAATTATTCTGATTTGTATGAATTATGAAAAATAAATCGTTCAAGAAGCATATTGTTGGAAGGTTGAGTTTTATTTACGGAAAAAAAGCTTACACATGGTTTCCAACATGAGGTCAACACAAAGTAAAATAATTACTCATTTTGTACGTGGATTAAAAAATTCTTCAAAATCACAGGTTTCCATACCTTTTGGGAACCTTATATTTACTCTAGACACTTTCCAGCAAAGAACACACTGATGTTAAACATTTTACAAATAAAATCTGTTGCGAGAAATGAGATGTGTATATATAGCTTACGAGTGCCTTCTATTACAATCTGGAGGTTTCTCAATGTAAACATGAAGCTGTGATGCTTTTATAAACATGTAAACTACAGGACTCATGATAAAAGCTTCACCTTTCATTCTCACACAATTAGCTCAAGGAAGTGGCTGAGATGACACTAACAAAAACACACGTGTTGGCATAGCCACGCACATACTTTGGTAATCTAAAGCCCTACCAAACAGTCCGGCTACACAACTGGAGCCCACAGAGACGTAACCTTTCATCATTTTTAATGGAACCTTTGTTTAAATCGCACGGTAATTGCAGTAGTTGTGGTTTACCAAAGGATGATACTATTCCTTCACTTAGATGCCAATGTTGCTGGTAATGATCTTTAACACAGAGTATGGCCTGCATTCTTCTGGGCCAGGAAGACGTTGGGGGGGGGGGGGGGGGGGGGTCTTCTCACAGCCTAGTCATGTCCTCCTGTTCCGCGGGGCTCACCTTCAGCTTGGCGAGCGCAGCGTGCACACGGAATTGCGTGCGCGACTCCATGGAGTAATCCTTGTAGTTCGTTCTAAAAGGCGGTTCGTTTTCAACATTATCATTAAAAACATACATTTATTAGCTGACGCTTCTGTCCAAAGCGACTTACAATAAGTGCATTTAACCATGAAGATACAACCCAAAATGTGTAATTGGTCATGTCTAGATGTTAAGTAATAATACATTTGTATTGGGCTTTTCCTGACACTCAAAGACACTACCATGACAGATAGGTGCGTTTTTGAGTGAGGCTCGGAAAGAGCATAACATGCTCTATTTTACGAGCAAATTCATCAGTTAAATGTAGTTGTAGATATGAAATGACATGTTACGTTTTAAAGATGAAAATAATAGTTCTGCATGAAGATGAAAATGACGTAGTGGGCCAATGACAGGACTACAGGACAGAGACTACAGAACCACAGGACAGAGGGACTACAGGACAGATTACAGTACTACAGGGCCACAGGACTGAAGGACTACAGGACAGAGACTACAGTACTACAGGGCCACAGGACTGAAGGACTACAGGACAGAGACTACAGTACTACAGGGCCACAGGACTGAAGGACTACAGGACAGAGACTACAGGACTACAGGACTACAGGACAGACTACAGTACTACAGGGCCACAGGACTGAAGGACTACAGGACAGAGACTACAAGACAGAGACTACAGTACTACAGGGCCACAGGACTGAAGGACTATAGGACAGAGACTACAGGACTACAGGGCTACAGGACAGAGACTACAGGACAGAGACTACAGGATTACAGGAAAAGACTCACTTGGCCTTGTGCAGCAGCTTGATAGCCTCTTCCCGGCGGTTCTGGACAATGCAGAGCAGACCCAGCTCCAGCAGGGCGTTGGGGACCAGGTAGTGGTCGTACCGGATCTTCTTCTCACTGGTAAGAAGTAAGAGTTAGACAGTACAGAGACATGTCATTAAGGAGCAGTAGGGGTTAGACGGTACAGAGACAGGTCATTAAGGAGAAGGTAGGGGTTAGACGGTACAGAGACAGGTCATTAAGGAGAAGGTAGGGGTTAGACGGTACAGAGACATGTCCTTAAGGAGCAGGTAGGGGTTAGACGGTACAGAGACATGTCATTAAGGAGCAGGTAGGGGTTAGACGGTACAGAGACATGTCATTAAGGAGCAGGTAGGGGTTAGACGGTACAGAGACAGGTAATTAAGGAGAAGGTAGGGGTTAGACGGTACAGAGACAGGTCATTAAGGAGAAGGTAGGGGTTAGACGGTACAGACAGGTCATTAAGGAGCAGGCAGGGGTTAGACAGTACAGATAAAGGTCATCAAGGAACAGGTGGGGTTAGACAGTACATATAGGTAATTAAGGAGCAGTTAGGGTTTGACAGTACAGAGACAGGTCATTAAGAAGCAGATATGGGTTAGACAGCAAAGAGACAGGTCATTAAGGAGCAGGTAGGGTATTAGACAGTACAGAGACAGGTAATTAAGGAGCAGGTAGGTGTAAGACATTACATAAACAGGTCATTAAGGAGCAGGACAGCTGAACGTCACGCTCAGAGCATACAAGACCGCTAGTCTGAACACTGATGTGCGAACTGTTATTTTAATTCACATGTCGACACTAACTTGTGTTTCCATTGAAACCAAGGGATGGTAGGAGTATATTCTCTAATGCCTGTAGTCTGCAGCGGTTACACCATTGTAACAAAGACCTGTCGGCCTTCCTCTGTCTGAGTAAAGAGACGGCCTGGTGGAGAGTTACAACCTAAGGTCCCCACACACTGGACCGTCTGGTACCATAATAGAAGGTCATAACATGAGATTGAACAAAAGGGTTACGAAATAAACAAATGATAATTTTCAATTTAGACTTCTGCAGACTTGAAGCTACAACACTTGTTGATCTGAGCTAGCGATCGCTAGGGATGTGGATTATAACCAGAACATAAGTCTCAATGAGACCATACAGCTCCAAAGAACTCACCCCACTCACCTCCACCCATCCCATCCTTGCCACCTCCCCCATCCCACCCCCCAGGGACCCATCCCACCCCCCAGGGACCCACCCCACCCCCTCCACCCCCTCCAATCCTCACCTGCGGTACACATTGTTGAAACACTCCTCTGCGGCGCTGATCTGACCCTGGTTCTGCAGACAGAGACCCTTCAGCAGCTGGATCACACAGTAGTCGTCCACAGAGTAGTCGTTCCCTGGGTGGGGGTGGGGGGGGGATATGTTACTGGCTTCACACTAACTAACATGTCACTACACGACTGGTTAGTTAGCTAGGACCGCTGCTGGGGGGTCAGGGAAATTAGACAAGTTGTTGTTGTAGCATCATGTGAGCTAGAACCAGAGCTACAACTAGAGCTACAACCAGAGCCAAGACTATAACTAAAACTAGAGCTAGAACTAGAGCTAGAACTAGAACTAGAGCTAAAACCAGAGCTAGAATTAGAACCAGAGCTAGAACTAGAACCAGAGCTAGGACTAGAGCTAGAGCTAGAACCAGAGCTACAACTAGAGCTACAACCAGAGCCAAGACTATAACTAAAACTAGAGCTAGAACTAGAGCTAGAACTAGAACTAGAGCTAAAACCAGAGCTAGAATTAGAACCAGAGCTAGAACTAGAACCAGAGCTAGGACTAGAGCTAGAGCTAGAACCAGAGCTACAACTAGAGCTAGAACCAGAGCCAAGACTATAACTAAAACTAGAGCTAGAACTAGAGCTAGAACTAGAACCAGAGCTAGGACTAGAGCTAGAGCTAGAACTAGAGCTGGAACTAGAACCAGAGCTGGAACTAGAGCTAGAACTAAATTCCAAGTTAGATTTATGCTCATCGTTCTCAGTGTAACTGTTGCGTCTCTTTGGATGAGAGCTCTGCTGGAGGACCACATGTAATGTGCTGTAGTACCAGGCGCTGCAGCAAGGGTACGCTCTGCCTCCACCAGCGTCTGCATCATGGCGTCTGTTAGCTCGGGACACTTCCTGATCATGGTGAAGCCGTTCCACATGTACATCATCTCCTGTAGAGCACAGAGTAGAGCACAGAGTAGAGCACAGAGCAGAGCACGGAGTAGGGCACAGAGCAGATAACAGAGTAGATGACAGAATAGGGCACATAATATAGTACAGAGTAGAGGCAGATCACGGAGCAGAGCACGGAGTAGAGCCCGGATTAGAGCACAGCGTAGAGAACAGAGTAGAGCACAGAGACACACTGGGGTCAGGGGATTACATGGCGGTGGTCCACGGTTCACATTCCTATAGGGTCCTCCATAGAGGAAATGTGTGAACTAAGTGTGTGTACTAGCTGTGTGTACTAACTGTATCAACTGTGTGTACCAACTGTGTGTACCAACTGTGTTTACTGTGTGTAGTATGTGTGCATGCGTGTGCGCGTACCAGGACAGGTACAGGTAGTTTGACCGGGCTGGAGGCCCGGTAGCGTCTTGCTTTGCGGATCGCAAACTTCTCCGTGGGCGGAGACTTTCCCGCTATCTTCTGCTTCAGAGTAGGAACCTGTCTGATACACACACACACACACACACACACACACACACACACACACACACACACACACACACACACACACACACACACACACACACACACACACACACACACACACACACACACACACACACACACACACACACGTCACTGGTAGGCGGCAGTACAGACATTGTAAATGCAAACAAATTTTTTTTGACATGACTTATTTTGTGAATTAAACTCATCCTCTTCCAACTGAGTTACCATCTTTTTTTTTATGATCTTATTTTATTACATTTAAGACATCATTCAATTTGTGGTCTTCATGTTGGCAGCCATTGTTCAAATGAAATGCATTCTGAGATATGTCTTCTACCCCAGCCTCATGGAGACAGCATCTGCATTCGCTCCATTCATAGGGGCGTCTGGAGGCCAAAACGCCACCACTATTACACTCACTGTAGAACCATGACCCACACCCTACCTGGCGTGGCTGGGACAGTAAGGGGAACCCCTACCTGGGAGTGGTGGGGGAGAGGGACGGTATGGGGACACCCTACGAGGGAGTGGTAGGGGGGAGGGACAGTAAGGACACCCTACCGTAGGGGGAGTGGTAGGGGAGGGACAGTGTGGGTACACTCTACGCAAGGGGGAGTGGTAGGGGGAGGGACAGTAAGGACACCCTACCGTAGGGGGAGTGGTAGGGGGAGGGACAGTAAGGACAACCTACCATAGGGGGAGTGGTAGGGGAGAGGGACAGTATGGGGACACCATACACTAGGGGAAGTGGTAGGGGGAGGGACAGTAAGGACACCCTACCGTAGGGGGAGTGGTAGGGGAGGGACAGTAAGGACAACCTACCATAGGGGGAGTGGTAGGGGAGAGGGACAGTATGGGGACACCATACACTAGGGGAAGTGGTAGGGGGGAGGGACAGTAAGGGGACACCCTACCCTAGGGGGAGTGGTAGGGGGAGGGACAGTAAGGACACCCTACCCTAGGGGGAGTGGTAGGGGGGAGGGACAGAGCCCAGGAGGAGAACCACAGATACCTGAACAGCTCCACCTCATCCTCTCCAAATGGTCTGGACTCGTCCTTGTCCAGCATGCTGAGACATGCCGCCTTCATGTAGACGTACATCGCCTTAGAGAGAGGGACAGGGGGCTTTTATTCTGAAACAGTCTTCATGTAGACGTACATCGCCTTAAGAGAGAGGGACAGGGGGCTTTTATTTAGAAAAGCAGCCTCCGATGGAGTTCATTGGGTGTTGTGTGTGAGTATCGTTTGGAGTATGATGTCTACATGCTACATTGTGAGTACTGTGTGTATTTTGTTGTGTGTATCGTATGGACTGTATTGCATTGTGTTTATTTTATGTATTGTAATGTGTGTGTAGTGTACCTGGTGTGAAGATTATTGTGTATGTATTTTGGTGTGTAGAGTACTGTGTGTAGTACATTATGTATGTACTGTGTTGTGTGTACTGTGTGTAGTGTATTGTGTACTGTGTGCGTCCTGTAGGGTACCTAGTGTGTTGTGTATATTGTATTGTGTACTGTGTGCATCCTGTAGGCTTCCTGGTGTGCAGTGTGTTGTGGTTGTATGTACTGTGTGTATTGGATTGTGTACTGTGTGTATCCTGTAGGGTACATGGTGTGTAGTGTATTGTGTATGTACTGTGTTGTGTGCGTACTGTGTGTATTGGATTGTGTACTGTGTGTATCCTGTAGGGTACATGGTGTGTAGTGTATTGTGTATGTACTGTGTTGTGTGCATACTGTGTGTATTGGATTGTGTACTGTGTGTATCCTGTAGGGTACATGGTGTGTAGTGTATTGTGTATGTTCTGTGTTGTGTGCGTACTGTGTGTATTGGATTGTGTACTGTGTGCATCCTGTAGACTACCTGTGACCAGCGGCTCTCCTTGGTCAGTAGGTCAGCATAGAAGTAGGCCATCCTCCACAGCTGCTTGT
Source organism: Lota lota (assembly GCA_026745465.1). Classification (NCBI taxonomy): domain Eukaryota; kingdom Metazoa; phylum Chordata; class Actinopteri; order Gadiformes; family Lotidae; genus Lota; species Lota lota. The sequence goes on along the minus strand of JACYXH010000568.1, from coordinate 1,780,386 downwards.
AGGTGAAGCACCACAGCAGCTCCCAGTAGCACATGTGGTGGAACTGCTTCCACTCCTGCTGGGCCTTGCAGCCGTCCTCGAAGAGACACACCGCCTGTCGCCACGGCAACGCCCGGTACAGCACATCCCATATCATAACAACATCATTAGAAGGTCCTGTTTAGCCCACGCTTGAATCCTAACAGCGTATTTATAGTCCACTAGCAAGCGAAGCCATAATACTCTGTTCCTGATACTGCATCTAATAGTGATAGTACATACAGAATGAGGTCGTCTCTACTCTACAGGGGATAAACCTGGCGTGGAATAGTAGGTCAAGCTTAGTGGAAGATAACTGCACCTTGTCTATGTTCCCCTTCATCTCCTCCGTCCTGCCAGCGAAGAACAGGAAGATTGCCCCCTGGGGATCATCACATGGTCCATCAGTCCAGAGAACAATAATCATTAGTCAACAGAAACTTCAATGATAAGCTTACCAATAGATTGTTAATCATTTTAAAATGTTGTTATTAGAATTAACCACTATCAAGTAGAAATCCTTACTGGTAGTTTCATACAATACTTAAACCTGGTTTATCTTTTCTGTTACAGATTATAAACATGAATACTACTGGTGACTTCACAAGTGGGCGTGTCAACCCAGATGGAGAGTAATGAGCTTGTTCCCAGGGCTCGGTCACTGTGTGTTGGAGCAAGAAGAGGAGGACATTCACCTTTGGGTAGCGAAGCCGGAATGGAGCCAGCAACTTCTCAGCCTCTGCCACCTCTCCCTCCCCCGTACCTGAAACCCACAAACACATAGGCACCTAGAATTGTCACTTCTACAAATATAAAGCCTTAAAGTATTGGGTCTATAAGTCTGTAGGTATGTAGGTAGGTAGGTAGGTATGTATGTAGGTATGTATGTATGTATGTATGTATGTATGTATGTATGTGTGTATGTGTGTATGTGTGTATGTGTGTGTGTGTGTGTGTGTGTGTGTGTGTGTGTGTGTGTGTGTGTGTGTGTGTGTGTGTGTGTGTGTGTACCCAGTATAAAGGTGAGGAAGGTATGGTAACATAGCAACAGCAGAGCACACAGCAGGGAGCGCAGGTTCACCACCGTAGCGCCGCTGAGCAGCTGAGACAAACCGTAGTCCTGGAACCATAACATACATGTAGAGGTTAGTCCTGAACCATAACATACATGTAGAGGTTAGTCCTGAACCATAACATACATGTAGAGGTTAGTCCTGAACCATAACATACATGTAGAGGTTAGTCCTGAACCATAACATACATGTAGAGGTTAGTCCTGAACCATAACATACATATAAAGGTTAGTCCTGAACCATAACATATATGTAGAGGTTAGTCCTGAACCATAACATCCATGTAGAGGTTAGTCCTGAACCATAACATCCATGTAGAGGTTAGTCCTGAACCATAACATCCATGTAGAGGTTAGTCCTGAACCATAACATCCATGAGGAGGCAAGTCCTGAACCATAACATACATATAAAGGTTAGTCCTGGATACAGAGTAGGCACGATGAAGAGGATGAAAGGTGATGAAGATATACGATGAAGATAAGCGATGAAAGTGAAGATAGACAATGAATATACATAATATACCTTGTCGCCGGAGAACCCTGCAAACTCCAACACCTTCAGGATTCGGGCAGGAAACATGGACAGAGTCTAACAGCAAAACAAATAACTACGTGAGGTCATCAGGGTGGAACACTCTACCAAGGATTCCAAACTCATTGACCAACCCAATTTAAAGCCCCTTTTCACAAATCTTTATATTTTTTTGATTTGCCTAGTTAAAATACCTAATAACAAAAGATGATATTTAGTGACTTACCAAATTAAAAGCCCCTATACCAAAGGCCACGCCTCCCTCCAGGTGGCGGTGGCTGGGTCCGACCACTGAGTCCTGGGACTGGATGTATGAGTGGAGCTCTCTGGGGGAGTCAGACCATTACCACGGCAACAATGCATAACAATGAGCCCAATGGAGACCAAGATGTCTTTTTTATGCAAAGGTATGAGAATGGCTACATTTAACATGGCGGAAGAGTTCTGAACCTCCATGAGCATCTTTCATGGTTAGTTTAGTTCCTAAGTTACAGATGGTTAGTTTAGTTACTACGTTACAGATGGTTAGTTTAGTTCCTAAGTTACAGATGGTTAGTTTAGTTACTAGGTTACAGATGGTTAGTTTAGTCACTAGGCTACAGATAGTTATAAGGGGTCATACTTGTAAATCAGGTAACTGTTGCGGACTTTAATTCCTCCTTTGATGAAGCTGACCATGTTTTCATCCTGAAAGGGATTGTGGTTAACAAAATGAATTACAAGAATCACAAAAACAACAACAACAACAACAACAACAACAACAACAACAACAACAACAACAACAGCAGGTGAGCGGAGGTGAGCTGGTGTACCTGTAGGAATGTGAGAGCAGCTCTCTGGAGCTGGCATTCAGCGAAACACACTTCAGCATGAAGCTGCTCTGCAGACACACACAAACACACACAAACACACACAAACACACACACCCTTCAACCTTGGAAATCAGCAGTGAGTTTGCAGCTCACCGATGCACCACATCCTCCTAACCGGGTTTCCCGTCTGAGATCCATAACGTTTTATCCTGAGTTGGGACTAGGCCCTGACCCTGACCCTGGGGCTAGGCCCTGACCCTGCGGCTGACCCTAGGGCTGACCCTGGGGCTGATCCTGTGACTGACCCTGGGGCTGACCCTGGGGCTGACCCTGGGGCTGGAGGGGCTGGTCCTTACCTTCCGTTACCGACTCCCCTGGAAACTTCACCAGACCGGCAGATTTACGACGAAACCTGAAATGTACACGTAGGGTTAGGGTTAGGGTACCCAGTTAGGGTAAGGGTAAGCTCTGTTAAAGGGTTAGGGTAAGCTCTGTTAGGTAAAGCTCTGTTAAAGGGGATGCGTCATCACTGTTGGACCATAGACCTCAGTGTTCCTATTTGGCCCCATGCAGAACCCACATCCTGGACCAATGACGTCAATAGTTCAACTTTTCTGTGATTTCTTATGAAAAGTGAGTTTTTCATCAGAACAAATGTATAAAGCAGTGATCTCTTATATCAGAAAATACAGAATGTGACCCTCCCCTTTAATATCTACTAAACAACAAACTATAACATGATTCGAACTAAACCTACATTAAATACACCATTTACACATTTGTACAAACTTCCCGACTCCCTTTATGGATTTCAGCAAAACGGGCTTCTCCAACGCAAATACAGGATAGTTGCAGCCCAATAGTTTGACACAGACTCATTTACAAGTTAAATGTTTCCACTTATCTGCTGTGACTGTCAGATAAGTGGACAAGTGGTGCTTGAAACTGCTGTTTCCAAGAGGCACACGAGACATTCACAGTTTACAACTATGATGTCAGCCATTTGAATATGTACAATAATATAAGCAGGAAAATACATGCAGAACATTGTTCATAGTTCAGGAACCTGGGAACTGAGTGTGGACACATCGGAGGTATTTTGTTTCCACTTTTCTGCTGTGACTGTCAGATAAATGGACAAGTGGTGCTTGAAACTGCTGTCTCTATTTCCAAGAGGCACACGAGACATTCACAGTTTACAACTATGATGTCAGCAATTTGAATATGTACAATAATATAAGCAGGAATATAATGGCCAGAAACCATTTCAGATATCAGACCGCTGGATGGGTGTGGTTTAAAATCACAGATCACGCCTGTGCTAGGGGATGGAAGCAATACAGGTCTGAGATCTCCCAGACCTACATGACCTCTATCGGACCTCTGTCTGAGCACTAGTGACCTCTGGAAGATCTCCCCACAACCTCTCCCATACAGATCAAGAAGGTCACACACTGACCTTTGACCTCTAGTAGGTGATACACTGACCTATGGCCTCTAGTAGGTGATAGGCTGAGGTATGAGCTCTAGTAGGTGATACACTGACCTATGACCTCTAGTAGGTGATAGACTGACCTCTGGCAGACCTCCTGGGCCCTCTTCATGGTTGCTGCAGCGTTGGTGATGTCATCTTGTTCGAAAGTCATCATGGCCTGCATCTCTAGCACTGTGGCGTAGATCAGGGCGTGGTACATGCTCTCGTTCACGCTGCACCCACGCCCACCCACCCACCCACACACACACAGGTTAAGGTAGGATGTCATTAAAGAATAACCCCAGAGCTTCAATAAAAGTACTGGCCGTTATTCGTGCTCCACAGAACTACACTAATATAGATACTGGTTATTTCGGTAGAACATCAAATTACACTAATATAGATACTGGTTCTTTAGGTAGAACATCAAACTACACTAATATAGATACTGGTTCTTTAGGTAGAACATCAAACTACACTAATATAGATACTGGTTGTTTAGGTAGAACATCAAACTACACTAATATAGATACTGGTTGTTTAGGTAGAACATCAAACTACACTAATATAGATACTGGTTGTTTAGGTAGAACATCAAACTACACTAATATAGATACTGGTTCTTTAGGTAGAACATCAAACTACACTAATATAGATACTGGTTGTTTAGGTAGAATGTAAACCGTTACCAAGCCCAGCGGGAGGGAGGGTACGCTAGTGTTTGACTCTCTCAACTTGAGATAATAAGCGTGGGATTCTGGTGTGTGTGTGTGTGTATGTGTGTGTGTGTTTGTGTGTACTGTTGATATGAAGGTAGAATGAGCAGAGACTGACTGAAACATGCTATACGTTAAACATACATATATACCCTGCTAGAAGGTATAGCACCAGCATAATGGTGTGTGTGTGTGTGTGTGTGTGTGTGTGTGTGTGTGTGTGTGTGTGTGTGTGTGTGTGTGTGTGTGTGTGTGTGTGTGTGTGTGTGTGTGTGTGTGTGCGTGTTATGTTTATTTTCTAGGCTGTTCTCGTGTGTCTGGGCCTTTGGCTGTCCAACCTTCGCAAACATCCTGGAGAGAAGTCAACCAATCATGGAGCTCCATTCTACAGCCTAGTACTGATAAGAGCTCCCTGTTGAACCCACACACACACACACACACACACACACACACACACACACACACACACACACACACACACACACACACACTGTCGTAGCAACCACCACAACACACACACATACACACACACACACACACACACACACACACACACACACACACACACACACACACACACACACACACACACACTGTCTTAATGTACATTAGATGGGAACATTTGCTTCTCTATCTAGAATATTTCTTTCTCTGTCATCAAATCTGTCTCTCTTCTTCAGAATGCAGGACTTGTACTCTATGGATGAGTGAGAGAGGGGGGTTCTGACTCCCAGCTGAACGGTTCTGGGTGGGTTCAGTGAGTGAGTGAGTGAGTCAGTCAGTGAGTCAGTAAGTGGTTACCGTGGTTTCAGCCTCTCCATACTCTCTCTGAAACGGTTGTTCAGGAAGAGGTCCAGGGCCTCCATGCAGTCATCCAAGCTCTCCTTCAGACTCCCCTGGGAGGGGCTACACACACACACACACACACACACACACACACACACACACACACACACACACACACACACACACAGTTGTCATTCACATCACGGAGCTACACAACCCCAATTGGCTGAACCATTTTAACGAACAAGCGTCCTCTAGGCCTACTCTGGTACCGGAGCAGGTGACTGGCCATCACACATAACCCGTGCGGTCACCCAGACATGCGCATCAGGTCTCCGTGAGCACTTCTGCAAAGTAGCAGCATACTGAAGAACTGCTGCAATGTCATTCACGCATCACTGTTTCCTTGAAGAAGCCAGAAATGTCGCCGCAGCCACACCCACTTCTCATAGATTCAGTCCTCAATTTATCCGGATAATTTGTTGCCCGACGACTATTGTTGACAGAGGGACAACAAAATAAGACGAAAGCGCAATTCGGAAGGAAACGAGAAAAGTAGCCTTCTTTTCATTCCGAAGTCACTCTGAACTCTGCTAGGAGCGAAATGTTCTCAAATCTAAGTTCAACAGTCTTTAAAAAAAATAATGTTATAAACCATACTTATTTAACTTTAACTGTAACTTATTTAATAGATCCGTGTCTTACTTGTCTTTCGTAAGTGCATCTTTCCCATTGGACATGATATCCCAGCCACTGCGGACACCTGCTCAAAGTTTAGAGAGAACAAAACACATCCAGGCGTCACGTCCGAAAGGAAAATGTTCACAGGCGGTTTGCTCCACTCTTTCCACGCAGAGTCAACACAGCGGGAGAGAATATCCTAACTTTCTGGCCGAGTCGCGTCACCGTGCCGATCTGCGTTGAAGTCATGTTTTGCGGGAGGAGTGAGTTTTCGTGTGACTCCTCCTTAGCCGAGGCACTGTGCCACGCACACCTTACACTGCTAACCCTTGCGCTAACCATAACCCTAAACCAAATCGAACCGAAGCCCTAACCTAACTCTTTGTTTACAATATCGCAGAAGATAGAAGAACACAGAGAAGAACACAGAGAAAGTCTAAACGGGCCAGCGTTGGCTTGTTTGTAATCCAATGGGAACATTTATAAAAAGACCGGTAGGTTTCTATGGCTCAGTTGTGCACTGTTCTCGGTATAAATTATAATAAATAAATAAAAATAAGACTATACGTACACGCCTGGCCCCGAACGACTGCGTGTAACCCTGAAAGACAATTAAATAATGTTATACATTTTAAACTAGATGCCATTCAACACCCACATTACATTCATTGTGTTTAGATATCATTGTATACACAATTGACAGGTCTAAGATTAAAAATAGTCAAACCCAATTAGACGCGTTTAACCAGCACAGAATATTTCAAATTGACGTTGTAATTCATACATATTACCACACGGGGGTGGTGTTGCACAACTAGCACAGTCTAACTCTGCCCTAACGTAAGAAACAATTCTAAAAAACAACCTGAAAGACCAGTGGTAGAGGTGTAAGGTTATATCACTAGTATATGTGTAAGGTTATATAATTAGTATAGGTGTTAGGGTGAAATGTTGCAGATAGATCTACCAAGTGCTAATTAAGTTCCCCGTGGGAGTTAATACATCACAACAAGGCAATCCAAGGATGAGTTTAAATACACGTTAGCAAGTACTAGTCAAACATTACCTCTGGTAATCTTCTCCTTCAACTCTAGTGGGCGACAGAGCACAGCATGAGCATACCACATTTATATTACCATTAAAACAGAGTGCGCATTGTTTTAAATACAACTTTTTTTTAAATATATATACAGTATGTACCATTGGTACATATACCATTGGTATAAATCAATATTTATTTTGTATATATTGTTTTTAAATATATATTGAGAACTACACAAACATAACAGATGTGCTTGTATTGAAACGAGAATAATACATATTATCATACTGCTTATAAAACTACAAAGGGAGAAGGTAAACAAATATATAACCCATTAGATAAATTAAGACAAAGGATCATTATTCCTCTTTAAATAATTCGAATAAACATTTTACTACGTTGTACACCGTTTTTACAGGTGTAAAGTTGCCGGTGATCTTAATGAATTAAAAGTAGTTGAATGGCAGTACCACCGATGGGCCTCAAGGTGTTGTCAGTCACATTGTAATGAAATAAGGAACGTTTTACTACTTTAAAACTTCCCTGGAAATGGATATTCTTCCTGTGTGGTCCTTCTCAGGGGTTCTTCCCTTTGTGAGAAATAACTGAGTTGTTATAAAATTTAAATGGTCGTTTGAGTCTGTTCAGTAGTAAAATGTGTTTTGTAGAAACACTGACCACACTGAAAACAGCTGAACAGCAACAGCTATGGCAATGACCTGTCTAATAAACTAATACATCCCTGCGATAAACTGGTACAACAAACTGTTAATAGTATTAGGATATAGTAATATACTGTTTCTAGTCCTTCCGGTTCAGTTTAGGGTTTCTGGAAACATTTGCAAATAATTGAGTCAAGCTGTAGAGAAATAATTATAACTTTATTTCAAAAACCTTGTCACCATCACATTAAAATAATTAAAAAAAAAACTTCAGGGCATTTATACAGTAATCTGAATACAAAATATGTAAACCACTGAGTTCTGTTATACAAATAGTTTGGTTAATCCACTGGAATTTCTGAACAGTGTAAACCAAAGCCAGAAGTCCTTAACGAAAGCAAGTGTGAGAAATATGGGCCTAATCGTTTTCAAGTGTGGCTCTATCCTAAATAAATACACACATATATATTAATTCAAGACATCAAGTCGATTTGATATAAAAACAAAAACCAACTAAAATGAATTTAAGTTCATACCATCGGTGATGAGCTGGATAAGTCTACTGATTGAACAAAGTAAGCTACTCATTGTTGTATTCAAGAAAGATTTATTTGGTTAAAGCTGCCGTCAGTCCGTCATCCATTCTTAGAACCGATCTTACAGTAGAGAGTCATGGCGACGATCATGGCAAGGATCTGGTGGAAAAGGTAGAGGCACATTTAAATGTACAGTAGGGCTACCATCAAATTTAGTAGGCCGATGGGGTTATGTCCTGCTGATACAAAGGCCTTACATTTATGACTTATTCAAATAGTTGAGGAAAGATTATGAAGTATTGCAGAGAAGTTGGACCATTGAGGTAATTTCTCCAAATGGGACCAGTGGAGATTCAAAGAAACATTTTACAGTCCGCACTCTCCTCCCACCACATGAAGCAGTTCTCTCTTACATTAGAAAATACAGAGGGTGACTTCCACTTTACTGGATACTGCTATTTTCCTTAAATGTTGTTTGACTATGATGCAATATAATTGTACAATAAGACATAAAACACCAACAGTAGGGCCTTTACTGTACCTCTACAACGGCGATTCCCAATGCGACCGCAATAATAGCAATCGAGTTGTCATCAATAAGCTTCAAAATCTTGGGGAAGCAACCAGGTATATGCTGGGGAAAAAAATACATTTTTAAACTCTTAAAAAGTTATAAAGTATTGGTCTACAGATGTTCTCCATGACATAGTTAGTCTAGCGAGCCGACTTGTGATTGACATGGGCCTACCGGGATGGATGAATGAACGTTTACAGGGTCAATACAGGAGACCTCCCCGTTGCAGCACTGCGGAGGGTAGGATGAGTGCTGTTTGTAGTATGGAGAGTCAGAGAAGTCGGTGTAGTTGTAGAATCCACAGCATTTCAGCTAACAAAACAGGAAGAAAGTATAAATGGTGGGGTACAAATTGTGTTGCAATTTACATCCAAGGTAGAATACCTCCCATCGTGTCGCCATAGCAACATACCGTTTCCATGGTAGTATTCCAAAGGCCGGTGATGTCAGGATTGGAGCCATAGTCCAGTGCGATACTCTTCTTCGCGGCGCCACCCAGCTTCTCAATCAAATCCGCTGCCTGGAAGGTCAAAGACGTTAACCGAATACCACTGTCTTTCCAAAGACATGGATGTGAAATGAAGCCAGAACACATTGTGTTTGAATCCCAGGCTACCCACCACAGGTTTGAACACCAAGATGACCACCGCACCGGCCACCTCCGCCAAGAAGATCACAAGGATGATGATGAAGAACTGCAAGGACAGGAGGGCCTCGTTAATAGCTGCTTTAATAGGTAAATTACCTAAAGGCCTTGAGAGGAACCACATGCTAGTCTCTACCGTGGACCATCAAAAGGCCATTAGAGGAACTATATGCTAGTCTCTACCGTGGACCACCTAAAGGCCATTAGAGGAACTATATGCTAGTCTCTACCGTGGACCACCTAAAGGCCATTAGAGGAACTATATGCTAGTCTCTACCGTGGACCACCTAAAGGCCATTAGAGGAACTACATGCTTATCTCCTACCAGCGGTCAGACCTACCAGCGGTCAGACCTACCAGCGGTCAGACCTACCAGCGGTCAGACCGACCAGCGGTCAGACCTACCAGCGGTCAGACCTACCAGAGGTGAGACCTACCAGCGGTCAGACCTACCAGCGGTCAGACCTACCAGCGGTCAGACCTACCAGCGGTCAGACCTACCAGCGGTCAGACCTACCAGCGGTGAGATCTACCAGCGGTCAGACCGACCAGGGGTGAGAACTTCCAGTGGTCAGACCTACCAGGGGTGAGACCTACCAGGGGTGAGACCTACCAGGGGGTGAGAAATACCAGGGGTGAGACCTACCAGCATGAGCATACACCGGCTCTCCTTAACAGCGCCGCAGCACCCCAGGAAGCCGATGACCACCAATACCACCCCGACTGCGATCAGTAGGTAGCCCACGTTGAGCAGCTGGCCCAGCTCTTCTGGTGCCCCCTTGATATTCTGGAGGAGGCCCAGGATGGAGCCACTGTCCACCTTCACCCAGATACCCACGCCCAGGAGGGCAGCCCCCGCCACCTGGTGGAGAGGAGGAGGTGGTGCAGGAAGAGGAGGTGGAGGAGGATGAATGAGGAAGCAGAAGTGGGAGGAAGAGGAATGTGGGGTGGAGAGGAGGAGGAGGAGGAGTAGAAGAGGTCGGACAGGAGGAGGAGTAGAAGAGGTCGGAGAGGAGGAGGTGGGATGAGAGAGGTTGGAGAGGAGGAGGAGAAGATGGTGGGGTGGATGAGGAGGCAGTAGAAGGGGTGGGGTTGAGGATGATGGGGATCGATGGAGGGAGAAGTGGTGGAAGTGGAGGAGGCAAAGAAAGATATTTGACAGGTCAAATTAAACCAACGATAATAGGAACAACTAACAAGGAAGTATAAAGTTACTGCTGGTGAAATCTCTCAGTAAAAACAAGCTGTTTTTAATCAGCCAGCCTTCAGATGTCGTAGTGCCGGGCATTTATCAAACGTTTCTTACTAACAACAAGGAAATAACACTTACAAAGATAAGGCCGTTGAAGATAAACATCATGACTTTGAGGAACCCGAAGCAGCCCATGCTTGCTGTGGATTAGGCCTACCTGTAAATACACAGGTACAATTTGTTTAGAGATTTGGTCATCGGTTCTAACCATCTCAGTTCATTTACATGTGCATTGTATATGAATTACATCACGTCATGCTATGTTTTGCCAATCTCAAACAACGACAGCCGACACTGGGAACAGTGGTTTGGTTTTATTTCAGGTAAATCCTCGTGAGAGGTTCATGCGGTCACTCAGGTGACAGAGTGAGCATGCGGGCTTGAGCAGGTAAAACCCCTGAGGCCCTCAGGAGCTCCAAGCAGCAACACCTGCCCTGCTCACACAGCAGTCTGTAGGCCAAAAGTTATCTGATCCTTTTATCAACACTCTACAAACATTTGATAATCACTACAATTACCTTTCATGAGGATATAAAGCATTTCCACTGTAACATTCCCACTTGGCTAGCTACATGGTGTTTGTATAGAGAGGGTGTCGAGTCAATGACAAAATGGAAACGCGTCACTGTGAACAAATAATGGGTGGGTCTGGTGTGATGTTGGAGCCCAGGACCAGCGGGTCTGTTTGCTCGGTCTGTCCTTGACATTCCTCTGAGTGAAAAATTGATATTGAGTTGAAGAAGGGAACACAACGGCTGAAAACACAACACACAAAGCCTTCTGCATCCACAACAGTTGTGCTTTCTACTTAGTCATGAATGACAGAGAAAAGAGAAGTCATTGGTCCGACACATCCCCATTTTGAAAGGCCTGTTTAGAAAGCAGATGACAAACTACTTCCTCATCAGAGCTATTAAACCACAGAGCCGTACCCATACACACAGACATCTCTCACACACACACACGATAAGGCCAAAGAGGTCATAAATACTTTTTTTTTTTAAATGGTACACTAAATGTCACACGCATGTGAAATTTAATGTGCTTTGTGCCCATTTGCACCTGAAACTGCACGTACTTATATGCACACACCAAGCACGTGACACTACACTGTGTCTTCTGATCAGAATCCATGGTATCAACAATGATCAGGAGCCGTCTGTCTCTGGCGCTGAAGGGATCACTCAGAACCAGACAGAACAGACACAATGTTGTCCTCAAACATTGACCCCCACCCCCCTACACACACCCCATTGTATGTGTCGACAACAGCCTTTATCTGTGAAAACATCTGGTTTGGAAGGAGGTTTGTAGTACACGTCTGTCAGACATTTCATTACATGGATTCCTTGAACAGACTGACAACTGTGGATCAAATCAGAAAGTGCTTTATGGTTGCTCACATATTACCTACATATTGTGTAAGGAAATGATTTACAGAGATCGAAAAGCAAATGATTTGCTATGCAAGACAGCCAGAAGAGCATCAGCACTGACAAAGAGTATGAGACCAGTTCAGATGGTTGCCGGGACAACAACAGAGTTAATCATACACACAAGGCCAGAGGAGGTTGGAAAAAAACTAAAGTCCAATAATGAGCCGTGACTCCAGACGCTGGCCTTCCTTCCTCTTATCCTCTGAGGAACTCCCAGTAAGTCACCTACAACACTGGCTACCTGGCCAGCTGTTTACCTGACCAACTGAGTACCTGACCAGCTGATTACCTGACCAGGTGAGTACCTGACCAGCTGATTACCTGACCAGGTGAGTATTAACATGCTTGGTCACATGCAAATTCCAAAGAAAAAAAAGAATTACAATCCACCCAGCGATGCTGTCCCTCGCTCTCAAAAGTTTCTGCTTCTCTTTCAGTGTACTGTAACACACACATACACAGTGAAAAAAACCTTATCATTTGATTATCTTAAAAAATAAAATGGCTTACTATTTAGAACAAAGACACAATTTAGATATAATTAGTAAGACACTAGTTACATTTTAAACACAATATTTACAGTAGCTTTTTTGTAACAGTTACAATAGTTTTTTTTAGCGATATAGTTATCATCTATAGTTATTTTCTCCCTGGAAGTTCTCTTAATGAATAAAGATGAGCAACATGAGTTTAGTTTCACCTCGTAAGTGTTTCACCTCGACGCCAGGCTGAACTCAGCTTTTCTCTGAGTGGAACAATAATTGCAGTCTCATTCTCAGGGGACGAGACAAGAGAATCATTGTTTAAAACTATTGCCACGTCACCCTATTTAACCGGGAGAAAAAAAACACACAAACAAACACATAAATTACATCTCAAATTCTAAATAAACCTTGGCTTTGCTCACCTGTTTTTTTTCTGGAAGCTGGCGGGAGACAGGTGAGGACAGGTGTGTCGAGGGCTGACGTGAAGCTGGGAGATGAGGCTGTTACCGTGGAAGCCAAGCTCTCGTACGATAACAGGAGTTCACCCGTTCTGTTTTCGCAGTAGTCTCTCGCTCTATGTAGTCTCTCTCAATGTGTTCTCTTTCTTCCTTCTCTCTCTACGCTCTCCCTCTATGCGAGTCACGGTGGATAGTCTGGGTGTGTGTGCGGTGCACTGATCTTCCCCGGGCTGACAGTGTTTAGGGCTGCAGTGTTGATATTGGTCAACACTTGAGGGGGGAGGGTGGGCGGAGCCTGTGTGTAGTCAAGCAGCATATGAGCTTCCCCAGAGCACTCTACTGCACACATCTGAGGGAGGCCACGCCCCCCTTCCTCCACCACAGCAAACCATGGCTACATCACACACACACACACACACACACACACACACACACACACACACACACACACACACACACACACACACACACACACACACACACACACACACACACACACACACACACACACACACACACACACATTTATTCCTTGTTGAAACTAAATCCACCATGTGGAGTTACTCTCAGCCTGCTGGGTGCACCTGTGCAGGAAAGGCTTGGAGGCTTATGAGGGCGACCACGTCAGTGATCCTCCCTCTCCTGCATAATGCTTTGTGATGCAGAATTGTGTTGTGTTCAGACCATACAGAACAAATACCCGAGTTTACCTTTGTAAATATCGAAACTGTCTCATACAGAGGCAGGCGCAGTCAACTAGAAACAAATAACCTTAGAGCATATTTCACTCACTAATAGCTGACCGATGGCTAAGGCAACAAGTAGAACTCAAGTTATCTGAATGTAAGAGTTTTATCTTATCAGCACAACATTTAATATGTTCATTGTCTGGTCATTTCCTGAAATCACATGTGGACTTCCTGGTGACATCATACTTTGGCAGACGGACGTGTTTCCAACCTTAAGCTGATACCTATGACCAAAATCGTCGACACACACACACACACACACACACACACACACACATCTATTTAAACACACTTTCAAATACATAAATGGTGGACCCGTCAGCCACAAAGTCACAAACGTTACATACTTAAAAAACATAAAAGCGTACAATTTCTCCCATTCTGTGGCAGAAACCTTTCCTATTTGGTCATTCAACTTGTGACTTTGTGAGTGGATTCAGAGCCATGTCATGACGGAGCAGATAGGGGTTAGGGGTTCTTGCCTAAAGCTGTGGATAAAATTATCTGCTGAATGACAAATAAATAGTCAATAGTAAATAGTACAGGTGACCGAGGGTGTTTGAAGCAGAGGGCGTCCTGAAATACCTGCCTCCACCTGAGATCACATGACCCTTCCTGCTTTCCCCTTCCCTCTCAAGCCAATCGAAAGGAGCACAACTGTACACAAGGATTTGTAACACACTCACTCACTTTACTAGCCTTTTTCTTTCAAACAAGTGTCAGAAATACTGTACAATATTAACTCGTGTCTTATTATATAATAAATTAGTTATTAATTACATGAGCAAACAGGGGAGGGACAAAGTGCATCGCTTTAGAAATAAACACAAGAAAGAAAACGGAGGATAAAGCAATGGGTTTAAAAGAGAGGGAGGAGCCGATCGAGGAATCAGGAGAGATGACGTCACGATAACCATGAATCAGATCCTACCATACAACATCCTCTGATTGCACACACCGCCCCAGACACACACGGATGCACAGAAGAGTACAAAACAATGACACTAACGTATCAAAAGGACAACCCTGTGTTTCTGTTGAGGAGGAGTTTAGACGCCCGTTGATCTGCTGACCACGTAACCCAAACCCTGATCCAAGACGAACCACCCACGTCTGGGACTATGTTTAACATTCTAAAGACCTGAAGAACACGGGATTGGAACCAGACACCTCCATATGTCAAGTGAACCGGTTTAACTGCTAAGCTACAACACAGCAGGCATTCTGCCCGGCAGTCACCCTCACAGCGACGTCCACTGGGCCCGCTGGGGAGGCCTGTCAGACCATAGATATACCGGTATCTTTAATACGAAGGACTGTCAGTATTAGTCACTGACCTGTAAAACTGCATGTGGGAGTGTGTGTGGATGATGGCTGGTTTAAGCAGCCTCATCTGGCCCGAGTCAGACTGATTGGAGTCTGGAGCTGGGTGAGGCCGCACACCGGTTGCACATTGAGCAATCAGTGTGCACAGGTTCAACCAGCCATCACCGCACACACTCAGAGAGAGCTCTCCCACATGGCAGCACCATCTGCTTGTGTCATCATACTCAACCTTGGCAATAAACCGGTTTAACATCACCACCCTGTGTCCTTTGTTTGGAGGAGCCCAAGAAAAGTCACTTAGGTGGAATATGGCAGCCCCCTAGGTGGCGTGTAGCATGGACTTGGCGACACTGCATTTCCCAGCATTGTCTTTCACTGCGTTTGAGTGGCATCATGGATGGCCTCCGAGACATGTTCATCTGAGTACTACAACACTACAAATCCCATCATGGTGGTACCTTGGCTCTGTGAGCAGTGTTACTTTAAGAACATTCCCCATCATCATCTTTCACAGTTTATGGTGCTTTGGTGGTACCTTGATTCTATGAGCGATGTTCATCCGAGGACCATGACCCACGACTATTCCCATTATCCATCCCACCATACGGTGTTTTGTCTGCATCATGGATGGTCTGGGAGAGACATTTTCCATCACCACCCTATGGTGTTTAGGTGGCAGCATGGTTCAGGAGGCCTGCTGGTCGGGGTGGCTCTTCAGCCTGTGGAACTTGACACTGTGGAGCTTCTCGAACCTCTTGCCACAGTGTTGGCAGGTGAAGCGGTACTGCTCCTCCGTCCGGTGTTTCTTCATGTGCCAGTTGAGCGACGCACGCTGGCGACACTGGTAGCCACAGACCTCACACCTACAGACAAGACAGGAGATGGCTCCTTTTCAATGTTCTCGTATTCTTAACGTTCCTGTCCAATGTGTGGAAGGTTTTTCAATTAGAGTACATCTAAAGAATATGTTTTTCTACAGATATGAGTGGTTGCATTGTTTCATTGTCACTCCTTTGATGACTGTTAGTAATATTTTACTCTAGAGATCGATCATTTTAAGAAGGTGTTTCTCCACTGAGTATAGTCATCTGAAGGTGTCGGTGTGACAGAGCGGGCGTGCGGGGACTCACTGCAGCGGAGTCTCCCCGGTGTGCGTGCGCCGGTGGACCTCCAGGTGATTCTTGCGTTTGAACGACTTCCCGCACGTCTCACAGATGAAGTCCCGAACCCCTGCAGCACCACATCACAGCAGACGGTCAGGGAGACTCATTTTCAAAAAGGTTGTCCAACAACACTACAGTATTAAGGCCTTTTTTCTGTTTCAGTTCATGCCTTTGCTCTATACATGCCTAGACTACTGCAGCTGGATGCCGATAAAAAAAAACTCTGAAATTTGGACTCTGATAGGCCAGGAACTACAGGTGAACCGCACCTGAGTGGATGATCATGTGACGGTGCAGGTGGTTGGACAGGTAGAACTTTTTCCCGCAGCCTGGGTGGGGGCAAACCTTGGTCCTCCCCTTCCGGTGCACCAGGTTCACGTGGTTCTGCAGAGAAGAAGAACTCCATCACTCTTTACTATTCAGCATCCAAACTATCATTCTTCACTATTCAGCATTAGAACCATCACTCTTCACTATTCAGCATTAGAACCATCACTCTTCACTATTCAGCATTAGAACCATCACTCTTCACTATTCAGCATCAGAACTATCACTCTTCACTACTCAGCATCAGAACTATCACTCTTTTCTACTCAGCATCAGAACTATCACTCTTTTCTATTCAGCATCAGAACTATCACTCTTTTCTATTCAGCATCAGAACTATCACTCTTCAGCATTAAGCGTTAGAACTCTACCCTCTTTACTATTTAGCATTTGAATTCCATCACTCTTTACTATTCAGCATTAGAACTCTAGCATTATTTACTATTCACAATTAGAACTCCATCTCTCTTCAGTAAATAAGTGCTAGGGTTCTAATGCTGAATAGTATTCAGCTATTGAACTATAACACTCTTAACTAATTAGCTTTATAACTATCACTCTTTACTATTTAGCATTAGAGCTCCATCAATCTTACCTATTTAAGATCAGAATCTTTTATACATTTTGCATATTTGGCACTTAATACAATTCACAAAGTCTCAATGCTAGTTGTAGCTCCCCTCCAGTTTTTGAAGACGGATGTGTGAGAAAGTTACAATTGCTGATCAGTGACTCAACACTAGATAACAAAGGAAAGCGACTCACCATGCCAGTCTACCTAGAGAGACCTATCCACAACACGGTTACCCTGCTTGAAGCTGAATAATTTAGTTAATTAGAGAAATCACCAGTGATTTTGGGAGTGTAGCTGCCAGAAGCATTAGTTATACTGTTTAAATTATTCTCATATTTAACTCAAATTATTATATTAACTTAAACTGTATAACTGATGCTGCTGGCAGCTACACTAGTGATTGGGAGGTCGTAAATGGGTTGCTTCACAACCAAACAGACAGAGGGTTAGAAAGCCTTGCCAAGTTCTTTCCAGTAAGTATTTGATAGGTGGGTGTGGGTTACCTGGTAGCTGCTGATGGCTACGTACACCTGGCTGCAGCCAGCGTAGGGGCAGTGGAACATCTTCAGCATGCCGTCCGCCTCGATGACCGGGCCGCGGCGGCTCCTCCTGGACCTGCTGACCGGACCGCCGTTAGCAAGTCCATCCAAGCGTTGGTTTAAAGTGAGGCATGTTTTTGACATATCTTTATGATGGACATTTCGGTGTTTATACCTGCAAAGGCCGCGGGACAGCTCCCGCTCACAGCTGGACTCCAGATGTTGGTCGGTGGGTTCCAGGATGTGTTTATCACTCAGACCTGCAGGGCGGGGGGGGGGGGGGGGGGGACGACAACAACTCTGGTTAGTATTCATTATTCTTCCAGGTTCACAATTCTGCTCAAGGTCCCAGGGAAGGCATGCTCCAATGAGCTTGTTAACCATTATACATATTCACCATGTCTATGGATCCAAATTAAAGAAATGCCCGGAATATTAAATAATATCTAATTCATTAATAATCCTGACTCACTAAGTAGTTCACTAACTAACTGACTAACCAGCCGAGTAACTAAATAGTTAACTAACGGGTGTCCACTCTCTCAAGCTTTCAACGACTGACCTGAGATGGAGTCTTCGTCCTCCTCGGCCCCCCTGAGCTCTGCGTCTGATGGACACACCTGGTCGAAGGCCATGCCCTGGATGACGGTGCAGGTGACCTCCTCTACGGCCCCGGGGGCCACGTTGAGCTGGAGGCCCTCGGGAGCCAGCGCCCCATAGCCTGGCCCCGTGATGATGATCAGCTGTCACAGGGGAGAGACTGGGTGTGATTGGGTGATGAGGACAAAGCAGTGCTGTGATTGGTGGGAATGTTAGGCCCGCCCTGTCAGTCTAACTAGGAGGTTCACGTTGTAGACGGTTTAATGTGATAAGGTATTTGTTGTTATTGACTTGGTGCTTTTGTCCCATTTTATTTTTGTACTTATTTTCCGTTGTTACACACCGCCTTTTGCATCTTGAAAAGAGCAACTGTGACAGACAATTTAATTGTTTTTAGCATGCTTTGTAGAGCAGGTGTGTGATATCACAGGGCAATTCAATAACTTAACTCAATGGTAATACAAGATAAAATAAATAAAATATAACTATACAACTATCTAACTATGTTTGTTTCTATAAAGTGCTGCTTTGTAACTAACAGGTATGATGTCACCATCAAAGCAATTTCATCTGATCTACCAACATACAGTACATCTGGTTGGACAATGGTATTTGTGACGTCACTAGAGATTTGAATGACATCAACTTGACACCTGCTGGTGACATAGGGCCCTTTAAACCAGGGATATCATTGGTTACCTGGGGGCCTTCCAGTGATGACCTCTGACCCTGGATCTGGCAGCCGTCAATCATGGTCTGCAGCCCCTGAGAATCGAACAGCTCTGCATGCTCAGACTCCGCCCCTAGCTCCAGCCCCTGCGTAGACTCCACCCCTAGCCCGACCCCTTGGTGGGACAGAGCAGGCTCCGCCTCCACTTTCCCCAGCTTGTCCGTCAGGGTCGTCGCCATGACAACACACGTGTAACCGCCGGCCGTTATCTCCAGTTCTTCTGCAAACTTCACCTCCCTTCCCCCACCACCACCGCCGCCTTCACCATCTTCTTCTCCCGTGTGCTCCTCTCTCCCCCGGTCCTCCTCCGGCTCCTTGTTGTGCAGGCCCCTCCCCGCTGGGTGGACCGGGGACTCAACGCTGCCGGTCTGCATGGCGCTCCTCTGGCTTCCCAGGTCCTCCGCCCAGACGGGGTGCTCCGGACCCGGCAGGGGGGCCTGGACAGAGGCCCGGTGGTCCCCGCAGACATCTGGGTGTTCACCCACGTCTAAAAACAACAGAGAGATACTTTAGAACTCTTTTAGTGTTAAAGCTGAGGTTTTTAGTGTCTCTCTCCGAGAGAGAGGGTCCTGGCTGGGGTCTTTGGTCGTTAGCATGATGGCCTGGTTTACCCCTACCACAAGTAGTTAGCTTTTACCTTAGCATGAAGGGGTATTTTAGGACAGCATTTTAGGCTACCTAGTGTGTTTCAGATATATACGATTTTAGGCTCCCAAACATTTTAGGGTACTTAGCTTGTTAGGATGCCTAGCATGTTACGCTACTTGACATGCTTTTGATATCAATGTGTTTAACCAGCAGACAAAATACACACATGTACAACGTCATCCTCACAGCATTCAGCAATGTCTCTCCGTACCTTCCTCACGCTTGTGAGCTCGTTTGACCCAGTCCCTTCTCTCCCTGGTCACCGGGCCATTAACCTGCGCTAGGCTTCTACTGGTTGTTCCCTTGCTGTCTCCCTCCACCTCTCCTTCAGGCTCTGACTCGCTGGTGTCCCCTGGTGGCGGCAGCAGGTACTGCATGAAGGAGTGTTCGGCAGGGCAGCGCCAGGCCGCAGCGGTGGCAAAGCCGGGCTGTGGTTCCAGGCCTCGCAGTCGGGGCTCGTAGGGGCAGCTGTTGCTGTGGTCTTGGTACCAGGACACCAGGCCCTTGAGGCTGGAATCCTCTTCCATAATCCCTGGAGGAGGAGTGACTAGTACTACTTTACCACTATGTTGATCAGCCATCACAAGCCATTTAAAAACCAACCCAATAATGACACCACAAGTGGGAGTGTCCACCAGAATAAGTGATGGATAGCTCAGCCTACCAGTTGGTACAAACCACTGGGTAGGCTGGTAGGCTGGTAGGCTGGCCTACCTACCCCATATCTGGATGGACACTCCCACACTTTTTGAATGTATTATTTTAACTTGTATACTACATGTGCTGCCCCACCTTTTTTGTGTTTTCCGGGAAGTTCAGAGGCAATCTTCTCCCTGTAACACAGTATCCCACACAATAAGAGTTAAGGTACAGAGCTTTACCAGGCCAGGCATGGTGCTCATCATTTCATGAAGGAGCAGGTAGTGGTTTGGGCATCTTGCTCAGGAACATCGCAGACATTGGGATCGAACCCAGCCCTTTTGTTATATTATATATATTATATTTATTAAAGTAAAATAGACAGAGTGATCTGAAATGCTACGGGCCATCTGGAAAAACCTTTGATTCGGTGTTTACCTATATCGTTTATAACAGTTACAACAATACATTATGGACAACAACATGAAGCTTCATGTCAACATACTCTCTGCGGTAGTAACGTACAGCTTGTGCATTATAATAACACAAACTAACCCAACATACCCATGGTGGTTCTGTAGGTACTTCTCCCCATAGGTTGAGTCCAGCAGCATCAGGTATTCCGCCAGCCCGGCGTCGCTCAGACTCGTCCGGCTGCGGAGGTCCGTCCACCGCCGGTGGGACTCCCCCAGGTACACCCGCCGCACGTCGTACTTCTTCCGTGACTCCAGACGTCGCTGGGCCCGGTCGGTGTCGGTGAGCCGGGGTCGGCCCCTGCAGCGTCTCAACACACCGTTTGTGTTGTCCAAAGGAGACTCCTGCCCTGCATAGAGATCCGCCATATTGGCGACGACAACACAGCAGCTGTTGTGTTGTGATTGTGCTGCAAAAACGGAAGTGACGTCTAGCGTAACGGATGTGACAACAATAATATATGCTTACTAATGTCACTATTTGTTCAGTCCGATTTAATAATTATAATTTTTATTAATTTATATTTGCTGCTCAGTATTGTACCGGCATTGTCTGCAGACTTGTTCATTTCAATATAAAAATATTTTAACTTTGATCAATCTTACAGGGAAATGTCAAACTTATAAAAAAGAGTACATTCCAAATGAGAGCGTACCAAGATCATAAATGCATTTCAATACAAACAGATTTATATATTGATACATACAGATTTTGTGAATTCCGATTAGCGGAACGTTGTATTAATGTCAGCCCGTTTCCCCCCGACCCGTCACCGTGACGGACAGTCACTTGTTAAACGTAAACAGAGGCATGAAATGCCCACGAACTGTCAAACCTCATCTAATTTGACTGATAGATGTCTCCTATACGTCACATGACAGTATGGTCGACGTTCTAACTCACGTATTTAGTACGTTTATTGCGAAAGGAGGCCAGGTAAGCCATGTGCGTGGGGGTCTATCGTCACCATGCAGCGCCCTGGTGGTGGGCGACCGCAGCATGAGCCGTTCCGTGCTGCTCCTCGCGGCCCTGACCGCTGTCTCACGGAGGGGCATGAAGGTGTTGTTCTTCACCCGGACCCAGATCCAGACCCTGCCTCCGTCCGTGCAGAGCTGCCTTCCTAACCTCAGCCCCGATAGCTTGAAGGTAACGTGTTAGTTAGCACAACTATCAATACGATTGACTCCAGCATTTGCATGAAGTGGACAGTTGCATGGCGTGATTGTGAAGGTTTACTCTTTTGCTGTTCTCACCAAAATCATGGTTATTCTACTAACTTGTATTGTTCATCTTCAGAGGAACTTCACTTGAATAGCACAACATTTACTCATTTACTATCTTGTCTTTATTACCTGCAATTTCATTATGTATTCACGTATCCCTTTCAGATGATCAAGTTCTGCTATCCGCAGACGCTGGAGGAGCTTCTCCTGCAGGTGGCCAGCCTCCACGAGCCCGTTAACACCTCGCCCACCGCCCCCTCTCTCGTCATCGTCGACCGCCTCCAGAACTTCCTGTGCGGTCCAGGAGGAGGAGGAGGCTTCCACCAGGGGGAGCAGTCATGCGCGGCTCACCTCTCTGCCCTGCTGCTTGACACGGCCGTGTTCCTCACGCAGGTCCTGGAGTGCCGGGCCCCGGGACTGGCTCCCTGCCGCCTCCTCGCCTCCTTTCAGCTGGAGCTAGAGGCGGGGCCAGCTGACCCCGGCCACCCCCACCCTGTGCTGGCAGTCCTGGATCGATACTTCCCGGCGCGGTGCACTCTAGACCGGGACGAGAGCTACGCGGCAGCGGCGGCCGGGCTGGAGGAGGTGTGGCGGGTGGACCTATCAGGGGCCGGGCCCACAGACCCAACGGACCGCACATCACAGGAGTGGCAGCTGGTTGTCTTCACTAACGGATTAATGGAGTTTAGGTCAGTGTAGAAAGTGTGTGTGTCACCACATTATCCATCTTCTTAATGTTAAAGTATGGATAGTATATTTATCCTATAGTTTATTAAATATTTCTACTTATTTATGCTAATATGTCATTACTTTTGTCACAGCAGTCAGTGTTATGTTCTTGTTTCTTGTTCCATCTTCACCTTTGACCTTGTGACCCCTTGTTCTGATCTGACCTTGTTTGTTCTGTTCTGCCTTAATCTATAGTTCAGTACGACAACTTCACGGGCTGAATGTAGCATCATCTTTAATATTGATAATGGTTTTAAAAGAAAAACATAAATGAAAACTTCAGGTTTTCAGTTGTACAGATCACTTTTTTTATATATAACTATTTGTTTTGTGTAAAAATAATGTAAATGTTTTGTTTCAAAACTTTTTATACATAATAAAAGACTTCATTGATAAAATATAAATGCATTCTTTCTACAGCTTATACAAATGAGCCATATCAATCTTTACCATAACATGTTAATGCTGACTAGCTCCCATGGACATGTCTAACAGAATCAAAGAATAAGGCTGCAGTCTAATAGTCTTTTTTGCTTAAGAAGGTTCCTAGCGGGCTGATTCTTTTTCTTACATTTATATTAGTTGGGATCTATGTCCATAAATTTGAGTGGACAGGAGAGTGAACATGAGCAACCATTCTCAATCTGACAACCATTTTGTTTCACCTTGTGACTGGGAGCATATTTATTTTTTCAATTTCAATTTCAACCATGGTAATGAAGTACCATTTTTCACCAGGTTGTCCATGTTTATACAGCCTGAATGAAACAAGTTAAGAACGCACAGGGCAAAGTATCTAAGATTCACTTTTAGTAGTCCATCTCTGGGTTGTCCGCAGTTGTCTTTTCCTAAGTCCATATGAATGCTACTTCATATCTTTCCTTGACCTCATGACGTTTTCCATCAAGGTCACGGAAAAGTGGTTAGGAAAGTACATAGGGCGTAATATTTTGGACTATTCGACCGCAACCAAACTAGCTACCACGGACATGTCTAACAGAATCAAAGAACAAAAACATTATTTACAGTGTGACTGTAACACTGGGGCAACAATCTTGGATTATTTATCCTAAGACATTGATATTCGGCATTACATTAGAAGGGTCCCTTTTCTTACCTCAGGTGTGAGGGTGATTAGCCATTACCAGCCATTTCAAAATCTGTCGACTTGTGACATCACGAGTGGCATTGATTTTTTAGCATCAGACCTGGTGGTAAAATACAGGCCCTGTAATGTGAACCACTCCACAGAATATACTTATTTTAGGAAAATCACCATCATAGAAAAAACAAATATTACAATATTTACACACATAGATTTTGAAATAGACATTGCCATACAATAAAGAACTATATGGTGCTAGCATGAAGAATTTTGCTTTAATTCAAAAGTGCTTAACTGAAAATGAATCATATTGGTAT
The DNA here is from genome assembly GCA_026745465.1 of Lota lota. Lineage (NCBI taxonomy): Eukaryota > Metazoa > Chordata > Actinopteri > Gadiformes > Lotidae > Lota > Lota lota. Next base: position 1,756,060 of record JACYXH010000568.1, on the reverse strand, counting down.
TGTGGTATTTAATATATATATATACATTTCAGGGAACTATATAAGTCAAAATATTTAAACCTCATAGTTATTCAAATATAAAGTTAGTAAATAACAATTCTATAAATCAAAATCCATCGTAGTTTCACAGTATACATGTTGTTACCGTGAAACATTAAATCAAGTAAAAAAATGTTTGTCCAAATCAACTAGGCCTACCCGGACACAACATATAACATACAATAAGACAAATATACATGTCAGGTATAAAACCTCCCACAGCTGCCATTCATCATTAAATGGCATTGAATAGGGCTTGGCGTAGGATCACCAGCCGGTAAGCTGCTAGTCGTAGGGCTTGGCATGGGATCACCAGCCGGAAAGCTCGTAGTCGCAGGGCTTGGTGTGGGATCACCAGCCAGTAAGCTGGTAGTCGTGGGGCTTGGCGTGGGATCACCGGCCGGAAAGCTCGTAGTCGCAGGGCTTGCCGTGGGTTCACCAGCCGGTGTGTACCTGCGGCTGTCTGGTCAGCACTGGTCTTGGCTCAGACCAGATCTCATTCTTATACTCGTTGTAGATTAGCGTCTTCCCCACGTCGGTGATGCGACTGGAGCTCATGGCGCTGTAGTCCATGGAGACCCCAGAGTCCGCCACCGCCATGTAGGTGTACCCGGGGCCCTTGGGGGGCCAGGTGTGGTTGGGGTACTCCAAGCTGGAGCCGGAGGAGAGGCGGCCGGAGCCGGAGGAGAGGCGGCCGGAGCCGGAGGAGAGGCGGCCGGAGCCAGAGGAGAGGCGGCCGGAGCCGGAGCTCCGCTGCATGGAGCCCAGGTCGGAGAGGGACTCCGACGAGGCGAACAGCACCTCCAGTGGGGAGTTCTCCTCCATGATGTCGTCCAAGTGCTCCTCCACCTCCGTGCTGGCCTGCTGCTGGGCGTCGAGGGTGACGTAGGCGTCCTGAGACTCCAGCAGGGAGGACTGGGAGCAAGGCGCGGGGAGCCGGTGGAACGCCCTCAGCTGCTCCATCAGCCAGTGGTCGTGGGGCGTCTCGTGCCACACCCCCATGCCTCCTAAAGCCTCCTCCTTCCTGGAGGGTTTCTCCTTCCCCACCTCCTCCTCCTGTCTCTCCAGGGGTCCGGCTCTGGAGGCCTTTGAGGGCAGATGTGGCGAGGGCAGTGGGGGGCACAGGCTGAGCTCAGAGAGGACCTCCAGAGGAGAAGGACACTCCTCTGAGGAGAATAATGCTGGCCTCAGCCACAGACTGCCATTTGTGTGGCCTAGCCACTCCTACAGGTAGACAAGAACACGTTAGCCTAGCCACTTCTACAGATGTTCACAAATGTGAGCCTAGCCACAGGTCAGGGACAGGTTAACACAAAGCCAGGTTCCTGCGGTGTGTACTGGGTTAATAGTTGGGTTTATTATGAGTCCTACCCTGAAGTCTCCTCCGTACACTGTGAAGAGGCCCTGGAACTTGCTCTCAGGATTTGGGATGGCCGGCCAAATCTTCTTTTTAATGACTCTGGAAAGTAAATACGTATTACAAACATGAATTCATGCATTTAAAGGGGGCTCCTAATTCACTACCAGGTGTGATGGTAGATTAGATTAGTGCCATCCCATGTGGGAGTGTCGACCCAGATAAAAGCTGGATAGATCAGCCTACTAGCCTACCAAGTGCACTGTACCAACTGGTAGGCTGAGGTCTGCTATGACATGACTGTGTTGGTTATTGTGATGGTAGGGTGAGGATGGGGGAGGGGAGGAATGTTCCATTGGGGGGTGCAGAGGGGGTCAGCAGTGACGGACCTGCGAAGAGACAGGATGAGGGTGACGGAGAGCAGAAAGACGACCACAGAGATGATGGCCACCAGGGAGATGATGAGGATGTCAAAGCCTGCAGGGAACACAGCCATCCAGAGACATCAATCAAAGAAACGAACCATCAATTAAACAACTAATGAAACCATGGCCACATACCAATAAGGAATCAATCAATCAATCAATGTGGTGATGCATACTTTAGTGTACAATCATAATCAAACCTGAGCTAGCTTCAAAGAAGAGTGAGTGTGTGTGCACGTGTGTGTGTGTGTCTGTGTCTGTGTGTGCATGTGTGTATGCGTGTATGCGTGTGTGTGTGTGTGTGTGTGTGTGTGTGTGTGTGTGTGTGTGTGTGTGGCAGAAGAGTCACCTGCAGGGGGCGTCTCCATGGAGACAGGGTGGGTCCAGGCGCTCCAGTAGCCGTTGTAGCTGATCCCATCCAGTTTGACACGCGTGCGGACCACGTAGAGCGTCCCCGGGCTCAGACCCCTCAGCACGACCTCTGACCTTGCTCGCACCTCCTCTACCTGGCGGGGTCAGACCTGAAATGAGCTTGTGCCTATGGAACACAGGGCAGTGGCTCCCAACCTTTATGGCCTGTGAGCCCATCTTCAGACAATTTTTGTAACCCCAACGTCAACTCATCAACTATCTATAAGACCCAACATGCATTTCAGGCATATTAATTCCGACCCACAGGTTGGCCCCACAAGTCTGGTGCCTTAAGGGCCCCACTAGTCTGGTGTCTTGGGGGCGGGGTGGCCCCACTAGTCTGGTGTCTTGGGGGCGGGGTGGCTCCGCTAGTCTGGTGTCTTGGGGGCGTGTCCACTGGAACTCACCTGCGGCAGGCCGCCGTCGGCCGGGGCGTAGCTGACCTCGTACAGCATGCTGTCGTCCAGGTACTTGACTGCTGGAGGAACCCAGGACACCCGCAGCTGGCCCTGCTGATCCGTCTGGAACACGCTCAGGTTCCGTGGGGGATCTAGCAGGACTACAGACAGGCAGACAGACAGGCAGATGAAGGGACAGACAGACAGACAGACAGACAGACAGACAGACAGACAGACAGGCAGACAGCAGCTCATTACTTCCAGGGTTGGATAAATGAGGACTGTGTAGGATCTATTCAGGTACCATAACATTCCTCTGGGTAAGAATGACAACATTATGCAACACCCTGGTATTTAAAGATCAAAAGAAAACTCACATGTCCCATAAGCACAGGTGGATCATGGTATACACAGTCACAGAGAGTGATTGTTCCACTATGCTGAAGAGTCACCAGGAAACTGACCAGGTGGCATACGCTGACTCATATTTCAGAAATATTCCACCAGAACCTTTTGTCTGGGAGTTGAGCCCCCTAGCCGCTACACCATATCAGGCCCCTCCTCACTTACAGGCGAGCTCAATCAGCAGGCTGCGGTTGTGGATCATCACTCCATCTCGCTGCACCTTGATGTCCATCTGGACAAACATCTGGGTGCTGTTGAGGGTGCAGACGAACAGCCTCTTCCCATCTGCCGCGCGGTGCATCCTCAGCGGACACTGGCTGCTGTTCTCCTGCCTGATGACCAGAGAACCACAGACCAGCGTTGGAGCTCAACTCACCCTTTACATTTAAATCAGCAGATATTTACATACATGTGTGACGGACTTGGAGCTCCATAGAGCCACATAATGCACTAAATGCACCAATAATCAAAGTCCTTAAATTAACAATGTTCAGAAATCATTTAAATATCTGCCAGCCCCCCAGTCTGGGACTGGACTGGGTCTGGTCTGGTCTCTGCAGGGCTCTGTAGGCCTGAGGACTCACTGGTAGGTGTAGGTGAAGGAGTACTGGCCCACATGTCCGGCCTGCTCCTCGTCCTCCTCCCAGAAACAGGTGAAGTCCTTCTTTCCCTCCGCAAAACACTTTGGGTTTTCTGGCTCCTCCCTCAGCAGCAGAGACACTGGGATAAATAACAACAAATTTAGACTTTAAATGTGTAGTTTGTCATACGTACAACGTAGCCTCTAGCTACTGGCTTGTTTTAGGCTAACCTTTAACAAAAAGGTCTGTTTTAACCTTTAAAACATAATTTATTTAAAACAATACAACAACAACAAAGTTTAAATGTGTCCCAAGTTGTAGGTCTGGCTAAATGAACACCTGTTAGTGTTTTTCTCTCCCGAGGGTAATCATCTATTATCTCACCTTTGTTCTGGAAGTCCTGTGCGCTCCTCAGGGCGGACGACAGGGACAATTGGACCAACAAAATCACGCAGAAGCTCAACGATCGTTTCAGGTTATCACATGTCATTGTCCACTTCTCTCTGAACACAATTAACACTCGAAGCTTTCTTATTGTCCGTCTTCATAACTGAATGGCGATGCGCTTCTCGGCGGCTCTCTTCTGTGTCTGGTGGAGGCTTGTTATTGAGATACCATGGATAGTGCCGAGCGTCTGCACCCCTGAAGATAAGGAGGCTGAGCGTTGGGCTGTTTACGTTCTCAACGAAAAGGAAGAGATGGCGTAACTTACACACGTTTACTCTTGCGCGCGCTCTCTCTCTCGCGCTCTCTTTCTCTCTCTCTCTCTCTCTCTCTCTCTCTCTCTCTCTCTCTCTCTCTCTCTCTCTCTCTCTCTCTCTCTCTCTCTCTCTCATTGGTGGGCGTGAAAAAACAGTTCATTGATGTTTACAACTTTTCTGCTGGTGGGCCGTACTGAACACGTAGGCTACTACACAGACATTAACCTCTTCGATGACACACATACAATCGACCATTTCACCGTCACTTTCACCCACATTTCAGAGCTTTCATGCGAGTAGAAAAAATGTGTATTCATGAATAATTGTCAATTATTAATAGGCTAATTGTCCGTATTAATATTATGTCCTTTAAAAAAAAAATAGTTCTTAAACTGTCCTCTGGTCTTGAGGGGCGACCAAGGTCCACGCGCTAAGTAACGGAAACCACACGTGGGACCAGTTTGCGCACGCAGAGACTTCTTAACGGTTTCTTATCTGCCAGCAGCACCCGCGCGCTCTCTGCTCAAGCTGCGTTATCTGAGGTACAAGCGCTCCTGTCGCGATAAGCACAGGGAGCGTATCCCCACCCATCCCAACACTTGAGGAGAAGGACTGGGTCGTCGAGCCGCGGCGCCTTACTACAATCTGGCGCTAGCCTACTTCTCAATTACCTGCGGTATTCAACTTTAAATGACAGTCAACCCAATATTTACAGTAGTCAACAATTTATGACGAATAGCCCGTCTGGGATTAATAAAGAACAGCTAATCTCATCAATAAAATCTGGCTTCTCAAACACCTTCAAGACTTCCCAATTGAAACGACCGATCGTTTCTTCTCAGAGAGCGATACGAGAAGGAGGTGGTGGTTAACTCTGCCACGGGCCTGGAAAAGGGGGCCTAGGACATATGTATTGTTCTGGAGTGACAAACTGTGGCTTGTCTGGTTCTCCTGATAAACCATAACACAGAACTGTAGCGTTAGCACATAGGTTGGTCATAAATTATATAAGCAATCGCCAACCATGCCTTTCAAATGTTCTTCTGAAGCTAGAAGGCTACAGTGGACCTGGACAGCAGATTTACACTATGTAAATCAAATCACCATAAAATAAAAGTGATACGTGCAATTTCGCTTTTATGAATGGATTCTTTATTTTCACAAACAGACCAAAACACATTTAATTTCCATGTCTATCTATATACTATTTTCCTAACAAGGTTGACAACATTGTCTAAAACCAAGGAGTAGCTACCCCACACGTGACCAACTGCGGTTTCTCTTCTGACATAAAAGGAACTAATCTGGAATGCAACATCATGCTGAACAAAACAAAGGATTTACCAAAGCCCTGCCTAACGTCTTTCACAATGGTAGATGATATGCCTCTGGCTAATGTTTCTCCTGACAACTCAATTAACATCTTTCTCTATAGTAGCATCAAGTTTGGCCATTTTGGCCCATCCAGTGCAGCCTGGGTCTGAAGGCCAGTGCAGATAATGCAATAGCATCCCCTACAGCTTTAGTGAACGGCCCTCCAGTGATCAGCAGTGGACAGATGGGCTGGCTGACTGTACGTCTTACACAATAGAAGGGAGTGACCACTTTATGGCGAGCTTGGTCCACCTTTGTGACCTGTGTTGGACAGCATTTGGCAAAGAAATGTAAAGTTTGGCAGCTAGAACAGCAGCCATGTGGTAAGCAGAGAAACCGTTCTGCTTCCAAAGAAGTTACCCTTCTCTTGGCGGTGGACTTCTCAGGTTCATCGAAAACACCAAACATCTCCTTCAGCACTGTCTAGTGGATGCTGTGTGTGTTCTTTACTGTTGACTGATCCTCAACAGTCCTAATTGCTCCATTTAAAAGGCACAGGACAAAGCACAGTAAAATAAAACAGACGCTGTCTTCATTTCTCTGAAGATAAAACAAACAACGGCAAACTGCCGTACATTTAACGCTAAATAAAAGGTAAACAGTTGCACTGTGCACATATCGTCTGCTCAGCAATTAAAGTGAATACTTTATAGGCACGGTGAAAACAAAACAAGGTATTTTCCTCTTGGAGCAGCAAGTGCATCGTAAGGTACCAACACCCCCTTTTTAACCTGACTGAGGTACAACACAACTCCTAGAGTTTCCAGATGACCGTCAACCTTCTCCCTTACAGTAGTACGAGTATGGGGTAGTCACACATTTCTACAGCACAGTGTGTTCCCTTTCAGAATGTGTAGAGAGAAAACGGTACAAGAAAACATAACTTTTGTACTTTGCCAACGAAGCGCATCATTTTGCAGGTTAGCTTGTATGCTAACGTAGTGGCGTCAGGGCATGGCTGCATGTGACGCATGGCTGCATGCACCACATGCAGCCATGCGTGTAGAGCGGGACAAGGCACATGTCGGAGGACATCGTGGGAAAAGGTTATCAAGGCATGCTGGAAGAGGGCCCTCCAAGTATCAATTCCACTTCCTGAAACAGTCACCAGTCTAGTGCAGTCTTGCTCAGAAGCTGAATCAATATGTTATGAAAAGCGGAATTTATCTTGTAGGTCCAAATAAAGCTAAAGAGGACTTGTTTAAGACAGTTCTTCACTGATATGCAACAAGCCCTGAAGCAGAATATCAGGCCAGGCGATGGATATTTGAGTACTAGTAGAGTAGTCAGTACAAAGGGATTTGTAGTGCATAACCAGTGAATTATTTTAACATTTCAATCTGGCGCAGAGGAGCCTGTAAAATGTCATGACAAATTTGGGAAAAGGCAGCAACAACAGGATAAAACACAATTAAAATCACTCATTCTGATTGGTTGTGATGGGTTGACACTGAATAAATTTGTTAAAACTAGTTTCATATCCTGGCACTTGATTGTATTCTAAGCATACTTTCAGTATGTATAGTGCGTGGTTTGGTGCGGTCTGGGAGGGAAAGACATGGGAGTGGCGTGGCTCTAATGGACCTGATCAAAAGGTGAGGCAATCTACTAATCAACTGTCTTGTCAATGATCGTCTGGAGTTGGAGGGGACATTATTTGTACTAATATACCCTTTTTTCATAGAGACGTCACCATATGACAAACACAGGTGTGGCTCATAAAACAAATTATGAGTGTGCTACTTTTTTGCTTAGACATATATACATAGACGCCGCACTGACTGCTTGGACCTGTTGCTGCGATACATTATGAATAAAAACAACTCATTGACATCGGTTGAGAAATGTAAACATTATTAGTGCTTTTAATTCAGAAAAAAACACAGCTCCCCTTTTACTTGTATTTGTTTAAAAGCCAGTCTTGGATTCTCAAATACGGTGACGACGTTGACGTACGATACAAAGGCCAATGCGGTGTCTATGTATATATGTATATTATTATATGTACCAGGGCACATATAGAAGGAGCAGATCAATAATTACTAGCCACACCTGTGTTAGTCCTACAATGAGGTCTCTGGGATGGGGATCTATTCAGTGAACTTTAGACTTCTCCATCACAGCAGGAGTTCCCTGCGAAGATGATGACATCATCATGATGGACAGCACTGGATAGTGTGTTAAGGCCACAGAGCACAATGCTAGGGATGTAGGTGGGCGTGTGTGTGCGTGTGTGTGTGAGACAGGGAATAACAAGAGAAGTGATAGATACAGAGAAAACCTAAAAGCAGAGAGAGAGATAGAGCGAGAGAGAGAGAGAGACACAGAGAGAGAGAGAGACACAGAGAGAGAGAGAGAGAGAGAGAGAGAGAGAGAGAGAGAGAGAGAGAGAGAGAGAGAGAGAGAGAGAGAGAGAGAGAGAGAGAGAGAGAGAGAGAGAGAGAGAGAGAGAGAGAGACATTGAACTGAATGTCTGTATTATAGATTATGGGATGCCTCGCTATGGGTGTGTGAAGTTGGGCAGAAGAAAGAGAGAGTGTGTGTGTGTGTGTGTGTGTGTGTGTGTGTGTGTGTGTGTGTGTTGGGCAGTGCGGCAGGGGCGAGGTGTGTGCAGAGCAACAGTTCAGCAGGCGCAGCCCCCCTGGCCATCTGCAGGGCCGTCCTGCAGCGGCTGGCTGCGCTGGTTCCCTAGCACCCCAGAATCCCCCTCCAAGCTCTCGCTCATCTTCTCACAGATGATGTCCACCAGCCGCTCAAACACCTGCTTCACGTTGATGTGGTCCTTAGCGCTCGCCTCGAAGAACTGGAACCCTGGATGCAGACAGACAGGACTCAGACTCATGACTTGCCAGTCATCACCCGGGGAAACGATCCAACAATCCAACGTTGTTGTTGTTGTTGGATTGTTGATGGATACGTCTCTGTTGAAAGCTCCATCTCTAATGCAACTAAGATGCACTTCTTACTTACTAATGAGAAAGAATTATGAAATGAAAAGGAAAAGCGATAATATCTCTTGAATATCGAGTCCGAACTGAACATACAGAAGATGACACATGTTGTACTGTGTGCCCTAACTGGCAGAGCAAGGCATCATCACTGCCAAGGTTAGGGGTCTGTGGTGAAAGCCACTAAATGTACAACGTAAATATAAACGTATATATACAGTATGACGCATATATAAACGTATGTATGTCGTCTAGAAATGTATTATGTAGATAGTGTAGACGTATAGAAACATATATTGTATATAGTGTAGACATATAGAAACGTACAGTGGAGTGTACACCATACATTTCTATACTATACACTATCTACACAATAAGTGTCTATACTGTCTTTCTACACCGTAGACAGTATAGAAACGCATTGTGTAGATAGTGAGTAGTATAAAAATGTATAGTTTAGATAGTGTATAGTATAGAAACGTATAGTAGATAGTATAGAAACGTATAGTGTAGATAGTGTATAGTATAGAAACGGATAGTGTAGATAGTATAGAAACGTATAATGTAGATAGTATAGAAACGTATAGGGTAGATAGTACAGATAGAGGCGTCCTCACCGAGCTCCTCGGCCAGGCGCTGGCTGTCTTCCGTGGGGACGATGCGGTCGTCCTCCAGGTCACACTTGTTCCCCACCATAATCACCTGGGCGTTGTCCCACGAGTACGTCTTGATCTGCGTCGCCCTGGGATACGCACAACTCCAGTTTATCATACTCATTATCCCAATATCATGGTTTATATACATATTTATTATCCCTATTTCATGGTTTATATACATACTCATTTTTACATATCTTGTTAACATATATACTCATTAACACAAATCATGATTTATATACATACTCATTATCACATATCGTGTTTACATACTGTCACTACTTCCTCAGCAACCTAATAGGTAATACAGAAACGTAATGAGCAGGAAGGGGTTGGAGAGTACAGAAACAGGTCGTTATGGAGCAGGTAGGGGTTAGACAGTACAGAGAGGTCATTAAGGAGCATGTAGGGGGTTAGACAGTACAGAGAGGTTATTAATGAGCATGTAGGGGTTAGACAGTACAGAGACAGGTCATTAAGGCGCAGGTAGGTGTTAGACAGTACAGAGAAAGGTCATTATGGAGCAGGTAGTGGTTAGACAGTTTAGAGACCGGTCATTAAGGAGCAGGTAGGGGTTAATCAGTACAGAGACAGATCATTAAGCAGCAGGTAGGGGTTAGACAATACAGAGATAGATCATTAGGGAGCAGGTAGGGTTTAGACAGTACAGAGACAGGTCATTAAGGAACAGGTATAGATTGTAGGTTCTACTCACCAGTCTTGGACCGCGTTGAATGACTCCTGATTTGTGATGTCATACATGAGCAGGAAGCCCATGGCGCCTCGGTAGTATGCGGTGGTTATGGTCCGGTACCGCTCCTGTCCTGCCGTGTCCTTCAGGGACAACACAACACACAATGGTTCATAAATGATTCATGAGTAAAATGCAGGTGTTCAGCCACAAGGTGCGGCTATGGGTAAGAGTGGTTAATAGTATACATATGTAAACATAAACCAAAGCACTGCTCACAATATTTATAAATGTATGAAAGAAATGAAGACAGACATACTCTACTCCACCAGTCGCAACACCACACTATTAAAATAGCATGGGGCTTGTTTTCACTTTGCCTTTATTGACTAGGGACCACTTAAATAAGTCTTTCCAAAATAAGGATGTGATATTATTATTGTTTGTTTGTTGTTGTTTGATGAAACATAATGCAGCAAGATGTAATATAGTTTGATATAACATAATGTCACATAACCTACTGTAATGTAACATGCTGTTACATTACGTAATGTTGGGTTAGTGTGGTCTACAGGAGGAAACCAGGGCAGACACAGGGAGTACACGCTATCTACACGCAGGGAAAACCCAAACACAGGGAACCCAAACAGGAAGTCCGTCTCTGCTACCCGTTGCTGTGTTGCCATAGTGTCCCTTGATAACGTTACAAAGTTCTCACTCTGAAACCGAGAGAGAGAGAGAGAGAGAGAGAGAGAGACTGAGAGAGAGAGAGAAAGAGAGAGAGAAGAACTCCGCGGTTGAGGGTGGGAGACGAAGTTATTTTTTTGTGTGTTTCCTGTCTGCTGGTGAAGACTACCAGGCCGATGGATATTACATGTTCATGATGATCAGATTACGTAAGGCAATAACTTAAGCGTGCACACACACATGATTGAGCAACTAATAAAACCCAGCCCCTCCCTAATGTTTACCTGATGACATATCTGTATTCCTTATTTTCATCAGGTCCGTGTGTGTGTGTGTGTTCAATTTTCTTCTCATCGCAGGAGGAGGATGGGGAGGGGGACCACACTGGTCGTCCAGGTAACCAGGGGCCATTGAGGTTCATGAATGTTCCATTATGGTCTGGATTGTTCTAGTTCCCCACTGCTTCTTCAAGGAGGACACACACAACCTCAGAGAGCCCAGACGAATCAAACAAGAAGCTACATGATAATTAATCCTCCACAAGATAACAACAAGCGTACAACATGCTAACAACAGCTAACCACAAGCAAACAACTATTTAACAAAAAGCCAAGAACAAGCTAACAATAATCCTACAACATGCTAACAACAAGCTAAACTGATGCTAATAACAGGCGAACAACAAGCTTACAACAGGCTAACAACAAGCTAAACAAATGCTACTAATGAGCTAACAATAGGCTAACCGCCAGAGAGTTTGCCTCATGCCACGGGCAGTTCTCTTTACACCATTATACCAAATGTAGCAGCTTAGCGTTACTCTGAGTCATGCAAATCCACAATCAAATATTTGGCCAGGTAATCGGCCCTCTGGACAAACAGAACGCCTCCTTTGTTGTGGTAACCAGATCCATGCTGGAGACAAAGGTGGGGCTCTAAAACAGATGCGCGCTGCCTGAGGAGCGAGGCCCGTGAGCGGGCGCATTGACGTCAGCGCTCCCCTTATCTCTATACAAGCGTCACCTGGTTTATATGAGCGGGCCACATAAAGACCTGGCACACTCCAACACTATCCCAGTAACCCCCTCCATGGACACGCACACACACACACACACACACACACACACACACACACGCACGCACACACGCACACACACACGCACACACACACGCACACACAGACCTCCCAGCTGCAGCACCAGTGAAGCCCAAATTATTTGTTTAAAAAACACACGCAAAGCATGTCTGTTCGGCACACCTGAAGTCTACAGCTACACTCTGTGTGTGTGTGTGTGTGTGTTCTGGTTTATGGAAGAGAGAGTGAGCGTGAGAGTGAAAGAGAGAGCGGATGTTTACTATACTGTCATTATAATTTACTATTTGTACATCTCGCTGCTAGCAGATAATTATGTCCACAGTTAAGATGGGTTAAGTTACATGTTATTAGGATTAATTAAGTTATATGTTATCAAGATGAGTTAAGTTACATGTTATTAACATGCATTTAGTTGTATGTTATCAAGATGAGTTAAGTTACATGTTATTAAGATAAATAAAGGTAAATGTTTTAATGAGCAGGTAGAGGTTAGGATCTTGCTCAAGGATGTTGACTTAGGGATTGAACCAAGTCCTTGGGATGGGAGTCAGACACCCCAGCCACTCCTTCCTGTGTGTGTGTGTGTATGTGTATGTGTATGTGTATGTGTATGGGTGTGTGTGTGTGTGTGTGTGTGTGTGTGTGTGTGTGTGTGTGTGTGTGTGTGTGTGTGTCTGTGTGTGAGTGAGTGAGTGCATGCGTGCGTGTGAGTTTGTTAGACAGCATCAAGGCTCTCACAAAGTTCAATTCAGTACAACTCTAAAAGCATCCACAGAGAGTAAGATTTCAAAACAACAAAGGGCTGTGATACATGTGTGGCAGCTCCAGGTTATGATATCCTTATTGATCCCATGGGGAAATTTGTCCTCTGCAATCAACCCATCCTAGTTAGGAGCTAGTGTAGTCCCTGGAATCAACTCCAGATGTAGTCCCTTGCCTTTGTGAACATGGGGAGAACATACACACTCCATACAGAACGTTCTCCCCGCCCATGGATTGTACCCACAACTTCCAGGAGGCAGTAGTGCTAACCACTGTGCCACCGCGCCACCCGTGTCCCCAAGTCTGAGGTGACTGGCAGAAAGTTCAAACCATAGATAAACACAGTGTTGGCCAAGTACTGGCACCATTTCCAGGATCATCAGGGCACGCCCTAATATCCTATTGTACTTGGCAGTGAAGCAGGAAGCTAGTTAGCATGGAGGAAGTTAGCATGAAGGATGTTAGGATGAGGTGCGTAGCATGGAGGAGGTTAGCATGGAGGTGGTTAGCTTGGACACTAGTTAACTTGGAGGTGGCTAGTATGAAGGTGGTTAGCATGTATGTGGTTAGCTTGGAAGCTAGATAGCACTAAAGGGGGTGCACCTGGAGGGAGGCTAACAGAGTTGATCATTAACCTGACAGGAGATCCTCTTAAGCAGTGTATAAATGTGGGCTAGCCTGCCAGCCCTACACACTCACGCTCACAGTCAAAGTCACACATGCAGCCATTGTGTTCTGCTGCTCAATAGTGCAGGGCTATGTATTGTACATATAGCTTCTCCTCTCTTCTACTAATAATACCACTCCAACCTGGTGACCTAATACTCCACCTTCACTAATTGGAGCAATTGGGGTGTGTCAGTTATTTTAGTGTAAAGTGTGTGCATGGTGAGAGAGAGAGAGAGATAGAGAGAGTTTGTGTATGTGTGTGTGTGTGTGTGTGTGTGTGTGTGTGTGTGTGTGTGTGTGTGTGTGTGTGTGTGTGTGTGTGTGTGTGTGTGTGTGTGTGTGTGTGTGTGTGTGTGTGTGTGCTATAAGACTGCAGATACTTTGCAACGTGTGAATACTGTCTTGCTTCTCCACATGACTCATGTATTTGAACATGCTAAGCAATGTGTACAGGGGATAAAGGGATGTCTACAGCTAACACACAGTCTCATAGGCTCTATTGGACCCTACATAGTATGTAGCATGTCATCTCAAATAGACTAGGCCCTTACTATCAACAACCAAATACTTGAAACCGAATTGCACTTTGTTCTATTCTAACTTGTACTTTATGGTATCAGACACCAGCAACTCATTCAAACTTGTACTTTATGGTCTCAGATACCAGCAACTCAATAAAACAATGGAAGAAGTGGACGACTGGTCCTGAACCAAGTGACTCTGAAATGGCCATTTGTTGGCCATAGCGGTGAGCGGTTACCTCACTCACCCAGATCTGCATAGCGGTGAGCTCACTCACCCAGATCTGCAGTTTGATCCTCTTGTCATTCCGGAACACCGTCTTCACCTTGAAGTCGATGCCCACGGTGCTGACGAAGGCGGAGGTGAAGGAGTCGTCTGCGTAGCGGAACAGGAAAGAGGTCTTGCCCACACTGCTGTTGCCGATGATCAGCAGCTTGAACATGTAGTCGAAGTTCTGGTCTGCTGCGTCCTTCTGGGTGGGCGGCTGCTGGAGCCGGGAGTCGTTGGAGGCCATCTAGAGGTCAGAGGTCAACGTTAAACTGACCCACCACCACTATTTACTATTTAGCAGGTGCTTCATCCAGAACGACTTATGGTGAAGGGATTTAGATCCATATAATTAATGACCAGATAGGGGTTAGGGCGCATCTTCCTGTAGGAGGCCTACAGGTAGACTGCAGAGGTTGGGGTTAGAACCCAGGAGCTTTAGGCTGGGAGTCAAATACCCTAGACACTAGAATACACTACTGAGCCCAAACCAAAGGTTTGATGAGGAAGAAAAGTGATATATTGAAGTGATCTGTGAAGATCTATTCGGCAATAACATATGTGCACCACCAGCCAATAGCAGATAGATTTGATGGATCAGGCATTTTTATTCTCTACCTTCTCATATGCTTACTTTACATTTCTCTCCTCGTTTAAATGGTCTATAAATGATATGGCTGCAGCTCTGTCAGGTCGTCTGAACAGCCCTGTGTCCGAGGGGTGCTAGCTAAATAAGCCTTACTAGGACCACAGGGCCGCCCGCCACAGCGCACTACTTACAGCGGCTACTACTTAACCCCTTTATCGTGACCTTACCTTACTTTATACCTTACATTATCCATCAGTTTGTCGAATCATCAGCAGATTCATAATCACAAAACTATTGAACAAGTTTCAGATGCCCCGTTGTACTGAGCACTAGTTACAAGGAGGACTTACACACTGAGGGACAGGGAAACGCTTGCTACAACGTGGATGTGGCAAGGTTACTGGCAGGCCTCAGGGTTTGTGGAAGGAACAAGCAATGTGTTTGCGTAAAAGCAGGTTTATCTTTATTAACAATGTGGCCAACAACACTCCCAACACCAGGCCTTCTCAAAGCTAAATTATGCCTTTTCAGGCAGTGACAGTATGATCTGCCCTGTACCACATGATCTGTCCAGTCTCACTATCTGCAAGGGACACCAAACCACACCAAACGGTCTGTATCTCAGGCGACCTCTTACATATTAACTCTGTTAATCATCTCCTCTCTTGCAGCTGTTCTGCTCCTCCAACAGGCCTCACCTGGCTCCCTGCCTACAGGTGATCGACACCCTCTCTACAATGGGTTAATTAGCCAGCAATAACAGCTTATCAAGATACCCATGATGCATTGTGGCTCTTCATTGATGATCCTTACATTACTGGATCCTAACCCAACTAAACCCTAACCCTCAACCTTAAACAAAACTACCACTTGCCGAAATGTAACTAGCTTAATACAATTTTGAACATTCGACTTCAAAACTACGATTAGAGAGTTGTAAAGACAGAGAGCCAAAAAGGGTGAAACAGCAAGATTTTGAAAAAAACCTCCCCTCTATGTTTCCTCCTTTCCTACGTTTCTCCACCATTGAGAAGTGTTCCAATCAGGGAAGAGATGCCGTGATTGTTCAGAAATGAGCTGAGAGCGGTCTGAAATCGAAATGGTCTCAAACAGAACTGGAAACAGATAATCTCACAGAGCATTTCACTCACTAAACGCTGCCAAATGGTCTTAGCATTTCTAACTCAAATCATAGCTCTTAAATCTTACCTACAGCACCTTTCATTTGGTTAATCCATCCTTAATCTCAGGCCATGAGAGACTCTCTCTTAAGGCCTACGACCAGAGAGAGCGTGTGTGAACTTCATGGTCAGTATCTATTCCACATTCATACCGCTAGACAATCACTGCAAAACACACTCGTCTCCATGGCAACCGGCCGGGGGCGTCAGCTGCGAAGCTGGCCCCATTAGTGATCGAGGCTGTCCACTCACACGGCTCCTAAACTGTCCAGATGGAAAAGCAGCCCGGCCGGTGCAGGGAGAGATGCCTATCAGACTACCAGGGAGCCAGCAGTGGGACAGAACCACAAGGCTGCACTGTGAAGGCTGGGTCAGCGGACCCCACAAACATCTGAAACGGGAAGAGTGGTTGTACTAATGGGGACCGGGATGGCTGTTTGTACAGCAGGGGATTGTGAGATGTTAAAAACAGAATCTAGTCAGTAGGACCTCGGATAACATTGATATTAACCTGTCTGTCTCTCTGGGGTCTGTATGTCTCTCTGGGCCCTGTCTGTCTCTCTGGTGCCTCTCTGTCTCTCTGGGTCCGTTGGATGATGTAACGATTATTAATTATTAATTATTTACAAGCACAAAGAAAATACTCACAGCTGCGTTCAACATCATCCATTGTTGCACTGAAAACACATCGTTCCGGAACCACTTTGGATACATTCTACAAAGTAGGCCTCTATATCCTACCACCCAACCAGTCCCAACTCGAACCCCTGGTTGTGTAATCCCGTATCACATGACGCATTTGATGGGCTCTGTATCTGCTAAGGCGTTTAGTGTGCACATTCACAGAGACCACACAAAGGAGCCAGCCATAAGAAATCTGCTTGTTTTCAAACTCATTGCCAAGTACAATATAAGCCCTGGGGTCACATGTCTCTGGTCTACAGAGCAGCTGAGCGGGGTGATCCAGCAGTACCTTGAACCTCATAGCTCATGTTCTCAGACACAATGTACACCTTTCTATCCCTGCATCCGCCTGCCCCCCCCCCCCCTCCCACCACCTCCAACAGGTTAAGTGAGGACAAATATTTATAGGTCAAATGTATAGGTTACTTATCAACATAACGACCACAGTTGTGGTGCCCTAGGGAGGCAGGTGTCATTAGGCTGCTGGTGTGGATGGACGGAGCGACAGACTGACTATCAGCAGTATTGATCCCTTGGCAGCTGTCACATCTGACCAATGGCGGCTTGCCAATAGAGAGCGCTAGGGCACCGCTCCACCACAACCCACATCCAAGAAAAAGAACACCTTCATTGAATAAGACTTAAAGAAATAAATAAAAATTATGACCAAGGTAGATATTATATAATTAGTGACTAAAATGTATAACCTGCAATCGAATGTAGATTTAAAAAAAACTTGTCTAAAGTGACTTATAGGTCTACAGTAATGATGAGTTCAAGAACTGCAGTGGTGCTGTGGCACTGTACCATCTCTTCATGGAGAACAATGGTCAGGACACCTTCTCTGTCTCTGCTGAAGATCCTCATCATAACTCCTATGACTACAGCTGAGTCTGAGAGGTGCTTCTCAACAATGAAGAGAATCAAGACCTAACTCAGGAACACAATGTCACAGGATCGTCCCAATGCATTGGCCATGCTCTCTATGGAAAATAAACTTGTCAAAGGAAAGACATCCCCAACTTGAGAAATGTGCATCTCTCAAGGAGAGAAGGGCAAAATGTACGTACAAAACGTACATTTTAAGACACTGCTAAATGAATACAGAGGAAACACTGCATATTTATTTTGCACCTATCGACGCACGTTTTGCTTACTTAAGTATTTTACCATAACAAATTGTAGTATAAAAGATCATTATTTTAAAGAAGTTGCCTATTTTAAGTACCTAAACCAAACATGTTTCATTCTAACAAATGTTCAGTCAGCTCAGCAAATACAAATAGAGGCCTTTTCATTTATTGAAATACACTGGCGTGTGATACCTTAGTGCATGTGTGCTTGGTTTTTTATATAACCCCCCCTGGAGAAAAATGCACCAGCCGCCACTGCATCTGACCCTTCAGTACGAGACTCGCAGCACACTTGTATACTTGATTATAATAAAATCCCACATTTTGTGTTGAAATTCTGGTTTTGGTCTATTTGGAGAAATGTATTCATGTCGATTAGCTATCGTGCGAGAAGTCGTCACGATGGAAACATAGATAGCCGATCGATTTCCAGTTTATAAGAAATGACAGATTTTATTGAAGGGCGTAAGAACGAGCCTTTAGTGATAAAAAAACGAAAACGCTAATATAACCAGCGACGAGATAAACGAGTTGAATGAATATATGTGTGTAACAGTGAGTATAATCGTGAATCTGTGAAGTAGGGAGTCAGGGACTGAACTAAAACAGGAAAAATAAGGAAAGAATAAACTTCTAACTTTACCTTGTTGTGGGGAAAGTCCAGTCGATACCCAGTTGAGTCTTCTATCGGATAGATCTCTCCCTCTCTCTGGTCCAGCGAGGAGTGGTTTCGAAAAGGAAGAGCCGAACACGCTCCTTTCCTTCCTCTTCCCTGCAATGTACGCGCAGGTTTTCCTCGGGCGCTCCCGGATCTCTCTGTGTACACTAGAGCTGCTGCTGCTGTTGGCGCGCACTGCGCCGGCGCAGCTCCCCAGCCCACCATCATCATCATCATCATCATCATCATCATCATCATCATCATCATCATTACTCAATCAACCGAGGGGACGAGTTGGCGTAATGCTGCGGTCTGCCGGGTTCAGACTAGTGATCCTTAGATATTGCATAATATGCTTACTGCGTACTGACACTGATTATTGCACTGTTTTCTCAGTTGGCAGCAGTTATCAATGAGCTAGAGGTGAGAGACCTACGGGTTGGCAGTTTAAGTCCCTTCGTTCCCTAACCCTTGAGCATAATGCAATGGCTATAACACCGACGTGCTCCTAAAGGTGGACGGTTGGAGTTTGCAGTTTCTCGTTGAAAAAGCACATTCCATGTTCTTTCAAGACCGGTTCAGTTCGCTGGACTTCCTCATGCTTTGCTTTACACGCCCATGACGGCTTTAACGACAAGGCATCCTTCCTGGAGCACCATGTTGTCTTGTACTTGTGCACGCACGCACACACACACACACACACACACACACACACACACACACACACACACACACACACACACACACACACACACAAATGAACATCAAATAAAGGGATCTTTCACACCTGAATCACATACATGCATTTGAGAGGTACAATTGCACAAAGCAAATGGCACAATTTGGGATGAGGAGAAAGCTAAAATAAAAAGGTATGTTTTAAGATGCTGTTTAAAAGTATTGACATAACCCTAAGTGTAATCCTAACCCTTACCGGGTGATATTTTTGCTAGGAGCTGAACAGAGAAACTGGTTTTAACTTCTTGATGCTTCAGGAGGCGGCTGAGTTTGTGAGAGTTCTCCCTTTATGTTGCTGGATTGTCTACTTTTTATACTTCCAAGTCGCAATGTGTAACATTTCAACTAGCTCGTGGCTTAAAATAACCTAGTAACTCTAGTACCCTGAACAACAATAATTTTTAAGTGCCTTTCCAAATCGGAGCAAATCGGATTCCCTATTTAGTTCCCTATTTCATATGCACCATAAAAGCAGTGGACCAGCCATTTATATATTCCGGTGACACCGAACCCTTTTCTCTTTTAGTGACATCACAACATGTGTCAGCTTGTTTAAGCAACCAATACACGTCACACTCACACCGATAGAGTTCTGCATAATTACTGTCCATATTTGTGGTATTCCCTGCCTTTTTTGTTCCGTAGATAGTGTATGATACAGTGCCACTGTTTTTCAGACAATGACTTGATTTTTCCAGTGGCCAAACAAGTGCAGTGTTGTCCTCATTTAGAGCTGCGCTTTTCAGCATCTGATGTATGTTGCTAGTAATCAGGTTTACACCGGCCTCGTGTTTATCCCAGGCTGACACTATGAGGTCTGGTTCAGTCAATCACCCAAATCAAAGAAATATGCTTGGACAATATTTTATATCAGTAGCGATAAGGTTGTTTTGTTGTGACTAACAAACAACTGATTTATTATGAAATGAAAGACAATATTTCAATATACACATCTGGTGTTTATTTTAAAGTTGCTGCTTTATCTTTTTTTTTTAACACACTGGCCAAACAATTTACAAAACACTGAAACAATTTGTTGATCTCAGTAATGTAATGTTGCTCAAGAACAGCAATCTTAGAATTTTCTCCAACTTAATCAAGAAAAGCCCTCAGTCTAGGCCTAGGCCTCATTCGTGTGAAAAGGCACGAAAATCAAGAGAAAATTACAACTTTACAATTCTTAGTAGTGCACAATTAAACTGTGCTGAAATACTGCTGACAGAACACACTTGTTGTCTGTTAAGACGTTAAAACTACTTATTTTCATCCTTCAAAGAATGTGAAGTAAAGAAAAACACTTATAAGCACATTTTACCTAGTTTATTTTCTAACAATAGTTTTAAACACTGTTTTAGTTCTTGATTAAAAGTAATTATTATTATAAGATTTCGATTTTCTTTCTCACTTAAAATACAAATATTGAATTGTGCTGCTCAATTAAATGAATTCAATCCAAACTGTATTGTGTACATGTATTAATATTTACAATAATTATTGTATTTTTATTATCATCATCATCATTATAGGCTACCTTCTTAAGAGTTTAATTTTGTAAAAGCCACCTGCCCTGTCAAGCAAACTACAAGGAATACACCATTTAGAGATCTTCTTCTTGAAGTAAAGTCTGCCGATAAAAGCAGCAGCTTCTGAAGCCTCTTACACTGACTGAGGAATCACCGGAAGTGTCCTTAAAGTCAAGGATCCTAACTATGACGCTTTCTACTGAAATAAAGACGTGGCTACGTGGCTAGGTTTCCTAGGATTGAACCTACCAAGGGAGCAGCCTCGCAAATAGGGTTAGCATACACACAGCCAATCTCCAGCCCATAAGAGTTGGAATAGGGTGAGGTTTAATACAACAGACGGTGGTCACAGCAGGACCCCATGTGTAACAACGGTTATGAATATGGGATAGGTGTCAACACACACACACTCACCACACCCCCTGCCATCCTAGATAGGAGAGAGTTTGAGGGGCATGTAGGGTCCTAGATGGTGGTGAGGTTAAGGGTCCGGTAGGGACTAGATAGTGGTGAGATTGAGGGCCCTGTAGGGACTAGATGGTGGTGAGATTGAGGGCCCTGTAGGGACTAGATGGTGGTGAGGTTGAAGCCCCTGTAGGGACTAGATAGTGGTGAGGTTAAGGGTCCGGTAGGGACTAGATGGTGGTGAGATTAAGGCCCCTGTAGGGACTAGCTAGTGGTGAGGTTGAGGCCCCTGTAGGGACTAGATAGTGGTGAGGTTGAGGCCCCTGTAGGGACTAGATGGTGGTGAGGTTGAGGCCCCTGTAGGGACTAGATAGTGGTGAGGTTGAGGCCCCTGTAGGGACTAGATGGTGGTGAGGTTGAGGCCCCTGTAGGGACTAGATGGTGGTGAGGTTGAGGCCCCTGTAGGGACTAGATGGTGGTGAGGTTGAGGCCCCTGTAGGGACTAGATGGTGGTGAGGTTGAGGGCTGTGTAGACCAGGTTGGTGGTTGTGCAGACGAAGCCCACCAGATTGGTAAGATTGGAGAGGCCGTGGTAGCGCCCGAACATCCTCTTGCAGGCTCGGTACTTGGGGTCCTGCTCTCTGAGCTTGGCGTAGGCCTCCTTCTGGCTCCCCAGACCCACCTGGTCGCCCAGGCCATGCTCCTCCTCCACCACCCTCAGCTGGAACATCATCTCCGTGGCCGCCGGGCCCAACCACTGGGCGTTGAGCGCGGCCGTGACCAGCGCTACCAAGTACAGAACCATCTGGGGGTCAGGAGAGAGGATCATGTAAACGGATCCTCAAAGACAGGCTGCTGAAGATACCCAAGACACTAAAGCTTTGAGTATGTATGTTATAAAAGCATGACCATGGGAAGATATACAGCTACAGTCAGAATGGGTAACCAAACAGCTTCTTAATTGTTTTTTAATAATAACTATATTTTTTGCTTTTTTTGTTGTTGTGCCATTTATACCCAGTTTGGAGAAGAGAGACAGGGACGTGAATAAGAGGAGTGTGTCGCTGTCTGCATGTCTGACCTGCACATTTTCATGCCAGTCCAGCGTCTCTCTGGGGTGGTGCAGCGCATACACTGCCAGGCTGCTGAGGTTAGCCGCCAGCAGGCAGTAGAAGTACACGGGGAACAGCTTGCTTTGCACCAGCCCGAAGGTGTGCCGCGTTACCTGCCGCACCAGCGCGAAACCTGTCGGCCAACGGACGGGAAACGTTGAGCCAATGCGCGTTTTAGCGACAACGTTTTCTCGCACTTGTTCCGATCCACCCACCTGCTATGAAGGACACCCAGAGCTGCATCCCCCAGGAGAAGGATAGGACCAGCAGGTGAAGCACCTTGACCAGATCCGTAGGCTCTCCTTCGGTCACCATGGCTGATCAGTGGAGGCTAGAAGAAACTACCAGTTAGAACAATGTTGTCTTCAAAATGAGTCAAACGCTGTTAATATTGTTGTAGGGGAAGCGTTTAACCTCGCAGCTGAAACGGAGGTCATGGTCTCAATATTACTCTAACTAACGTTAGTGGAAAGTTTTGAAGTTATGCAACATCTTGTTAAAATACGTCGATCATGAGAGCAAAGTATAAACCCTTTGTGAATCTGGAATCTTACTTTTTTGTATTATATAATATGGACAAACCCCACGTTGTGTGTGGTGTGCCCTTACTTTACCTTTTCTTCCGACGCCAAATTAAAGTATTAGAATATCTGATATAGTATTTATGACATAATGTTCTCTTCCTCTCTCAGTACGTCAACGTCAAACCAAACGTGTGGACCAATCACCGACCGGCTTGGGAACGTTTAGTTCCTCCCCTTTGTGTGAATACTTTCTTTCCTCTGCTGTGAACTTGAGGTGCTACTTAGTTTATTGGAGCTCAGAAGTGTATCTTATAATGTCGCATGGATGGAGATGATTGGGTGAGTTGAGGATTCGGGCCCTGGGTTGGTAAAAAATTTTAAATAAAAATCGACGTTTTCTCATATTATTATTTTGGTCAGGCGAGTGAGCCTCTGTCGTTTGTGGGGAAACACCTCCCTCTGCCGGTAAGACAGGTTATATTTAATGTAGGCTACGCCGTCGAGGCTTCGCCATATTGGCTTGTCCCGTGCGCGCACTCGCGTGCACTGAAATTTTCAGCAATACACCAATCAACGTGGGAACAGCCCACATTCCCCACGGCACGGTGTATATAAAGCAGCGCACAGCAGTGCTCATACTCCCCATTCTTTCAGCAATTGCTTAAACCAGTCATTCACAAGTCTACTGCTTCGACCATCTACGATGAAGAAATCCAGCGGCGGCATGACGGAGCCCTCAGAGGAACGGCCTACCACGGTCTCCCTGCTCCTCCTCTGTCTAAATATATATATATAGTTGTTTTCCTTTTCCAATAAGAAAATGAAATTCTGTTTGTTTGAATTAATATGGTTTTTTTTATGTCACTTGCTTCATAGCTCATTTGAAATAACTGCATTTACTTTTTTTATTCTGGGTCCCATGGCATGGTCTCAGGCAACGCATGAGAGGGTACAATGTATCAATAGGCTACACCCTGAACTTTTCTTACGTATCCTTTGTAGGTTCTAAACGTGTACCTCCATTATAGTCGACTTACACCACTACAGGCCGAGACCGATTGACTCAATACTCAGCGTTGTTTCATAGCATTTGATTTTGCTATGGGACACGGTTTGGACCCCCTTCGTTCAGACAGATCTCCAGCAGACCTGGTTTTGGTCGAGCCAATCAAAACAGTTAATCTAATATGGGGCGGGTTTGATACGATGACTACAGAAGAGTGCCCTTTGAGAGCACCATTGAGGCATTTTCATAAACAACCAAGATGGCTGCCGCTGATTGCGGCAGCCTCCTCCTCGCTAACCTGCAATAGAGAACGTGACGTGCACCTACATCACCAAGACAAATTCCTTGTATGCTTAAAAAACGTACTTGGCAATAAAGCTTTTCTGATTCTGATAGGTCACACATTTCCTTGCTGTGATTGGCGCCCGTTGATGGCGCCCATTGATAACGCCCGTGGGATTCTTAACATGAACTGAGAGGTTCCCGAATAATAGGCATTTGCAAATTGGATGATGTCAGGCAACAGTCTGTGAATAGGTAGCCTAGTGAGACTATCCTGATTTCGCGAGTTAACATTCCCTTTCTCTGCTGTCTGTGCAACAGACCCAGTTGATGGGCCTCGCCATCAACTGGGTAAAGAGCTCTCCGCTCCCCAGCCGTTGGCTGGTCTACTTGGGGCGTTGCCTAGACTCAGCCACGATGACAGCGAGAAGAACAACTCCCGCATCAAGGTCGCCGTAAGAGGCTTGCTGGCAAAGGGAACCCTGGTCCATACCAGGGGCCTCGGAGCATCTGGGTATTTTAGGGGCCCCCTTAAGTCAAGAGACCCGCCACCGCCATCAAAAAGGCTACTCCAAAGAATGCCAAGAAGAGAGAAGAAGAAGCCACACACCAAGAAGCCCGCAGCCAAGAAGTCTTCTTCCACGAAGAAACTACCCCCAAGAAGGCAACAAAGTCCGCAGTGGCCAAGAAGCGCCCCAAGAAGGTAGCAGCAAAGAGCTACAAAATGGCACCCAAGCCCGTCGCAAAGAAGTCTCCTGTCAAGCCTGAAGCAGTAAAGAAGGCAGCCCCCAAGAAGAAGTAAATGATCACATTTACTTTTCTTTAAAAACCCAAAGGCTCTTTTAAGGGCCAACCACACGACGTTGAGAGCCAATATTATTTTAATGTTTGCATAGTGCTGTTTTCACTGTCAATTATGTCATAATACAGTAAAACTACGTTTCTAACTAACTTTCAACAAAGTTATATCAGCCACTTTTTATTAAATCAGGCCCTTGTTGAAACCTTACACCAACCATAATCCTTAAATTATGATTGACTGAAAGTAGTCATGACTGGACCATAACTGCATATCAAATATCAATTATGCAACTAACTCCTAGCATCCTGTTGCAGAGCGTATCCTGCACGTCCTACGTTCTGTGTTGTGTCACGGTCAATTTATTATTATTCACTTTATTTTGACATTGGATGTTGGATGATGTTATCATTTCATGTTTTATGACAACAACAATGGCTCTTTAAAGAGCCACAAACATATTTTAAAGAACTATTCTGCCGTGTCTCTCAATCCTATCTGATTCGACCCATAAAAAAGGTTACCTGTCAACATTGCAGATAGTTTTGCCAAACGTTTACTTAATAGCTTTTGTAAGACCAGCACTGAAGTAACTTGGCCATCGAAATACTAAATGCAGAAATGTCTTCCGATAGTGGTTAGTCCATGCAGATCACATCATGTAATTAATATCTACTGCATTAAAAATGCTGGCAAGTCTAAAGACTAACATGGTTAACAATGTTTGTGGGGACCTTTACATCAGAAAGACAAACTAGTTGGTACAGAAGAAGAGACACCCTCAATTTCTGTCACCATCCAGGAGGAGGGACTCTTAAATTTTTCTTTGGGTGTAGCTGGATAACAGATTAGACTAAGGAAAACACTGAGGCCCTATGGGGGGAAAGGGAAGTGCAGGTTGTTCTTCCTGTGTGGAACAGGCTAATGTCTCCCAGTCTGTGGTAGCCAGCTCTATGCGGTGATGTGCCGGGGAGATGGCATGAGGGCTGTGGAGCAAGCATAGTCAAAAAGCTGGTGAGGAAGGCCAGCTCTGTGGTGGGGATGGAGCTCGAAGGCCTAGACCCAGTGACGGAGAGAAGGGTGGTGAGGAAGATCAAGCCCCTCTTATCCCCTCCATGATTATCTGAGACTGATGAGGTGCAATGGCAGCAACAGACTCATTGCACCACGGAGCATCTCTGGCTTTCCTTTGTCCCGTCATGTGATTTTAACAACAGCAGTGAAACCAGCGGCACTCAGCCATGCCCCCCCCCCCCCCCCCCCCCCCCCCCAAACACTGATCCTCATCCCCCTACTGAACGTTTACCTCAATTATCCCTTTTTATGTTGATTTATTTGTATTAATTTAGGTGTTTATTTCCTTTCTCTTTTTCTGTTAGCAACCAAATGTCCCCTTTGGGGACTAATAAAGTATTTAGTTACTTACTATATATTCTTTTAATTCCGATTCGAAAAGGTGGCTGAAAAGCTAAAGTCACTAGCAGAATGCTGTATAGTGTTGGTTTTAAGTCTGATAGTTGATAATATATTGAATAAGATTGGGATGTAGCACCTACATTGTCTAATTGTTGACACCTTTATGATAAAATCCGTATTTACTAGCTCTTACTTTTCAAATTGGGACTTCTTGGCGTTAGGTTCAGGCTCCAATGCTGCCACCTCTCGGGTGTGAGCAATTGGTTAATCTTGTTAAAGTTTGGACTGGCCAATGAACAGAGCCCTGACGACATATATAGCGAACCGCGCAGCATTGTGGGACAGTGTCATTTCCAGAAACGTTAAAACATGTCAGGCAGGGGTAAAACCGGAGGAAAAGCGAGGGCAAAGGCCAAGACCCGTTCATCCCGGGCCGGGCTACAGTTCCCCGTCGGCCGTGTGCACAGACTTCTCCGTAAAGGCAACTATGCTCACCGTGTCGGAGCCGGTGCTCCCGTCTATCTGGCAGCGGTGCTAGAGTATCTGACCGCTGAGATCCTGGAGTTGGCTGGAAACGCCGCCCGCGACAACAAGAAGACCCGCATCATCCCCCGCCATCTGCAGCTGGCCGTGCGCAACGACGAGGAGCTCAACAAACTCCTGGGCGGAGTGACCATCGCTCAGGGCGGTGTGCTGCCCAACATCCAGGCCGTCCTTTTGCCCAAGAAGACTGAGAAGCCCGCTAAGAAGTAACTTGGAAACTACCATTAACCACAACGGCTCTTTTAAGAGCCACCCACATCTTAACTAAGAGCTGAACCAAGTAACTGACCACTGCATCTTGAAACAAATAACCCACCTACTCAGACCATGAAGCGTAGATTAGCGCTTTTCTATTACCATTGTTCACACTAAATGCGGAATACATCAGAACAAATGTGTTAAAATGCTAGCATTGCTAAATGCTAAAGAAAGTATAGTTAAAACTATAGAACAATTTGCACCGTAGCCTTTGTAGCACAATTGGTCGTGTGCGCCACATCTTAAATAAGTTATTTCACTACCATAATTATTGGCAAATGTCCTTTGCATTTAATGTTTTTGGGAAATGTAGGCCTAGTTAGAAAATAAAACGCATATAAGAAACTGAATTGATGGTTTTTGATTCATATACTAACAATTTGGTGTCGCTAACAGATACATTTTGTTTAGTAGACGACGCCCGCACTGAAAATGCAGTACTTGATTCAACTTCACAGTGCAAGCACTGGGCGGGGACTGTACTGGAGCTCCCGCCCTTAGTCTCTCTCAGGTCCTCTGCAAGCCTTTATAAACAGGGAGCGCACCGGTTTTCGACATTCAGCCCGCACAAGTTTTTGAATTATGTCTGGACGTGGTAAAGGAGGAAAGGGACTTGGTAAAGGTGGCGCCAAGCGTCACCGGAAAGTTCTACGTGATAACATCCAGGGTATTACCAAGCCCGCCATTCGTCGTCTGGCTCGCCGCGGTGGAGTGAAGCGGATCTCCGGTCTGATCTACGAGGAGACCCGTGGTGTCCTCAAGGTGTTCCTGGAGAACGTGATCCGTGACGCGGTCACCTACACCGAGCACGCCAAGAGAAAGACCGTCACCGCCATGGATGTCGTGTATGCCCTGAAGAGACAAGGACGCACCCTGTACGGCTTCGGCGGTTAAAACCTTCTTCCCCATCCTTCTTTAAACTCAAAGGCTCTTTTAAGAGCCAACCATATCAATTTAAAATGAGCTAATTTCCTTTGAGCGGGACCTATTCCAAGGTGTATTGCATGTTGGTAATTGTAGCAGCTTTGATAACATAAAAAAATAAGTGGGGTGCCGTGTACTGCTGAAAGACGTGCTTAACTTGTTCCAGATTTAGCTCAAGTTGTTGGACTATTCTCGGATTTAGCAAATTTATATAAATTATATATAAAGATTTAGGGTTATATATACGATTTAGGATGCCGATTTAAAATATAATTCTAATTTTATATATGTGGAAAAAAGGACATGACATTTGCAGTGCATTTTAGAAGGGTGTTTATTTGCTAAATCTGGGAAAATTAAGCAAAGCTTCAGCTAAATCTAGAAGCATTTCAGCATCAAAAGTTTACAAACGGCATCCCGTAGAAAAAGCATTGCACGACACAAAGTAATATGCCAAAACAGTCGGCATATATCCCATGTTACAAAATGGATCCGTGAACAAATTGTTTGAGGACATCGCTGATCTATTCAATCTGCGAGTTGAAGGAAGCGCATGCTCAATCTTGCTGGATCCCTTAGCCAACCACATAGAGGGACGTCCACAGGAAGCTTTGCATGGCACTGGTATAAATATGGCAGTCGAGCTATGCTTAACCATTCAAATCGACTTGCAACATGCCTGATCCAACTCCTAAAACCGCGCCCAAGAAGGGCTCCAAGAAAGCCGTCTCCAAAACTGCTGTGAAGGGCGGTAAGAAACGTAGGAAGACAAGGAAGGAGAGCTACGCAATCTACGTATACAAGGTGCTGAAGCAGGTCCACCCTGACACCGGCATCTCTTCCAAGGCGATGGGAATCATGAATTCCTTTGTCAATGATATCTTCGAGCGCATCGCCGGTGAGGCTTCTCGCCTTGCTCATTACAACAAACGCTCCACCATCACCTCCCGGGAGATCCAGACCGCCGTGCGCCTGCTGCTCCCCGGTGAGCTGGCCAAGCACGCAGTGTCTGAGGGCACCAAAGCTGTGACAAAGTACACCAGCTCCAAGTAAACGCGCCCCATTTCACACAAACGGTCCTTTTCAGGACCACCCAATTCCGCTTTAAAGAGCACGTCTCCACTTGTATCTGTATCTGTAATGAGACTCAAGAAAAAGTGAATATGTCGTACCCCTAAGTCTTTCAAAAACACGACTTATATTACCAAATAATGAACCGAATGGTGCAATAGTTAATTAACGCAATTTCATATTTTCAGTAGGATGAAACGTTGCTGGCTTTTGCCTATCCGAATTTGTTCAATGACATGTCGTTAAAGGATTAGTGAGCTTTTTTGACACGGGCCTTTTTTTCAGCCTCTCTGGCATGAAGCTATATATTAGTGTATTTTCTCAGGAAAACATACATGTAGGCTATGATTACACCCTGAAACGTTCTGCAGGTTACCCTGTGTACCTCTATTCTAGCATTGTAGCACAGCTAGAATGCTAAAGGAAAAAAAACAAACAATACTGAATTTCCTTCAGCATAATACTGGAGCACTAGGTAGGGTTTCCCCTATAGTTCCCCGTACCTAGTTCCCCAGTGATAAGTTGAAGTCTTACAAAGACTCAATACCAGTGGGTGCTACTGAGCTGGCCACCCAGTGGTGCGAGGCAACCACTTTGTGAAAATACTACTCTGCTCTGAACTTGCTCCCCAAGTGGGCGCCAGGTTCCTGACTTAAATTGTAATAAGGTAATCAATACGTTTTCATGTATTCCTTTTAACAAATATTTAGAGTTAGATCAATGTCAGACGAGACGAGTAACACAATTACAAATATACGACCACTCCGCTGATTCATCCTACACCCCACCGATAATATCATAGATCAATGTCGCTCACCCCTTCTGACAGGTGAACTTGTAAACATCGTGGATACATTTCTCCAGAACAAAATAAATGCTGCTGTGAGATGCCAAATGTATGTTGTAAAGTCCCACCTAGTACTAGACTATCACCACTAAAATCATACGCTATGCAGGATTAGCCTACGCAAAATTGTAAAAAATTGCTGACTGTCCTAACAGGTGACGTCTTTCGTGACGTCTGAGTGCCTCGGAAAACGCACTCAGACGTCACAAAATAAACGCCAGCTCCATTCGAAGCAGAAAACACAGGATTTTACTCTAACTTACTCTAGCTCTAACTATCTTACTCTTTTGCCTAAATCACGGTGTTCTTTTAGTAACAGTGATATTACTACGTTGATGATCATATATGATATATTACCAAGTTTAAAATTAAAAAAAATGTTTTGGGTTCACTGGCTCTTTCAACTCGAATCTAACACTATGCTAACTTGTTCTAGGACGGAGGGGAGACATGTTATCCCCATTTTCTGAGAATACTATTCATTGAGTCTCATGGATTGTCCTGCGTATGTAACAAAACATAACAATGGAGACCTATATTGTTTACCAATGTCCTTATCCATTTAAAGTGTGGATCTATAAATACTCACCCCTAAATACTGTTATCATTGTGATTCATCTGAAGCTTATAATAGGCCCACAACATGTACAAAGTATGAATATCATTTTATTTGTTGGATACAAACAAGAATGGATTTATTTGGTATTTTCTGTTGTTTGTTTTGCTATTTACGCTTTAATTCATACTATACAACTAAAATTGAGGTGTCAATAATCCTGTCAAATCTCCGAACACGCTCAGTTCAATCACATTAAAAAGTACAACATGCACATTTTGCGAATACAATTTGCCTACAATAAGCCTATGTTCCTACATCATTTGTCGGAACTCTTTGCTGAGAACAATATGTCTGCAATATATATGTAACAACATTCAAGACGTACACTAAAAACCATGAGACGAATGGTCTGTGTATAATGAGCTGGCTGCTATACAGCGTGTGTTTACCAGCTACTTTCTACGCTCATTTTAATTGAAAGTACAGACACACGGGACACGCTGCTCGATGCCAACTGTTTCTCAGAAGTGTGCGTCATATAAAAAAAGACGGTCCGCATTATTAAAACATTAAGGCATCGTTAAAAACAGATATCCGAGAAAACTGATTGATACCAAAATCAAGTCACGTGGAAAGAAAAGGTTTTTTAGAAACCTTTTCGACATCCATGGCGCTTACAACTCCGCAAGGTTCAACATAAACAACTCTTCTTGTAGTTTGTTCACGAGACGTGTCAAATAATTCCATTGTTTGCATGTTATAGCTGGATAAAACTAAGCAGGAAACACAAACGAAGACATCTTTCTCCCTCACAGCAAATCACTTCACTGGTTGAGTCTGTACGGTTCTCATTGTGTGTATAAGGACAGCCCACCGGCGACTGTCAGGCAATACTCTGTTTCAAACTCTTGTTCCTGAACTATCCGAGAAGATGACTGAAGTCCCTCCGGCTCCTGCTGCTGCCGCCGCCGCACCGGCAAAAGCGACCAAGAAGAAGGCTGCGGCGAAGCCGAAGAAGGTCGGACCCAGTGTAAGCGATCTGATCACCAAAGCCGTGTCTGCATCTAAAGAGCGAAGCGGAGTTTCTCTGCCAGCGCTGAAGAAGCTTCTTGCCGCCGACGGTTACGACGTGGAGAAGAACAACTCCCGCATCAAGGTCGCCGTAAGGAGCTTGCTGGAAAAGGGGACCCTGGTCCATACCAAGGGCATTGGAGCATCTGGGTCTTTTAAGATCAGCAAGGACGCGAAGACGCCAGCGTCTAAGGCTGCTGCCCCCAAAGCCAAGAAGCCTGCTGTCAAGAAACCCGCCCCTGCCATCAAGAAGGCCACCCCAAAGAAAGCCAAGAAGCCCGCAGCCAAGAAGGCTTCTCCCGCAAAGAAAACTACTACCCCCAAGAAGGCGGCGAAGCCCGCAGTGGCCAAGAAGGCGGCGACCAAGAAGAGCCCCAAGAAGGTAGCGCCTAAGAAGGTAGCGGCCAAGAGCAACAAGAAAGTACCCAAGCCCGTCGCAAAGAAGTCTCCCGTGAAGAAGGCGCCCAAGCCTAAAGCAGCGAAGAAGGCAGCTCCCAAGAAGAAGTAAATGATCATTTAGTTTTTGTTGAAAAACCCAAAAGGCTCTTTTAAGAGCCACCCACATAACCTTAAGAGCCTCTATTCTATGAAGCCTTTCTCAACCCGGTCACTTTTAATTTATTGTTGCTAATTTTATATATTACATAAGACTTTAATGCATTTATTGCAGAAATGAAGTAATAAGTGTTATCAAATAGGGTCCATGATAAAACCCTACACCAATCCTTAATCTTAAATTAATATTATTTCAGGTTCTCTGAAAAAAAACTGAGTTGTGACAAGGTAGCACCGTTAGCAATTATAAATTATGCATCAAATAAGCAACATAATTCCAATGATTTGTAAGCATATCCTATAAAAGCAACGTATTTGGTTTCATAAACGTATGCAGATACACTAGGATATAGGCCTACTATCTCCCCATTACATCAACATAGATGACTGAATGTAGATGTACTTATTTTTGTCCGGTGCACTTCATGAATTGTGTTAACCTTTATTTAGAAATAGGAAGTTGGATATTCTAATTTCAAATGTAAAACGCGGGAAAGTTAAAAGATGCTAATGAACACACGAGCTGGGCGTGTGAGGAAATACAATGGCCTGCAGCACTCTATTCGCTGTCAGCGTCTTTCCAACAACCAATCAGCGTGTGGCGGTTTTCCGGGCCTGGCTATATAAACTCTTGCTCTACTAACTTGTTTCACACTTCAACTTTTGAGACTTTGCTGAAATGGCCAGAACCAAGCAGACAGCGCGTAAATCCACCGGTGGTAAAGCCCCTAGGAAGCAGCTCGCCACCAAGGCTGCCCGCAAGAGCGCCCCGGCCACCGGTGGCGTAAAGAAGCCCCATCGTTACAGGCCCGGCACCGTGGCTCTGAGAGAGATTCGTCGTTATCAGAAATCCACCGAGCTGTTGATCCGCAAGTTGCCCTTCCAGCGCCTGGTGAGGGAGATCGCCCAGGACTTCAAGACCGACCTCCGCTTCCAGAGCTCCGCTGTTATGGCTCTTCAGGAAGCCAGCGAGGCTTACTTGGTCGGTCTGTTCGAGGACACCAACCTGTGCGCCATCCACGCAAAGCGCGTCACCATCATGCCCAAAGATATCCAGCTTGCCCGCCGCATCCGCGGAGAACGTGCCTAAAGCGAGTGGTTATCGAACACCCCCCTCCCACAACGGCTCTTTTAAGAGCCACCCACATATCTTTAAAGACATTGTTACCTTGTTGATCGACAGTCATTTGTTTTTATTAAACAAAGAACAATCACGCAACACATTGCGTATAAACTACTAACATTATCTTGTTGGACTTGCACTGCAGTGATGTCTAACCAAAGGAGGAATTACAGGTTCCGCACCATTTTCTATTAAACAGGCAATACACTAAATTATACTGTTCAATAGGCAGTACTACGTGCCCTCCTTAAGGCTTTTCCAAAGTGCGTCTAATGAGATCGCTGTATCTTTCTCCCAATGCGGAACTATTTTAGGACAATTCTGTGCACTATAAAAGCAGACAGCGGATCTCAGTGTCGTATATACATAACCAAT
Organism: Lota lota; assembly: GCA_026745465.1. NCBI lineage: Eukaryota > Metazoa > Chordata > Actinopteri > Gadiformes > Lotidae > Lota > Lota lota. Next base: position 1,722,695 of record JACYXH010000568.1, on the reverse strand, counting down.
TATAATTAATAGGTAGGATGTCATCAAAGTACAGAATGTTCAATATTAAATTCACTTAATACATAGTGCATAGATTATTGTACTATACATCAAAATACAGTAGGTTATTTTGTTCTCATATTCTGATCCCAAAAGGTCTTTAGAAGTCCAAGTTGTAAAGCTTAAGTCATAAGTTGATTCAATATATGAACTATGGGCAGGTTTTAGAACTTTTGTACAGTCATCTAATAGTTGTATTAATAACCATTTCACATTTGTGATTAACTGCCTCTTGTTCTTCAATGGGAACAATTTACCTTTAGGTCAATCCTCCAATGCTGCCACCTCCTGGTCATGGTTAGGTAGACCCATAAATGTTAACGTGAGTGATTGGTCCATTTCTTTCAAATGTACGCTGGCCAATGAGCAGAGACCTGAATGGTACATATAAGCGTGCCGCTTGCATGCGTGGTACATTGACATTTTCTGAAACCAGTATTCATGTCAGGAAGAGGTAAAACCGGAGGCAAAGCCAGGGCGAAGGCCAAGACCCGTTCATCCAGGGCCGGGCTCCAGTTCCCCGTCGGCCGTGTGCACAGACTTCTCCGAAAGGGAAACTATGCTCACCGCGTCGGAGCCGGTGCTCCCGTCTATCTGGCGGCGGTGCTCGAGTATCTGACCGCTGAGATCCTGGAGTTGGCTGGAAACGCTGCCCGCGACAACAAGAAGACCCGCATCATTCCCCCGCCATCTGCAGCTGGCCGTGCGCAACGACGAGGAGCTCAACAAACTTCTGGGTGGCGTGACCATCGCTCAGGGCGGTGTGCTGCCTAACATCCAGGCCGTCCTTCTGCCCAAGAAGACTGAGAAGCCCGCTAAGAAGTAATTGAAGTAAATACAGTAAACCAAAAGGCTCTTTTAAGAGCCACCTATATCTTCACCAAGAGCTGCATTTCCTCAACCAAACTAGTCTGCTGAATTAAATGTAACTGCACACCTATACAGGAACGGTGCCAGGGTGAAACAAAACTTTGAACATTTGTTAATTAAGTGAAGTGCTATAGACCTGAGCATTTGTAACGCTCTTGCTCCGTAGTCAAAAGTTAATTCTCGCGATCGTTTTGGCCACGGATTGACTTTTTTCCAATAAACCACGCTCCCCTTCCCCCTTACTTTTGTAGGTAACATTTTGGGGAGAAGTAGGCCTTGTTAGACTTAAAACATCACCTTAAACGAATTAGCTTGTTTATGTTCAAGATAAAAACCATCTGGTCTCAGATACGTTCTATTTCATGAAGGCTACACAGGGCTTCTCCTTATGGGCTTGTCCCCGTGCCCGCTGCAGCGCACTTGCCAGCACTGAAAATGCAACAATGTACTTTAAAACCGAGGCCCCGTCCTCAAATTCTACGGCACCCTGTATATAATGCCAGGTAGAACCTGACACAAAAATATATATCCACTAGATGTCAGTAGCATCAAGCTCAGAAGATGACGACGAGCTACTGCTCCTGTTATGGGCGAAATACTGTGAAAGAATTGTCAACTTCAGACACTGAAGAGGACATGGGCAAGTTTTCTTCCATGCGACTTGATTTTCTTGCTATTCTTTAAGTATTGGAGGGTACAGCAGGTGGGAATCCAGATGGCTATGCCTACAATCGTAATACCAGAGTTATAATTAGCCAGTGGCCCTGCTTCCAGGCCCCAGACGTGAGGAACCTGGATTGACCCGAACTGGGACCAATCCTCCTGGACCACCAGAATGGGTCCTCCGGAGGACCTCCGAGAGCCTTGGCCCAGATAACCCCTCTGATAACAGGGGGCCTGAAATGAGGCCTGCCCTTTTGCGGTCACGTTTGGATGTGTGCAAGAGCCACATGGCCCATGGTGGCCCATGTCATCTGGTGTCCCGCTGTCACCACCACCTGCTGGGACAGGTGGAGGATCGTCCATGTGTACTTGGCCATCCTCGGGCCCAAAGGTCTCTCTGCCAACTGTCATGGTCGACATAGCAGAAGAGAGCAGGAGACCAGTGTCGACCGCTGCCTCGCCTGCTGAGTGGTCCACCCTTCCATCCCGGTGAAGTCCCTGAAGGACGTCACCAGAGCCGTCAGGAAGGAATCATCATTAGCCACCGCGTTCAGGTATCTCTGGAACGGAGGGTACAGCAAACAGATGATAGGCCAGCGAGATGAGGCGAGAGGCTTGAAGAAGACCCCTTGCATCTTCTCTGGCTCTACGGCAGGCAGGGGAGTCGGGATGCCCGTGACGGCCGCTGCCTCCCAAAGATCTCTAAGGAGATGTCAATGACCACCGACGTCAGGGTCAGTCGCTGGTTTTGAGTTGTAGGGTGCTGTGTTTTTGTGTTGTGCGTCCTTATTTACTTCCGGTTTATGGGCAAGCCCAAATAGTTTCATGATACGATGCTATCTAGGAAGACTCATAAGGCGTTTGCTATTTTGGGATTATCGTTGGTACAACCCATCCTTAGCAAAGTGACCCGGAAGCTTTTCCTTGAAAAGATTTCAAAACCACTATTTCGAAATATAGCCTCTACCTAGGTGTTGCTTTGAATGTTTATTGTTAAGTGTTGATTGAAATTGAAGATTTATGTAAACTCCAAAGAACTATAAACAAAAGCAAGTCAGATAATTTATTGGTATACTAACCCAACACTCTGTAATACGCTACGTTGCATAGTAATTGACATGCTACTTTGTCTAACTGGGTTGAAACCCCACCCCAAAAAGTATTTGTACATCAATGATTTGTTGAAATGTTTCTCAATGTTTTGGTCAGCTATTTACTTGGAATTATGGCCAGTTTTTTATCTTCTTCGCTCACCTAATCAATGAACCAAACACATTAACTTTATACCAACTAGGTTAAGGTCCTGTGGTATTCTTTTGTGGACCAAAACATTGCTATTTATGCTTTTGTCCTTTTACTCAGAAACGATTAAAGCAAATGATAAAACATCATATGTTTTTCTTCTAATGACTGACTAGCAGAGCACATCAAACAGGTTGGCTGTGTCTTTTGTGAGTTGGAGTTGATGAGGATGAATCCTCTCCCCCCATGTTCTTCTACTATGTCACTAATGTAGGGACCTGGACGCAGGACGGAGGACATACCATCAAGGTCATACTTGAATGTGTATCATGTAAGTGTCGTACTTTATTATAACAGTGTTTATGCTGTTTTAAGCTAGCTTCCCCACAGATGAGGATGTAGTAAAATAACACATTTTGAAACAATAACATTTTCCGGAAACATAGTAATATATCCAAATAATTGTATTATTATTTATTATTTGTAAAAAAAAAATATATATATATATATATATATGTGTGTTTTATGTGAATGCATGTTTCAGGTATTTTGTTGTGTATTTTGGACTCTTATCTTTCTCTCACACACAGACGCTGTTGTAAAATACTCGATAAGCACACATGTTGGATGCTTGCGAATAAATATTTAGTATGACTGGGCCACCAATGTCAACGAATGCTAGCCTGTGTTGCTTGGCAACCATTTTGCTTTCTTGAGGAAAAATTTGTTTAGATAAATGATTGCATTTTATGTTGCTGTGTCTTTTTTGTGTGAAATCCTACTGTGTAGTATATAGTAACCATTTTATAAAAGCAATTTGTGGCCAGTTGAGGCCGTGATTTATAGTTAATTTAGTGCAGCTAAGGGGGCGTTGTTAGGCATGATGCGGAATCACTGTAAATCCTGGCCGCCCGTGGCTTATTGCTTAAAGAAATCTTGGGAGGAATGGTGTTTCCCTCTAACTGTGAAACAAAAGGCAGTGAGGAGGGAGAAGGCTCCAGCCAATGAGACGACTCCATCAGGGGATTGAGGGCAGGTGTGTGTAGGGTAAAGAAGCAGCATATCAAGACAAGCACTCACAGTAGCCTGGACTTCAAACGGTCAGAATTCTTTATATATTAATATATTATATAAGACTGTGTGGTGGAGAATTTAATGTGGTGTGTCTAATCTTGATAAGCCTACACACACACACACACACACACACACACACACACACACACACACACACACACACACACACACACACACACACACACACACACACACACACACACACACACACACACACACACACACACACACACACACACACACACACACACACACACACACACACACACACACACACACACACACAAAGGAATCCTGTTGTTTTTCTGTATTTTGAATGACTACTGAATGTGCTTAGGTTGAGTTTGTCTGTTTGAAAACATATATGTTGTAAATGTTTGTGCATGTGTGAGCAAACGCGTGAGTTTTTTATTTGTAAAAAAACTACTGATTAAGCCTGTCGCTCAAACCTTTTTGATAACTTTGATTTCTCTGGTAACTGATCTAAATGAATGCCTTTAAGTATGTTTGAGACTTTGATTATGCTTCACAGCTGCAGTGGGACCAAATGCTAACGTGATGAATTATTTTAGGGTGTGAACAGTCAGCAGTCAAGGCGTTCTTATGAGTGCCTTTCTTGTGCATCGCAAACATAGTCTCTTTGATGTCCGAAGAGACGCACAAAGTACTTAAATGTGTCTGTAATACATCCACAGCCATAACAACCACTGCAAAGCATTTTAAAAACATAGAAAATGCTTAAGGTTACGAGCAGGAGCTGAAAAATAAGCACCGTAACTAGTGAGGTGATTTCAATTACATAAAACATACAAAAAATAAGAAAAAGATTGAATTACTCCAACATTTTCACAGAGATCAACATTATTGATCTATGTGATTATTAATCTGCTGGTATCAGTAATTGTTGGTTGTATTTTGTCTTTATCTGTGTAAATCAAGCTCTTGGCCGTCTTTTATCAACTGTAATAAAGACCCAAGGGCACAAGAGGGCACCAGAGATGTTTCATGGGTGTTATGAATATTGGTCTTACTTTTACACAAATGGCTTTCATGAACTGACATTTTTCAAGTCTTTAAATGCGTAGAAAAGGCTGTGCAATACCATACGGATATGTGTAGGTGTGTGTTTGGGTTTTTCTTTATCTTTCCAAAAACGGGTCATGAATCGAGAAATGATACGCAGTATATCACTTAAAGTGTCTTCATTAAATATCATCCATCCCTTTGTACCCGACAGGTGCAATTCATCTAATTCCCTGGGTCGTTTTTAGCAGTGGAATGTCAATAACAAGCCTACTGGTGGCGGCCCTGCCCAAGTAGTAAATCCTTAACTTGTCTTGTGGCAGTCATGCGTGTGTATATTTATATGTTTGAGATTATGCGTGGACTTCTGGTTCCGTGGTGCATCGTGGAAATGTATGAGTCACTATCAAGTGTCTCGACTTCTTTGAGGTTCCTTCAGGATAACTGACCCTTCAGTATAATTCAGCCATCTGACACAAACACAGTGTTGCAAATATGTGGGCTAGGCCTATATAATACATTTATATTGTATTATTAGTCCAACGGGGAAGGTATCTTGATTTATTTTAATTAATCTTTTTTTATTTGTCCTTTTCATAAATAGTGGGTCAGCATAGCTAACCTATTGTTCATTTTGTGATAAAAGTGCCAAATTTGGTACATATATAGCTTAATATATTAAGAAGAAATCGGGATATTGGGCCATTGCAGATTGGCATTCCGATGACCATGGCAGCCATGGCTGCCAGCGATTACTGGCATAGAACGCTTTGGCCACCCCTAAACTGCTATTTCCATGTTTTCAGAACCACAAATATTATTTACATACAAGTTAAAGTGAAAAAGTTGTTTTAAGGTTTAAAGTTTGTAAGGCAATAATAAATGAAAGAAAATGCAACAAAATGGTGAGATTATATATATGTGTTTATAGTGACAACTGTATTAAACCGTAGCAGTAGCGAGTACAGTTACGTATTAACATAGGCACTTGTAACAATGTTAAGTGACTGTACTGTCAGAGTACATATAACCCTTCTTGACAGGACCAATTTAAATAAATACAGCTTTGATATGTGACATGCAAAGGAGAGGGCGGGGTTGTGGAGAAAGTTTGAAACTTCCCAACGTGTTTGAGGTAGCAACCAGGTGTGTGTGTGTGTGTGTGTGTGTGTGTGTGTGTGTGTGTGTGTGTGTGTGTGTGTGTGTGTGTGTGTGTGTGTGTGTGTGTGTGTGTGTGTGTGTGTGTGTGTGTGTGTGTGTGTGTGTGTGTGTGTGTGTAAGTTTTGTTCATGCATGTGTGGGTGTGCTTGTGTGAGAGTGGGTGTGTGTGTTTGGCCTCAAGCATGGGCAAGAACTTCCCCAAATGTCTGTCTTGTTACTTTTGTGTGCCTGAATTACGAGGTGAGGCCATAGTGCAGTGGGTTCATCGCTACCAAACAGCTTGTTAGGGGGCTTTGCAATTGTATCACTGTGAGATCAGCTTCATCGCAGGCAACAAAACAAAGACGATTGCTATATTCACTTGCTGCTCTGTTGAACTGTGCCAATTTTCAATACAGGTCTCCACTCTTCACCTCTGTTCTCAACCCTAAAGTATAAGCAGTAGGTAAAATACGGCCGTCCAATATGGAAATGGAATTGAATGCTCTCAGCAAACACGATTTTCATGAAAAAGGTCCTCCGTGGAACCTTCTGCGCAAGAATTGTACTAAATACAAATGTAGGCACAAAAGTAAGACACAATGACCATCATGATATGAAGACACATTTTATTCTCAATATAAACCCACATGTAAGCTCAAACAAAGTGAAACAATATAAAGTGAGAGTCAAATGAAAAACCATCATTTGCTTTGAAATGTAGTGGAGTAAACGTATGACTTCCCTTGAAATAATAAGTTAAAGTAAAAATGCTAAACAATCAAGTGTAGGCCTACACTTGAATAAAAGTACAGAAGTAGGACTGTTTACACATGAAGGCAAACCAAGATTGTCCCTTGTTAACTTGCTATAGTGCAGAAAGGCTAAACGGCCCTCACTATACAAATAGAAGGAGAAAGAAATCGTTATTGTCTACTTTTTGTGTGCAAACGGTAGATATTTGTCTTCCACCAAAAAATGGTTACATTAAAAACACAACACATCACATCCAGATGGGACACATTCAAAATACATTTACTTAAAACCACAATAGCGAGTAAATTACACTGAAGGGAGCACCAGGTACTCCGTGGTGAGGACTGAATAATACATATATATTAATGCTGGTTGCTAAGGATAGAAGCTGTCCTTACTGATTAACATAATTTATGGCAACCGGGCAAAATATAAATGTATATCTGTTTGTTTGTTTTTTGCGCAGGGGACTCTTTACCTTTGCCCTGAGGGCAGTTGTTGAAAGGGGTTGTTAAAGGGGTGGTTAAAGGGATGGCTGCAGTAGTCTAAGATTTGGTCACTTAACCATTTGACTTCTATAGCTGTCATGGTGATAGGACATTTGGGTTTGTTTGCCTGTTATTGTACTGCCCCGTTTAACTCCTCTGGAAAGCTTTGTCTTGCTTTTGTAACACGTTCTCGAACCAGGACACAATGTTAAAAGTGACCATACTTTCAATTAGAGATTGGTATACTCTGCATAAAGGGCCCTTGCTGACCTCAAAATCCTTCGTTTATGCAGCAGGAAGAGTCTATGCTGGCCTTTTCTGTAAATGCATTCCACGTGATCTGTGAAGGTAAGAGATTGGTCCAAGAGCTCACTTGCTCCACCTCCTGCCCTTAACCGTAATTGGTTTAAATGGAGTGTTTAACAGGTTGTTCTTGTTACAACCCAGACACATTTCTTTGGTTACATTCAACAGAAGATGTCTGTCATCAAACCGCTTTATGACTTTTGTAACGCAGTTAATATTCATGTTTAATGACAAATGGTTTAACGGTTAAATGATAATGCACACCACTAATGCCTTTTCATCTGTGTAGTTAACTAGTGTGAGATTTCCTATATTGCATCGTCATCGTTTCATTTGTGTATACTGAAAATGAGATTGGAGATCAAATGCACCCCTGGGGGACGCCATTGTTTAAAACACGTTACCGTAACTCTTTGAGGTCGGTTGGTAAAGAATTATGTTACTCAGCAAGTAACAGCTGAGTCTCCATACAATTTAAAAAGATGCAGGATATCTGGATTAACAATATTAAATGAGAAGTCCATAAATTATGTTACATCTATATTACATCTGTGCACAGGCTTTTGGCTTATCCAGGTGTTCAGTCACTGCTTGTATGAGTGTCAAACTGGTATCCCCCACCCACTTCTTGGCCCTATATGCAAACTACAACAGGTTTAGTTGTTCACAGATTAACAATGTTATATGATTGCATATGACTCTTTCCATGGACTTAATGCGTATGGGTGTGTGGGCAATGGGTTGGAAATCCTGTCTTTGTGGCTCCAGTTATCTTAGAAATGGGGATTATCGTTGATGTTTTCCAAATTATTGGCACAAAGCTTGTGTCCATGAGCAGCTTGAGCAAATCACCTAGTTGTTAAGCCCAGTCTTAAAGGATCCTCCCTCCTAGTCCATCCGGTCCTTAAGCCTTGTCTGGCTTCACCATCCTAAGAACAGCCACCACCTCTGTTGTTGTTATTTGGAAGGACTTGTTTTTATTCGCAATAGTGAAGGATTCAGTTATGTGTTGCTGTTGGTTAAAACACCTGAAAATGCTATCGAGTTCATTTGCAAATTTGGCAGGATCGTTGCATTGGATGCAGTGGTCTCCTGACCTCTGCCTGGTGTTCAGGTTGAGGCCTCTCTATGCCTCCCTCGCATTACCACAGGGAAACCTATCCTCCATTTTTCTCTTGTACTCACATTTCCCACTCCTTACCGTGCACCGTAATTCCATGTTCATGCCCATAAAGTCATTCAGATTTCCCTGTAAGAATGCGGGTTTGGATCAGAGTTTGTTCAAGGTCTTTCGTGAGCCATTGATTGTTGTTTGGAAACAAAACTGCCAATATGAGGTATACTATGGGATTAATTGGCTCTGTGTGATGCAAAAAGGTTCACATTTCGAATACCTTATGTTAAAGCCAAACAGGCATTTGGATATTTAGATGTTTCGGTTATTAGTGTTGTAACACTTCAACATAAATAGGTTATCCTATTAAATCCTCACCAAACCTTTTCTTCATAAAACATGATTTATCCTATGGTTTGTCCTCAGGAAAATTTGCCCAAGTTGAAGCTTGAAGTCTGATCATACCGCTAGAAGCCTAATCAACAACCCCGTACAAGCCTATACATCTGGCTGACCTGGGAAGTATGTAGGACAACTTTTTACATGCTTATCTCTCCTGTCACATATTTTAGCTGGGTGAGGTGCAGCTGGTTGTACAACGCACATAAACAGTTTAAAGAAACGTGTTCCTTTAATTCAGCCCCATGCTGCCAGTTTTTTTTTATTACTTCTTCCGCAGTGTACTAGGTTATATAAAACGTTATGTTGCCAAGGAATCGATGAGTACAGAGAGCAAAGATTAAAGAAGCACAAATAACATGAACGATATTTATTGGCTAGACCCAACCTGTTAGTGCCTTGTTATCTTTAAATACTGGATTAGAAATGCCTTTTCTTTTGACATTCATTACCGGAAATTGTTTTTGTTTCCTATTTCCTGCTGGTACTCTCTCTGTGTTTTGCATTATTTTTTGTTATTCTTGCTCTATGCTTGATTGATAGATTGCAGATCAGATGGAGAGATTAATTGAAAGTGGATGGAATATTATGTTCTTCCTAAACCAACACTTGTCATTCAACAGAAGGGGAAGACACTTGGGTACGATCCCCAGTCTGTGTGTCATGTAAATAGATTGCAGCAGGCTGGGCTGATGGAGCAGGCCTTCAGAAGGTACTTGGTGAGGATTAAAAACTCCCTCATGAAAGAGTGACTCATGAGGTTGTCAACATAATCGGAAATACCCTGAAGAGACCTTGAGTCATCACTATCCGTTTGTGAGGAGGTGTATGTGTGTGTGTGTGTGTGTGTGTGTGTGTGTGTGTGTGTGTGTGTGTGTGTGTGTGTGTGTGTGTGTGTGTGTGTGTGTGTGTGTGTGTGTGTGTGTGTGTGTGTGTGTGTGTGTGTGTACACACATTGTACCATCCTTTTCTCTGGAGGGTGTCTCTGAGGCCGGCCGTGTGGCACGATGTATGAGGAGGTTGGAGGGATGAGCTGAATGGATTGTGGCACGGCCAGCCCTGGTGGCACTGTGGTGTGCTTGTGTTCGTTTGTTCCTGTGTGCGCAGTTCTCATCTTGAAGGACTTGGGAGCAGAGCAGATGGTTGTCTGTGTGTGTGTGTGTGTGTGTGTGTGCGTGTGCGTGTGCGTGTGCGTGATAATGTTGCTGTACAAGAAAGCGGCTAAACTGACCGCTACATATTCAAAGTACATAAGTGGCAAAATTACAAATATATCATTGGTAAGTAAAAGAGGTAAACTGGCTATCATTTTTGAAGAACATTCTCCTATTTTCATTTTCTTGAAGACTTGCCACACACACACACACACACACACCAATATAATCAATTACCAGTATAATTTGAAAAAATTACTCTCTTGTACGATTCTTCGAAAGAGCGTTTAGTGCACGTGCATGCCACAAAAGTTAACAATGGCAATATAGCACTTTCGTCTTTTGGAATCTATTTGCGTCGGTCAGTTTATGGACAAAAGTACTTTGCAAAATGTGTAATCACAAAGACCAAAGGGCTATATTGCCATTGTTTACGTTCTAAGCACATGGTAAATGCTCTTCGGCAGAGTTGGTACAAGAAAATCATTTTGACAAATGATGATGGTAACGGATGTTTTAGTGAAGCCAGGATAGACTGCTATGATGGTTTAATCACCCAGACCGGTCTAGTTCTTTAAAGAGGGCCGTGTAATCATTAACTACCAATTTATTTTAAGACGGGTAGTGTTATTATAAATTCATTTTGATCAACAAATGAAAGAAGGCTAATTATCACACTGTAAGAGATGAGAGATGTTTCAGAATCTAAGTAATGCTTTACATATGTTGGAATAGGGGTGCACTCTTGGGACATAAACATACACAACATCTGGTCTTGTTGAGGTGTCAGTTACAATACAACAAAACAATAAAATACACTTTTGTTGGAAGCTATATAAGCTTTAGATAAGCTTAATTACACATCTCACCACCAGATTAGGTTCCAAGGCATAGACATGCCTGGGATAGCATAGCATGCCAAATGATAATGATTTATGAATCAACAACTCTTGTGTTAACAGTAATAAAAACCTTCTAGAAGTAACTGAATCTTTTAAATCTCATTTTATACTAAATTAGTCCTTAAATCGTATTAATGTGATCATGCATGCTTTTTAATTGCAGAAACTGTTTGCTGATCACAAATGATGGCCTGACACCGGCCCAGCAGATCAAATCAGGATCTAAAACACCTGCAAACTTACATCCCGTAAGGTTTAAGCTGAATACAATAACTTTGGATAATCAATTGACAGTGGTTTCCACCCCCTATTTTGCACATCACTAAATCATCATGCATTGGTGTTGAATAAGACGGATAACTGCAGATGTTAAAGAATACTTCATTTATTATATCACCTTTTAATTTGATCAATGTAATGAGAGCATTTTTATTGTTGTATTTTCAGCAACGTCAACAGTTAGACACAGTGTCTGCATTTGTTGTAACATTTATACATTTATGAGATCCCTTCCTGTATTGCAATGTACAGCTGTTAACCACTAGTCTTCTAGCGCACATCAGAAAAAGTTTGTAATTTACCCTCCTCAGAAAGTATATACAAATTGCATATTTGTCTGATGGCTGTCTAAATGTATAATGTACAAATGCCAATCAGCACCTAAAAACAATGGTAGACTTAGCTAAATGTCAGCCCGAGTTAGACCCCATGTCTGTTCATGTGTTTATCGTAAAAGTTACTTAGCATAACTCTGATCAAGCCTTGGTGTAAGACACCACAAGCTGGAGCAAAAGTCTTCCCCTGTATTTGTACAGCAAATAAAAAAAATCTTTTACTCACACAACAATGTCAAATATTTGCTTTGGACAGTCACCTAACCGCTGTGATATGAGACACATTGGCACACATGCCTGTGAAGGTATAACATTCACCACAATGTTTAAATTGGTCTGATTTTCAAGGTATTCTAAAATCATATCAATGAAACCCGTGGATATTACATGTAAGAAGAAATCAGTGTCCTATATCTTGGGCTCCCTTTATGCTTTTTTGAGTGGAACATAGAAACAATGCAGTGTTTCCACCACCCGGGCTAGCCTGTGCTCTTGCGTGGTTGTGCTGAAGAATCAGCATTTCTCTTGGTCTGTGAAGGCGAGCTGCTCCCCTTGTTCTTTAGGCCCTTTATGCTGTACAGCTTGCCAATGGAAAAACTAAACCCGGTCTTGCTGAGGTCCTGCCCCGAATCTCCCGGCTCTGGAGCTGAGTCCTGCCTGTATGTGGACTGCTGGCTGCTGACTGTTTGGGCCATCTGATCACTGGCAATCATGGGTTGGGTCTGAGGTTGGAGCTGGGACTGTGAGTTGGTGTATGTGTAGAGAAAGGAGGGCTGGGGCTTGGGTAAAGACCCCGAGCCCTGCCCCGCGAGAGGCTGTCCATAGTGCAAGCTACGCCGGGAGAAGGCCTCCGACGGGCTCTTCTGATCCGCACCCTTCAGAGGCCCGGCGGCGGGCATTGAAGACTGTCTTCTGTACTGCGGTTGTTGTGGCGCTGAGTTGTTATGTAGGGTCTGGGGGGAGTCCTGGTCAACCTTGCTGCTCACCTGCTGGTAAGACCTTGGCGACTGGGGTCCCGAAGAGGGACGGGTAGGTCTCGCGGGTTTAGCGGTTGGACTGTGGTGGTTCTGCTGTTTTGGCCTCCCTTCTAGAGTTCTGGGCGGAGACTGCAGACCCTAGAGATGAGGAAGAGGAGGAAATGGAGTGGAACTGAGCGATATTGAAATGTCAGTTAGAAATATGAATCAGCAGTGTGGATAATACCACGACTAAGTGGGTACAGTTGAATAAAAACTGAAAACAGCACACAAAAGGACCACATTTAGGGTATATTATATAGTTAAAATATAGCAAATTATTATATAAAATATAACAAATTGTTGTTAGAAATAGGAGGGGAGACATCCTGCTTAACACTGACACGTTTTTCATGTAAATAAATCTGTCAAAGTCAATGTCGCCGTATGAGGTAACAAAATAATGATTGAGCCTTTGGCCCACTGATGTAAGCCCTTGCATTTGCAGTATTATGAATGTTACAAACTGGGTATCGGTACTGTTTGTATCTCTGGGAAAAATTACCGCTTATCGCCAAAGGTGTTGCCACAGAGAAAGGAATGGAAATCTTTGAGATTGCCACTTTCAATTTGAAATATGATTTAGTGAGCCAGCATCACAGCAGGTATACATTCCCAAATATTCAATGTGACTCGGGGGCAAGGCACAGAGGTTACGGAGCTGGAAGTATGAATTAAGAGCTATTATTTGAGTATAATTTGTTAGGAATGCCATAGCCATCCGTCAGCTATCGGTGGGTTTAGAATATCTGTGGTTGACTTAGACTACACACTTGCCTCTCTAAGAAATCATTTAGATTTTTAGATTGCTCCCAGTTAATTTCTGACAAATCAGGGTATCTCTCACAATGGCAGAGAAACGAGCATGGAGGGAGGGAGCAGAGAGTGTCTGTTTTTCTGGGATGGGTTATATATATTTGTTCCTCTTTTCTGCTCCCTTCAAAACTCTTTTTTTGAAAGAATTTTACATGAAAAGGAGTACATAGACATAGAAAGTCATTAATCCTAAGTGAACAGCCATGAATTGCTATGCATGTCAATTTGTATATATATATATATATATATACATAGGCTACCACAGACACTTATGCAGTCGGCACATCAGTCTGCATCATCATCACACGTCAATTAGGGTTCACACCAAACCTTTCTGGGTCACACAATCATTTTCACCACAAATTGTGTGTGGGTGCGTGCGTACGCGAGTGTGGCTATCCTACCTTATTTCCCTCTGTTTCTCTTGGAAACCAAGGCCCACTTATCATCTGGGCTCCACTGGTTCTTAGTGCTGATGTTTCTGAATGGAGCTCCCCTGAACTGGTACTGAAGTCCTCCTTGGTAACGAGCTCTGGGTCTTTCTCTTCAGCCCTCCGCAAATCCTCTTCCCATTTGCTGGTCAACTCTCCTGACTCCTGATGACTATTGCTCCTTAGCACGTGCTCGCCCTCCGCTTGGACCCCCGGGCTGGAAACCACAGCAGGCCGACCCACCACCTCTGTGTCTGGTGGAGGAGCTCTTGGATGGGCTCTCTTGGGTGTAGGAGTGGGGGCAGGGGAGGGGACCGGGGTTATGAAGGGTGAGACTGTGTTCTCTGAGGAGGCTGAGGAGGAAGACCTCCGAAGTATGGGCGGAGGAGAGGTTTCAATGTCGGCTGACTTCTTTGCTGAGGCAGATCGGGGATACCCGTCAACACCCACGGGCTTTAGAGGGTCAGATTGCCTCTGGGGAATCAGGCAAATGATACTTTCTTCGTGTTTTGGAATTTTCAGGGGCAATTGGTGACTTCCCTTTTTGGCTGTTTGTGAAAGGCCTTCTGAACCTGTTCGGCTCCGCTCGCCTGCAGCTAGTATGGCTGCTGTATCTTCCCCAATCCACACTTTATACTCCTCTCTCTCGCTCTCCCCTTCAGATTCTCCTCCATACTTAGTTTGGGCTCTGAAGCGGTCCTCCGCCATCCTATTATCCAGGCCGATCACATGATCAAACACGGGCGAGGAGTGCAGCGATTCGTCGCACTCGTAGTATTCGTCCGAGGTGGTGGACAGTGTTGAGTCGTCCCTCGGAGAGACGTACCAATCGCTGGTGTCGGGGGTCGGCGTCCGGGTGTCGGGGCTAGAGCAGCAGTATCCATCTGGCGTCCTCCACGCCGTCGTGGGAGTGCAAGAGGAGAGCCTGCCTGCCGTAGTAGTACAGGCCGGTGCCTCGTGTGACTGCCGCTCTCTCTCATGTGTTGGCGAGGTTAATTCAAGGGTGTGCGAGCATGTTTGCTTTTCAGGGGTGTGCGAGTCTTGCTTTGCTATGCCTTTAGCTGAATTCAGCCTGTCGTGTGTGTTGTTTACAGCCTCGTCATTTGAGGGGTGACTAGTGACACTACATTGACCCCCTTGAGTGTGCACACTTGAAATACTATTAACCACATTCATGGACAGAGACCCAGGTGTAACATTGTTTGGTTTGGGTATATGTTGGGTATCGATGACTTGGGGCTCAGATGCTATAGCTGTATGGGTTTGGCTGTGTTGTTGCAATAGACCTTCATTAGTTAGCACAGGTTGTGTTGCCTTTTGAAAGTGTGGTTTTGTCTCACCCTTACTGTCTTTGTCTGGTTTGCTGAGCTCCTCAATGACTCTGTGAGATATGACCATGTTCCCTGCTTGGTTTGTGTTTCCTGACTCCTTGGGCATTGCTTCTTTAAATTGATTGTCGTTAGCCTGCAGTTTGTTCACAGTCAGAATTGATAGAGGCCTCTGGTCAGTTGCCTTGCAGTCAGGGAATTCCCTAGACAATCCATCTTTTATGTCATTCAGCAAATGTGTTTTCATGTCTCTTCTGTCCTGCCATTCGTCCGATTTTGTTGTTGAGTTGAATACAGTATTAGGTCTTATCTGTGTCCTTGTTGATGTCTTAATAGCATCCTCCTGCTGTTTGAAAACAGGCTTGCAGTCATCCACCACTGGCCCAGAACCTGACAGTTTCCCATGCTCCAAGAACACTCCAGAGTCCAGTGGTTGGATCAGATCATTGCATTTGCTCAAGCTGTCCATCAGCAGGTGGACTGTACGTGGCTTGGGCACCGGTGGAGTGAGAGAGGAGGTGGATGGAGTAGAGCAAGGGAGAGGAGATGTGTTGGTGGAGTGGTAATTGATTGAAGGATTGGAGGTGGATGAGGGGATAGAGGAAGTGGATATGGAGGAGAAAGGTGGAAGAGGGGAAGTTCGACTGGGGGATGCAGGTGGGACTACTGGAATCGTGGTTATGGTGTGGGAGGGTGATGAGGTAACTGAGACTGAGGTAGTGACAGAAGGGGAAGTAAACCTTCCAAAGGCAGGGTGGGCAGGGGAGACCGTTGAAGCTGAGATGGTGCCGCTAAGGGTGGAGCTCGGGATGGAGGGAGTAAAGTCTTCTTTGGAGGGGCTTTGTGGCTTTGTACCAAGATCCTGCTTGCATGAGACTTTATGTGCAATCCTGTTTTGTGTCTGTACGGGTGGTGCCACATTCTGCTGATGTATTGCAATTGGGCTAGCCTGGACGTGCAAGGAAGCAGGGTTAGAGGTTAGCATGTGGTCAGAATTGGAGAGATGTTCATTGTGTATATTTTTGTCTGTGTCTATGGTCTCTTTTATTAAGTTGTGTATGGGGCGGGTAGGCACTGCAGATCCAGTTTTAATTATGGGAGCTTCGTTGCTGAAAGATGTAGGTGTGTCGATGTGAGGTGTGGTGATTTGTTGGGTTGCAGGGTTTGTAGAAGGTTTAGATTCAGTATTGACGGGTTGCTTTTCAGCGTTTATTTTTGGTTCAGAGGTCAGGATATGCATGTCGACAGATTTATTTAAAACCATTTGCACATCTTGGCCAGATGGCTGAGTAGCAAGGGTAGATGGTCTAGTGTTTGGTGATGTGGGTTGTGCTTTATCCACTGCAACTTCTTGGGGGCTAACCTGTGTGGGATAGGCCTTTTTCCCTGTAATGTCCTGGAGATTAGTGGCATGTTGCCTGAGTTGGGCCACCTCTGGAAGGATCTCCTTGGGCATGCTGAATGGACTGCTGAATCGAATAGCTTGGCTGGTCTCAAACCTCTCAGAACGCTGCATGTGCACCTGGGTTTGTCGACTGTGATCCCGAATGTTAATGAACCCAATGACATCGCTGGACGGGTCGGGCTCAGGCCAAGTAGGCAGGTATAGGATCATATAGGCTTTCTCCAGATCGATCAGTCCTGGATGGATAGGAGGAGCTTCCACCTGAGCTGCTTTTGCAGCCATCTTTTTTTTGGCCTTCATCCCCACTCCCGCTTTATCCTGGGAGTTAGAGTTTATGGGGCTGTTTGGGCCAGAAACGGAGGCAGGATTGGCGTTGTTCGTACCCATGCCAAGCAGGGCATACATAGGGTTGTGCCGTTTCCTAGCAACTTCAGCAGAAGGGGCCACCGCGACGGGCTGAGGGAGGAGTTCGGGCTCAGGCTCCAGCTCCATGGCAACCCGCTTAAGGTCAACAGCGCTAGAGGTGCCGTACAGTTCACAGAACAGGCGATCAAAAGCGTCGACTGCCTGGCCGGTTACCACGGTAATGAGGTGTCTGTCCAGCCTTGATGACATCCAAGTATACCTATGTAACATTTGGATACGTGTATGCACACACACACACATTAATAAATGTTGACAAGGAAGCGACAGTAATGACAATTAACTCCATTTCGGATTAAAACAAAAAACATTACACACACACTACAATTATAGACATATATCTGCGCACAAACATTTTACTTTTTTACAAAGGATTTAGGAATCTTTTGATTGATTTAAGGGCATTGTATAATAAACCTCTAAAAAAGGGAGCTATGTACTTGTATTTGACATGCCATCTGTAGTATGTGTATATATATAGAATAATTTTGCTAATTTCTAACACCGACACACCTGGCATACACACACGCTCACAAACAGACTGACCGGTAGGATCCAGACACTGCCTTGTCACCATCAACAAACATGAAGCGATGTCCCAGTCTGCCACGGAGACGAGTGCATGAGCGTGTTAAGAACTCTCCTCCCCCTGCACAGCGCACTCGCAGGTTCTGTAGCACACACACACACACACCCAGACAGAAAGTCACACACATGGAGCTTAAAGGATTTGTTGGTTAGTACAAGAGAAGTTCATATTTGTTCATCTGGGTCAAGTCAGTTTCGAGTGGTGTGCTGGAAGCAAAGTCAAGTTTTTTATAATAGTGAATCGAAATAAAATGGAGTAAAACTGACTGTGCCAATAAAAGGTTCATAATTGAAAACAGCGTCAAGACTAAGTAAGGGGACTGCAATAGATTAACTGGTGCGGCCTTCAGAGTATCATACAGATGGAACAGTAAACAAACTAACGGTGGACTAAATTAAGTTTGGCTTGCTTAAGTCGCAAATTCCCCACAGCATTTCAGATAACACCAGTAGCATGCTAGCATCCCCTGGGTCTGTTCCTTTCCTTATCTGCTGTGCCTATACTTTCTTTTGTATGGCCTCACCTACCTAAATAGTATGATAATATGGTTGTTGTCAACCATTCAGCCATAAAGCATACAATAAGTAACCAGGGGCCTTTACAGTTAGAACCAAATCTGCCGAGCGGCCAACTTGATGCATTTATCAAGTGAATTGTTTAACAAATGAATAAAAGTATTACATTTCTTTCAGCTGGCAGATAGTAACTGGATCCTAAAGTATCTCTTAACTCTTCTCTAGGTTATTTACTCCAGACAAGGAAGAGGATTTCTTTGTGTCAAAGTGGAATGGGTGCTTTGGGGCGTTGCCATTGGGCGGAGGCTCCTCCAACCACTTTGCCATGTTCTTCCTTCTGTTGTCTCTCCTTCTCATCCCTTGAGAATCTCCCTCCTTGGCTCTGCTCTATGGAAATCTGTAAGTGTGACTGTTGGTCTCGTTAGACTTGGAATGCCAATCTGGTAGAACAGGGAGCCACCCAGGAAAGGCAAATATATTCTATTGGATACAGGTTTCATTCAGGTTAATTGAAACATTGTCTCTACCGAAATACAGAGACAAGTCTGTCTACAGCTCCACAGCCTGACCCTCCAACTATTTCACGCTAGCTACCTATAGCTTTCCTGGCAAAAGCTTAATTTTGGCACTTGCCTAATGTTTTAATTTTAGTAGGCGCCACGACCCACAACAGCATGAGAACCAACCACTGGAAAAGCATGTTCATTCCAATCCGCCTCAGAGAGAACGGAGAGGGCATTGGAATGACAGCAGGGATGGTGCCAATAACAAAACGTACAGACCAATTTGTCAGCCATGGATTAGAAACAGGTCCAACTACATATAATGAAAGGGCAGCACTCATGGATAGGTCTTGAAAAACAACTGAATTATGTTTGCATGTGTTTGCGAACATTTAAATAGATCTGTCAACAACATTTAAATGGCCATGTTGTCCTAAAACTATCTAAACAGAAGTTATATAAAATTAGGAAGTTTAGTTCATTAACATTAGTTTATTAGTGAAGTCGGAGCTGCATCTCAAATGTAGTTTGAGATGCCACGGCTAACTTTAGCTTAGCCCTGGTTGATGCTACAGTGATTTGAAGACATACTCTCCCCATTGATACTACTTCAGATTCAAATTGTTTCAGGCTGTAGTTTATCTTCAAATACAGTGTTATAACTTAATCTGGTGAACCATGTTTCACCGTAACTGTTTATTATAGAACAGTTACACCTTTCAAATGATTTCATTGATCCTAATTAGATCCAGAAACATGTTTATTCCAACACTTTGTTCTTGTTATGACAGTGACATTTAATGATCCACTGGAAATGGGGAGCATTCAGTGGACTTGTGTGTGCAGGTCTTTGTGTGTGTGTGTGTGTGTGTGTGTGTGTTTGTGTGTGTTTGTGTGTGTGTGTGTGTGTGTTTCTAAGCTACAAGCAATGTGTTATCAGTGTGTTTAACTGGAATGTCAATCTCAACATCTTGCTGTGAGTTTGTGCATGTGTGTATTTCTTGCTGAGACACATTTTGCCACATATCTGTACATGTTAAAGCCTGCTCGAGTATCGCTACATGTGCACACACACACAGACACACACACACAGACACACACACACAGACACACACACACACACACACACACACACACACACGTGGGCGAACCCTGGAGTGTATTATACCATGTTATCACTGTGTTTCATCACCTGCCGAAGGGCCTCAGTGACATAATCCTTATTTAACTGCTTTGGACGGAAAACAATTCACTTCAATTGGTCGAAGCGTTGAAATGATGCTGTTGCTCTGTAGTTGATACTGTCTAAACAACCCAGCACAACGCCTCAGTACTGTTGGATAACATGAACACTGTTTTGTGTTTTCACTATGAACTGCGGAGTAGTTCACTGAAGTAAATGTTATGCTCAACATAAATGATGATAATAATAATAAATTGTATTTTTTATGTAGCGGTTATCAAGACCCCCAAATATGTATGATACCAACAATAACGGCATGACGCCTCATCCAGCACCAAATAATAAATAAATAAACAAGTATTCTTTTCTTTTTCCAAAAGTAGCTTCTCCATTCGAAGCCACAATGTAAGCATCTTCAGTGAAGGCATTGTGTAACAGTAGCGCTAATGATGCGGTGTCTTGCTTGGCAGGGACAGCTGGCTGTGAGAATGCACCCACATGTGGCGGAGTACATGTGGGGACACAGCATGGGTGCTTCAACAACCTCATTAACCCTGTTTAGTAGCATTTAGTTGTATTTACTGTGTGCGTCATATGACTGTGTGGCCTCTCACCTTGAGTTGTCCAGGGTGCATGTTGGCCCTGTCGCACATCGACAGGAAGTGAGGTAGCGTAGAGTGCTCCAGCAGGATGTAGACTGACACCTTCCTCTTATACCCCGCCTCCAACAGGTCCCGGAAGATGTCGACATCCGTAAAAAGGTCCATCACTACTGCGATCACCTTGAAGATACGTGCAAGGGGGGCCAAAGTGAGTGTTCATGTGGGATGTACACTGTGCTTAATGCATACGGACCATGGCTTGTCGATGGTCGAATTGGTCCACTTGTGCGCTATTATATAATATATATAATAGTGTATATATATATAATATATATAATTACAATATTGAGTCGCTGCAGCTCACACCAATATTGACATTATCACTGTTCACAAGGCGATTTGTTGCCAACTGCGATTTAAGGTGACAGACAGATAGATTTTCTGCGTGCAAAGTAAACGCAAGAACTGTCTAATCAGTCCACGTGAATGTGAAGCTCCATGTCCATGTGAAGCTCCAGTATTGATACAGGACACAAAAACACCAGATTATATACATAAACATGCAACCTCGGGAATGATAACACAGTAGAGGTTTATAAGTAGTGCCACGTGTTAATCACCCTATTGGAAGTGAAAGTTGAGGACATAAAGTCACCAGACTGCAGCAGATAGAAGCACCTTCAAATGTATGTATTTACACACACACACACACACACACACACACACACACACACACACACACACACACACACACACACACACACACACACACACACACACACACACACATATTTACAGCTCCATGTGAAAGGCCAACGTGAAGTTCCGCGCACCCTCACTGATAAATCAGCTTCGCCCTTTGCCTCTTAGCTGTCTCACTCAGTTCGCCGATTATAACACATGAACAACGCAAACGTCATCAGTGGTTTAGCTATGAAAGCGGTCTTAACTCCCTAGTTTTGTATAGGCCTATCCTATGTAGGCGATTAAGTAAGTAGGGCGATAGAATGAATACATGTTTTGGTATAAGCATTTAATCCCAAGTGAAACTAAATGGGAAACCATGCACTCGATTACAGTCTCCGGTCAACTATACCTTGAAGGCACCACAAGTTGTCGTTTAATTGTTACATCGCGATGCTGGAAGTTCTGAAGGTGAAGCAGCCAAATGGTGCCTCGGTTGGGTTTCTGTACCTTTTGAGCCTGCGCAATCGTTTTCCGCACAATCTCTTTGATGTGCGCTTGGCCTTCCTGCGGTGGCTGCGTGTACACGTTGGTGCGTGTCACCCCCCGGTATGACGCGCTGTCCGGCCAGCCCAGGTCCAGCTCGGGCACCGACGTGTCGGACAGATCCGGCCAGTAGTGCAGAGACAGCGGGACGTCGTCGTCTCTGTCTTCTACGGGGCTCGAGTGTAGGACGTCGGAGCCTGGGTCGTAGGGCTCCACCGACCGCGTGACGATCTCCATCTCGGAGTCCGAGAGAAAGCCCCGCAGCTCGCGAGCCTTAAGGAACCCGTGAAAGGCCTCGCGACCGTCCCGAAGCAGCACCTCCAGCGCGAGCCGCTGGTTCTCGCAGTATAAGAACTCGGGCTTGGCCTCGTGCGTCCGCAGATTCACATTGTTTTCGTCCAAACACTGAATCTGGGACAGCGCCATGATTCAACCCCGGATAACTGTAGCCAACGAGAAATGAAAATAAATAGAAGTAATAAAATAGAATCCACCGTTTAACAACAAAGAGCTCTTAACGTGAAAGAGTCCATATTATAATCCTTGAGTGCGGCATAAGTTTTGGAAAGTTGCTTTTCGTACGTCATCGCGACATTAACCTATGAATAATTAATTCAATGTCTTGCATTGGCCATCCTTACGTTTGGCTGTCGTTGCCATTTCCTAGTCGTGGTGGTTGACCGCCGTCACCCTGCTGGTTACCGTTCTCAGCCTCTGTGCACTCAACCGTCTGCTACACAGGTGCTACCCGACGCGCCTACACAGTCAAGTCGATATCACGTGACCCGTCTACCACGATTACACGAGCAGCATGAGGCCTGGCCTGTTTCATCGTTATGTCAAAGGGGAGAGATTAACACCAATGTGTGTTCGTGGCAGAACTATATCGCAACAGAAGGCTCAGCTCCGAGAAGACACTGTAACGTTTCGCATTCCGTCAACTTACAAAGGAATGTGCCATGATCTCTATGGGAATAAAACATAATTATAGGCTGTGTAGCGACGTTTCACTCAGGTGAGACATTGGCGCTGGTGTAATGAGTAAATGGACTTTGTTGCTGCTTTGTAGGGTACTAATTGTTTATATTTTATAGATTGTAAATGTTTAACCATGCATGGCTTCTTAGTGCCTAGTTAGTGCATAGTTCTGGGGGCCCCTGGATATTTTCATCTAATCTTTTTTTCTTTTTAAATCAATTTTATTTAAGGCCCAGGTAAAACAAAGGGTTACAAAAGAATGAAACTACTTGAAATGGGTACAGTCAATGTATGTGTGTGTTAGAGAGTGTGTGTGTGTGTGTGTGTGTGTGTGTGTGTGTGTGTGTGTGTGTGTGTGTGTGTGTGTGTGTGTGTGTGTGTGTGTGTGTGTGTGTGTGTGTGTGTGTGTGTTTGTGTCTGTGTGTGTTTGAGTATGTGTGTGGTGTGTGTGGTCCTCAGGACTTCCTCATGGTCTTGAGATACATTCATGTGCTAAGATTAGCTGCAGCTCTTGGAACAAACTGTGTCCATATAGTTTTTTACTGGTGTTCACAGTAGATTGCAATCACAGCTTTAACGTCTTGTTTTCTCATAGCAAAGCAAGAGGAACAAACTATCAGATAACAAGGCAGCCCTGTTGTGTAGTTGATTGCATTAAGCTTCAAATATGCTGTTAATCCTTGTTGAGGCATTGTTGTAAGGCACAGTGCTTCACGGTGTGTGTGTGTGTGTGTGTGTGTGTGTGTGTGTGTGTGTGTGTGTGTGTGTGTGTGTGTGTGTGTGTGTTCCCACCTCAGGGGCAGTAGATGAAGGGTCTCTGACAGTAAATTCCAACTGTGGATGTAAAACTCGTTAGTTGTTCCCCACCGGTGTGTTTGCTGCCAGGCAGTTAGGGCATGTTGTGCACGGTGCTGAGTCATTGACAGCAGTTGGTTGACATATATATTAGTAGCTAACTAGCAGTGCAACTGATCTATGAGAAGGTTAAAATCACGGTCTCTGTAGCTTTGAGTGAAAGTTGGCCAGCCCAACAATCACAAAGCTTTAGTGGATGACTTATGGTGCTGCCTCATGATTTACTGGCAGGTTGTTTAATAGTTTGTCCGGCCTCACTAATATCTCACTGACTTGCTGCCACATCATTTAAATGCGTGTAATTATTTTCCAGTCACATTGAAAGCAGTGACAGATATATTACAGGCAGCGACCTAAACTGGTTCTGCTGTTTTACTCTGGTTCCTGTCCCTCTCTTGTTTCCGTCTCTCTCTCTCGGTCTGTCTCTCTCTCTGTCTCTCTCTCTGTCTCCCACTCCTTGTTCTCTTCCCTAGTCTCATCCTTAAGATGCAGCCCTGAATGGAACCTTTTCCATAACAATATATAGACTTAGGCAGGTGCATCTCACAGTGTGTGTGTGATGATGATACAAATATGTCAGCATTACTGACATACAGACACACACATACACACGAACACACACACACACACACACACACACACACACACACACACACACACACACACACACACACCAAATATCTTTCATTTCTGAAACATCAAAGGGATGTTTAGTTCTAGAAAATTGCAGAATATGAAGACAACAACATCCAGGCTATATTTATGACAAATTTTGCCTCCCACCTTGTCTCGTCGTCTCTGTGTTCTCTGCAAAGCGCCGGCGGTTTGTTGACTTGTTAACTATCACCATGAAGCCGTAGTGGCCGGTCCCAGGAGAGATCAGTGATAGCAAAACTGTTTGTTTAAAGATAAGAAAAATAAGTAGAACATCTATCTGCCCCTTGGGGATTGTGGGACACAACCTGTATTTCACATATGCACACGCATGCATGCACACACAGACACACGCACACACACACACACACACACACACACACACTCTGGCACCCAAACACACACACACAGAGCGACTCAGAAGATCTAGTTTGCCTGCATGATTGTAACATATTTTCAGCACTTTAATAAATTAATAAACGGAATCTTTTATGATATGTTCTTTGTTTGATCAATTATGTGTGATCCCTTCAACTATACAACATGGAATTATTTCTTATTGCAATAGGGAATTATGTTTGCATGATGAATATATATTTTAAATAGCTGCTTATAAATAAAATAACCATATCTGACATTCAGTAATTTTAAAGGCTTTTACTTCAAAGGGTATGTAAATCCTTGTTTTAGCAGAAAAGCAGAATTGAGAAAGTCGTAAAGATTTTAGACCGGGTTCCATAGAAGCAGTTACAACAGGCATTTTCAAATGTTGTCAAAATGCACATCACACTCACAAAAAAGCACTTTAAGCCATAAGTAGCAGACCTCTCGTATTTTACAGTAAATTTCCTCCGTTTAAACAACTTTGATTCCATTTCGTGAGACCCAAACAGAACGATTTTCAACTGAAAGAATTTGATTTTGGGGTTGACTTAGCCGTCAGGTTTTAAGTTTAAAGATGTTTAAAGATTTATGATAATATGTATTTCAATCTGCTCAATAGGAAATCCATCCCATGGACTCAAACAAGCCAAAACACAACTGCACAAATGATACAAATAGGATGGAAATATATTGGATCTTTATTTCAATCATTTACAAACACGTAAAGTAATTCAGATTTAAGTTTTTAAAGGTACTACAGACAAAGTGTTTGTGCTGAATCATCAATAGAAGCAGAAATTATATTGTGCAGTCACAAAAGAAAGGTCTGGAAAAAGCTTGGGGAAAAATACATGTTATCATCTGAGCAAAGAATATGTGAACTTGGTGTTTCATTTCCTTTCCCTTCATATTTGTTTTGACCCATCATGTTGCTTGAGGCGGGGATCTATAAGCGTGTAATTGGCTAGTTCTGTCTGTAGTACCGTTTAATGTTGGTTATGAGAATGAGTAATATTGAGTAACACCCAGTTTATATCTGTATATGATTTTACATGAAAAGGAGTACATAGACATACAAAGTCATTAATCCTAAGTGAACAGCCATTAATTGCTATGCATGTCAATTTGTATTTATATATATATAAAACACAAACACCTTTTGAAGCTTCTGGGTAATGAGGATTTTACCATTGTTATAACTAATATATAATGATCCATCACACAGAAGGGTCTCAGAGCGCTGTGCTAAAGCCACATACACACACGCACACACACACACACTTGCTGTCTACAAACGAGTAGGATCTCCAATGTTCAACTCTGTCTAAGTGCAGACAGCACTACACTTACATAACACCCATTCACACATATACAGAAAATATATTTAGACATTTTACATAATGTCCTTCGGAACAGAATATGCACAGAGGCAAGCACACACACACACACACAATTAAAGTTCTGCATGTGAACAGTAGATGCCAGGGAATCTGCGGTGTCAGTAGTATCCTCAGAGCATGCGGCTAACACCCACCACTATTTGGCCAGTGTTCACAATGCAGCAATTCCCCACTCTGCGCTGAACTTCAAACAGTGTCTATGTAGACCGTATGAATCCTATACTTGATCTTATCAAGCAAAAAATTCCAATGTGTCCCACTGTATATTATCCCACAGCCACCAGCCAACCACACCCCTTTTCATCAGGTTACCTTGTCTCTGCAGTGCACACACGGCCCAGCCAGTCGCGTCTGATTGGATGACATGAGTGGGTGTATTAAAAGGTGAATGGTGGGCCTGGAAACAGAGTGGGGCGATGTAGTTCCTTCAGGGCTGGTTGTTGACCCAGTCATGAATCCACCCCGTGTATACATATTCCATCATGGGTACGGTTTGGGTCACTGGCAGTGGTAAACGGGCTGGACATACTCCGGGGGGAAGTGGCCAACGCGTCCATGGCAACGGCCCATCCAGCGCTGGGGGTCGGAGCAGTCCAGCAGGTCGATGAGGTCACCGCGCACAAAGTGCAGCTGGGAGGGCTGGTGCGGGACGAAGTCGAACAGAGCGTGTGCGTGGTGGGGCCGCTGCAGGGTGGTCAGAGGAGGGAAAGGGGGAGGTGGGTGGGAAGGGAGGAAGAGAGGAGGGAGAGAGGAAGGCAGAGACAGAATGAGGGAGGGAGGACGTGGGAAGGAAGTATGGAGGGAGGGAGGGAGGGAGAGAAGAGGGCAGAGAGAGAATGAGGGAGGGAGGACGTGGGAAGGAAGTATGGAGGGTGGGAGATAGGAGGGCAGAGACAGAGTGAGGGAGGGAGGAGGGAAGAAGGAAGGATGGAGGGAGGAACCAAGATGAAAGGGACATTTTTGTGGGAGCCGTGAGGTCAGAGAGTGAGTCAAGCCGAGAGGGGAGGACGAATGACGGGAGAGAAAGAGGAAGAGATTATGAGGGGGAGAGTTAAATCACAAAGAAGGGTTGAGGAAGAGAGGAAAGTGATTGGAGGAGAGGGATATGTGTGTGAGGGTTAAGGAGATGATTGGCGGGGATGAAGGGCAGAAATAGAAAAACATCAGTTCATAAAATACAGATGATATATTGCTTCCCTGACTCAACTGCCTACAGTTCTCAAGCCCTTACCATCCAAATATTCTGTTCTTAAGGAAGATGATTGCCGTGGCAACAACAAAATGAGCTCATTGTTGAACTAAGTAATTTTTGATTTCTAGCTTTGAAAACAGGGAGATCAATCGGTACATTTATACACATTATTGTGAATAAGCTAAATAGAATAGTTTTGTCATCTTCCCAATAAAGGTATTTCCATTTGTTTTCACGGTTGCTTCTACCAACCAAGTTGATCAGTTGATAATCAGATTAGGTGCTTGTGTGTTCTGCTACTGTCCACCACATGATCTGTTGAACACTCTCTCCTTCATTCACTAATTCATTCATTCATTCATTCATTCATCTCAGATTATTGACGAAGAAAAACACTCCAAGTGTCCGTAGCGCCGGTGTTACGTTTGCTATTTAGTTGCTTTATTTGCTTCTTCTCTCACACAGAATACCGACTGCCTGGCATTTCAGAGAGCTGCTTGATGACTCAGGCTGGGTGACGTGTGTGGGCGGGGGGGAGGCGGATGGGGTGCGTGGAGGTGGGGGGGGGGAGAGGCATGCCAGAACAAGAAGTGATGTCGTGTGTCTAGAGGAGTGACATGCACAGAGGACAAATATGCAGTCTAGCAGCCATGGGTGGGGTTGAGGGTGGGGGTGGGGGGTGCAAGTGGTAATGGATCTTTTCACAGACGAGTGAGAAACACACACATGCATGCACCCACGCACTTGTTGGTGGTCTACCGGCAAGAGGACATTTTAGAAATAAAGACATCGCCATGCAATGTCCAGGGGCCTTCTCACCTTGGGAAAATTCCACATTCATTACACTCACCCACTCATCCATACATCCAGAGTTTATCAACGCGACTCGGGTGTACGAGAGTTGACCCCTAATGGGGGGTCAAGAGGTGTTGTTGTGTAAGACAGCGACGACAAATTCCTATCAACCACCCAGCGACAGGCAGATTTATAACCTCACGATAGACAGAGAGACAAGCACAGGCAGCTGGAGCAGAGTGATGGGACAGTGGGAGATAAGTCTCATAAATCTGACTTTAGATGAATATCTAAAGACTGAGAGCAGACTAGCTCAAATCTTGGTAAACAGGGCGTTTCACTTTCTGTCTCTTCATATTTGTTCCAACCAATCGGGTTCCTGGAGATGGGGATCTGTGAGCACGTAATTGGCAAGCACAAACTCGGCCAGCCCTTGGTAGTGTAAAATAAAGTGTCTTAAAGGTTTCCAATGAACACAGTGGAGACTGGCCACTAAAATCCCATTCTGAAAGCCTCATTGGCTCACGCAATTTCGTTTTGTTCGGTAGTAACAGAATAGGAACCTAGCTGTAACTTCGCCCCTTGCCGTTTCTGATTTCCAGGCCAGGCTCTGTGCCACCTCCCGCCCAGAAGTTCTGCTATAACATACACTATATTGCCAAAGGTTTTGGGACGCCTTCCTTTACATGCACATGAAGGTTACTGACATCCCAATATTAATCCGTAGGGTTTAATATGGAGTCTGCCCACCCTTTGCAGCTATAACAGCCTCAACTCTTCTGGGAAGGCTTTCCACAAGGTTTAAGAGTGTGTTTATGGGACGTTTTGACCATTCTTCTTGAAGCGCATTTGTGAGGTCAGGCACAGATGTTGGACGAGAAGGCCTGGCTCGCAGTTTCCACTCTAATTCATCCCAAAGGTGTTCTATCGGGTTGAGGTCAGGACTCTGTGCAGGCCAGTCAAGTTCCTCCACACCAAACTCGCTCATCCATGTCTTTATGGACCTTGCTTTGTGCACTGGTGCGCAGTCATGTTGGAACAGGAAGGGGCCATCCCCAAACTGTTCCCACAAAGTTGGGAGGATGAAATTGTCCAAAATGTCTTGGTATGCTGAAGCATTAACAGTTCCTTTCACTGGAACTAAGGGGCCAAGCCCAACCCCTGAAAAACAACCCCACACCATAATCCCCCCTCCACCAAACTTTACACTTGGCACAATGCAGTCAGGTAAGTACCGTTCTCCTGGCAACCGCCAAACCCAGACTCGTCCATCGGACACACATCTCCACTGCTCTAGTGTCCAGTGGCGGTGTGCTTTACACCACTGCATCCGACGCTTTGCATTGCACTTGGTGATGTAAGGCTTGGATGCAGCTGCTCGGCCATTGAAACCCATTCCATGAAACGCTCTACGCACTGTTCTTGAGCTAATCTGAAGGCCACACGAAGTTTGGAGGTCTGTAGCTATTGACTCTGCAGAATGTTGCCGACTTCTGCACACTGTGCGCCTCAGCATGCGTTGACCCCGCTCTGTGATTTTACGTGGCCTACCACTTTGTGGCTGAGTTTCTCTTGTTCCCAATTGCTTCCACTTTGTTGTAATACCACTAACAGTTGACCGTGGAATATTTAGTAGGGAGGAAATTTCATGAATAGACTTATTGCACAGGTGGCAACCTATCACGGTACCACACTTGAATTCACTAAGCTCCTGAGAGCGACTCATTCTTTCACAAATGTTTGTAGAAGCATTCTGCATGCATAGGTGCTTGATTTTGTACACCTGTGGCCATGGAAGTGTTTGGAACACCTGAATTCAATGATTTTGAGGGGTGTCCCAATACTTTTGGCAATATAGTGTAGCAGTAGGACTGCTTGATCCGAGATAGACAGGTACCGACAGAGAGAGACAGAAAGTTAGAGAGAGAGAGTGACTATGAAGCCACAAAACCAGGTAGACAGGCAGCGCTGCTATTACTGAGGGATTCTTTCAAGAGAAGAAATTACACTGGCAACAAAAATAAGGATTCATGGGACAGGAGATCAGATAACTACTTTGTAAAAAAACACCGATGTTTATTTTGTGGTGTGTGTGTGTTTGGCTGCATGTGTCTGTTCCTTTGTGTGTTTAAGTTAGCGCCAGAGTGAACATTTGTTTGTTACATGACATTATAAAACACACACACACACCCACACACACATGTTCTCATGAACACACAATCAAACACTGACAAGACACACAGCAACACGCACACACAAAATAAATGTCAGCGTTCCCTAAATAGATACTGAAAGTTTTCAATAGCTCAACTCCCAAGATACGGAGATAGCAAAGAAAACTAGAAAACGGCTTCATGGCTCAGTGTTATTCTCTCTCCCCCGCCTCTGAGGTGGAGACAGAGAGGAGAGCTGAAACACTTTAGAAGTAGTAAAGTAGTTTAATACAACATATGAATAGATTAAAAAGTCTTGCTAATCCTGCCACTGTCAAATGGCACATGATTACACAAGGCATGCACGCGCGCACACGAACACACGCACATGCACACACAATAAGCGCAGGATTTAGATTTTAAGATAGATCGAGCACATCATCATGATATCGTAGTCTGCCATCTGATATCTTAAAGCGATGGAATATTAAACGTGTTAACTCTAGATTAATGTTGTGGTTCATTTCTCCACGCACTATACGTGTTATTATGTGCTCGATATAACCAAGGCTTTGTCGACTTAAAGGTGCTCTCTGAAGAGCACTTTGTGCCCCGAGAAAGAGACAGGTAGGAGAGAGACAGAAGAAGAAGGGGGAGAGGGTGTGTGTGTGTCGGGGGGTGTTACTATTAAAAAGCCCTCTAAGATATTGAGGGCTTAGACTTTGAATTAGAGGGCCCTACTGGAATACAGATGACTGGATGACTTCAGAGCCGTGATGCAAGGGCACGAAGAGGGGGGCGTACAATTTGTGGCATTAAAGCCAAAAAATCTGCCTCTGTCTGCAATAGGGTGCCGAGTAAAATAAAACAGTGTATGCTATTTAGATTTTGTTAAAGCCCCCGGACAACTTTCTTGCAACACCCTCGCCTACATACACAACAAACAACCAAAACAAGAACTATATTAATTTCAAGCGGCTCACTGTATCAAATTTGGTGAGACAAACTATTTTTAAAACTGGAATACAGTCAGATCGCATCATTATTTTGCTTGCATGTGTGCACTCAAGCATTGAGGCATAAAATAGAAACACTGGCCTTTGTTGGTTTTATAATGAGTACAGCGATGCCACCGAACATGATCGATGATGATGGTGAGGCATTCAAAAACAGGCAGCCTGGTACACAGTCAAGGAGTCATCTTGAGGGACAGATGAGATGTCTCTGAGGGCTAAAGGATGAAGCGGGTGGAAGAAGTCAGCATGCATGACATGCAGCGTCACGTCCAACGCCACATCGCCCTCAGGTGTCTGGTTAAGTTCAGTCATACCTGATATGAAATATTTATTTATTATATATTTATGTTTGTTTTTTCATACCCTAAGGTATGTCAAAAAGAAAACTACATTTCACGTTGGCCTATAACCTACATAACATATATAGATACGTATGTGTGGTAAAGAATGAGCCTACAGTCCTTCGATGTAGTTTACTATTTATTTTGTCGAACGTTAAGGCGTTGTCGCACGTTCTGTGACGATGAGGAAATGAGGAGGCGTGGGTGTAGGGTTTAGTGGCAGACTAGTTGTGACGAAGTGTGAAAGTGAAACGCTGTGACCTAACGTGGGACGTTTGTTCACATGGCAGCCAACTGCCAGCCAGCAAAATATGAAACATGATCAAATAAAGATATACAATTAATTAAAAACAACTTGGCATACAAAATGTCTAGAATAGACATAAGAATATATACGATCCTTTTAAATCCATTTTAGATTTTCTTGTATAATTTCTAATAAATGGTAGATTTATCTTTTATCATTGCTTGGATTTTACGTATAACAAAATACAGATATGATTTTGTTTTCTATATATGTAATTGTTTTCACTTTTACTACAAAAGAATCTGGCCAAATATTTGTTGTGTTATGTGGCAGTAATTGTGTGCCAGACAAGATCCCACACAGCAGATAACAATAACTGGTAGTCTTCACCTTCTGTTGGTGGAAGCCTTGCTATGCCTCAAGCTCGTACATGTGTAGTCCAGCCATTATCCTTTGCCAAACCCCTGAACTCCCAGTCTACACTCACAAGTCACTACTACGCGTCTTAGTAAACATCCAGAAAATCACTCGGCTGTTACAGCAATATTAAGTGATGTCGTCTAAATATCCGCAGGCTGAAGCAGTCATTATATAGCTATTAGTCGCTAATGCGGAGTGCAATGTCTCATAGGTCAACGGTTAGCCACTTAGGCTGGGGCGCGCCCCTGCCAGCCCTGCTAGACATCATGCTGCCATGAAGGCCGATACTGAGTATGGTAGCTTTTAATAACCACACTGTGACCTGATGTGAAAACATAGCAAATCCCACACACGTTCAGATCCAGTACTCCTGCAGTAGCTGCTGGCGAAGTACAGCATGTTTCACATTCTCCTCATCATACTTTTGGGCGTAGCATCAAGCAAAGTACACTACAGAAACCTAGGCCAGGAGCTGCAAGTTGGAGCGCAGCAGCAGAGGTTCATACGTGTGGAATAGTACATTTCTGGTATTTGCGATGAAGGGTTGGGATCCATGTGAATTGAACTTGCTGACTTAATTCGACCGAAATCTTCACGGCTCTCTAGAGAACTAGGACCTCAGTATATAGTGACTTCTGCTCACTATATAGTGACTTCTACTCACTATATAGTGACTTCTGCTCTGTATATAGGGAATTATACTCAGTATATAGGGAATTCTACTCAGTATATAGGGGATTCTACTCAGTATATAGTGAATTCTACTCAGTATATAGTGGATTATACTCAGGATATATTGGATTATATTCAAGATATAGTAAATTATACTCAGGATATAGTGGATTATATTCAAGATATAGTTAATTCTACTCACGATATAGGGAATTCTACTTAGTATATAGTGTATTATACTCAGGATA
This sequence comes from Lota lota, assembly GCA_026745465.1. Classification (NCBI taxonomy): domain Eukaryota; kingdom Metazoa; phylum Chordata; class Actinopteri; order Gadiformes; family Lotidae; genus Lota; species Lota lota. Next base: position 1,689,515 of record JACYXH010000568.1, on the reverse strand, counting down.
TAGTGGATTATATTCAAGATATAGTGGATTCTACTCAGGATATAGTGAATTCTACCCAGGATATAGTGGATTCTATTCAAGATATAGTGGATTCTACTCAAGATATATTTAATTCTAATCAGGATGTATTGAATTCTACTCATTAAGTGAATTATACTTGGTTTATAGTGAATTATGCTCAGTATCGAGGCAATTCTACTCGGTATATAGTGAATTATTCATGGTATGTTGTGAATTCGACTCATGCACAGTGTTAATCTATGGACTGGTCGAAAGCAACAGAACGTGTGAGAGAAGTGGGACCTGGGCCAAGCAGTGGCGATGAATCAATCAAAATGAGTGAGATGGATGTAATGTGATGTGTAATGTGAACTGAGTGCAACCTGCCAGTGCGGCTGTCAGGCCAAGACGTTGATGGGGGAACGCAAGGTGAAAATGTGACTGATACATGAGAAGAAAGTGCCGAACAAAGTGGAGAAAACAGCCGTGTTGGGATCGCGTGAAGATGATAAATGACAGAACTTGAAAGGGCGGTTATTTGATGTTATATCATATATCATGCATGGGTGGTAACACCAACTGGGTATGTCTGGAGTTGTGTTGTGTTTTGTATGGAACAGTTGTATGTTCCAATCAGAATTAAACCTAGGGGCAATATAGTCAAAATTGATACGGGACATATTCTGGTGGTGGACTAGGACTAGGACTAGGGGTGGCACAGAATACCTGCAGAGCAGTGCAGAGATCAACATCTACAAACTACATCACAGAATGTAGCACTCTAACAGAGTAGTTCAAACTATTTGGACTACGGACATGATGCCAACAGAATCATGTGGTTCCGCTTTAGACACTGGTCTGTTCCCATAAGCACAAAGGTGAACCAGGTAATACCCGGGTTGTGCACAGCCACATGTTTGGGCGGGATGACGTCGGGAACGCTCGTCTTTGACACAATGGCTCTGGATGTCTGCGTGGCCACAGGGTTCCTACCAGGCACGCTGGCAACCGGCGGACAGGAGATCCCCTTCTAAGCTAACCTTGATGTGGTTTCACGGTTTCTACTCCTCTAATCCCATGATTGTGGGATATCTTTTGAACATTTGTAGAAAGATTTAATGAAAGAAAGAAAACTGGGGCAGGCTCCATGGATACATCACATGTTTCGTTCACAGCCTTGAATGAGACGTGTGAATACATATTTTATTAGCTCCGCGATCACTCATTTACAGCGGAAGCTAAATAAGTCCACCCTGTATATTAAAAAAGACCGTACTGTTAGTTTACTAATTTCACTCAATTCACTTATTTTCTGCCACGTCCTGATACCAATTATGACTAAATAATGATTCTTTCCAGACTTAGCTGAGTCTTCAATTTGACTGGTGGCCAAGAACAGATGGCAGCAATTCTTTGGTCTTTCCTGGCTTTAGACTGCTTCCCAATAAACACTTAAGTCAGTGTTGTGGCCAGAAACCCCTTCAGTGCATAATCCTTAATTACCTAATTACTAAACACTTTAGAGTGGGGACAGAGACAAAGGTATGGAGGAAAGAAAGCAAGACAGACAGAAATATATAAAGAGAGACCAATAAATAAATAAAATAAATATAAATAAATAAAATACCAATACACAAAGACTGACTGACCGACTGACTCACCGATATCATCCAAATCGTATATGAGGTCTTACCCTAGCAAAGTGTTCAGGGTCCCTGAGTAAAACAGTTCGCTCCTTTGCGATGCTGTTGGTGTGATAGAACTCCACCAGCTCATTCAGTGAGCTGAAGAGCTCGTCCCACACAAAGTACTGTCCACACCGGTCCTGCAACACTTTGAAATGCTGAACGTGGTCGCCGTAGCTGAAAGACAGAAAAGGAGAGAGACACACAGGCAGATAGACAGGTTTTAGGACATTTACCAAATAAATACCCAGCAGCCTTAGGTCTCATTAATGAAATACAGTCTGATTTATTGTTGGGAATATATGTAGTAAATGCCAGAAAACGAAGTTGGAGGCCCTTTTTTTTTTTCTTAAATGTTGCAACATTGCATGACACATAATAACTACAGGCGTATTGTAAAAAGGATCAAGGTTGAAATAGTTTTTTAGATAACACAAGGAGTTTGGCAAGTTCATATACATTTGCGGTTAAGATTGTGTCTTTAAACATGTTTAGACCAATGGTGAAATTCAAGTTGAGTTAATGTCTCAATGTGCTTCACAGGCACATCAAACAACAACCCCCTACCTTCAAAAAACTCTTAAAGAAGAAACTTTGAGAAGGAACACAGAAGCGGGATCCCTCCTTCCAGGGATGTTGGTTAGTACTGTAATGGGTGCCACAATGGGTAGTTATATCGTAAAAAAGCTAATCAGAGGTTAAGAAAAATGAAGTTGTTAGAAATAGAATAAATCAATCATGAATTGGAGCTAGTGCGGTTATCTGGCACACTAGAAGAGTGATCAAAGTCTTAATTTCCAGGCAGATAGCCATAATTAAAACTGGAATAACTCCATAAATGTATGTAATTAATAAAAGTACTAATTGATGAAGAGGCAGGAAATTGTAGTTGTTTAGCCGACTAGTTCTCAGCTTTTTATTTTAACCACTGCCCAGTTTCATTGTACATGTCATTATGTTCTTTGCGTGTCTGTATTGTTTGGAAGAGTGTACTGCTGTTAGCCCCAATAACACTTAACCTGTATCAATAAAGACAATAAAAACAATAAAAAGAATAAGAAAATTATAATAAATAATCTAAGTTATCAAAAAGTGAATTATGTGGCCGCCTAATGGTTGTTTTTGCCAAGTAAGCCCTGTCATTATGGGATGATAGTTTGCAAACACTATAGACAGCGGTTAATGTGCTTTCACATTAAGAGCTTGGATCCAACGCTGCCATCATTCTGGATGACCTTGTTATCCGGCCGTAAACACACTCATCCGTTAGTCAACAAGGAGTCCAAGGGTACAGCAGACGTGTCTGCAATCGCAACGTGTTAACTCGTAACGCTTAATGGTTGCATTGACCCAAGTTCTCTTAGCAGCATGCATCTTTTATAAACTGTGTTTGGTTGGAACACTCCAAGGTAGATCCACAATGGTTACTTTCTTTATTGTGTATGTTTCATCATCCGACCATTTCTCTGCTTCTCATTCTGTTCAGAGGCAAGTCTTCCTGGGAGTCACCGTTATGGGGACACCTTCCCATGCCCCTGTGTGTTCTCCTTGTCTCCAACTGTGGATGGCTCGTCCTTCCTACCATGTCCGTTGGTGATATTTAACCTCGTTTCTCTTAAGCCTGTCCTTGTTCCTCACTCTGTGAGAATGGTAGTTGGGTTTTTAATGCATTGATTGATGACACTCTATGACACTCTAGTGTCTGTCCGGTCACTTCACTCTTCATCTTGTTCTCTTGATCAATCACAATTACCAACTTTATCTCCTTTTTCACCTTTGACATCCATCACCACTGCTATCTTTATCTGCACTTCTGTCTGTGACTCATCCTTAATCTCCCATTCAACTCACACATAATATTATGTACATACCTGCCCACACACACCCATACTCATGCGTTTTCCGTTCTTTATGTGGTAGCTAATGTGCCATGTCGCACTCTGCTGGCGGGGGCTAGTTATTGCAACTTATACCACGGCCTTTGTTGAATACTTGATTCTGATTGGTCAATAACGTTTCACTGGTGTGCATTATTTTTGCCTTTGGACAGTTTCCAAGTCAATTCGCTACAAATCCAACATAAACAAAAACGGTGAAGTAGAACTATATGCACCATACCATACCAATATGCTTAAAGCTTCTCAGAAGAATATTTAAATTTCAGCTGATTTAGTCGTTAAAAAACAATAATGTGTGTGTGTGTGTGTGTGTGTGTGTGTGTGTGTGTGTGTGTGTGTGTGTGTGTGTGTGTGTGTGTGTGTGTGTGTTTGTGAACAGTCAATAAAGATTCCCGCAGGTGGAACAGATACCAGACGAGATTAAGAAACCAAGCGATGTAAACCCATTTTCCCATCTCTCTCTCTCTCTCTCTCTCTCTCTCTCTCTCTCTCTCTCTCTCTCTCTCTCTCACTCTCTCTCTGTCTCTCTGTCTCTCTGTCTGTCGGTCTTATTGACTGGGTCTCAAATGAACTAAATTAAACCGTTTTTGAAGTGAATTAATTCATGATTAAATAATATCTGAAGTGTACCACGCAGCCACTCTTTTACATAATTCAGCACGCATACTTTTTCGAGGCTTTTCAAGTTGCAGAATGCACCATGAGAACCATGAGGTGCAAGTTTGATAAAATGTATTTTAATTATACATTCGTTAGTAATTAATTCATGGTGTTCACGGTGCACCGTGTTCTTAAATACAAATGCCACGCACATACGACTACGCATTCCATGACATTTAAGACTAGTCAGACAATATTAACAATATCACAATTGGTATGGTAGAATATTCCCTGTTCATTGTAGTTGGTATTAGAATTGGCGTTATGAAGCCCCAATGAAACTATCAACATACTTTGGATTTGTGCATTGTGTGTTTCTGTGTCCCAGACGATGTGGATATCCCAGCTTTTTGCTAAATTTCTGAACTAACCTCACTGCTAATTTCACTCTCTGGTAGGTTGATTGATTTGTTATTTTACTTTCTAGGTCAGCAATCTTGTCTCAGTGCAACGTAAACCATCAATACTGATTGCATTTCTATACGGTTTTCAAGATAGCCAAAGAGCTTTACATATGGAGTGTGTGTGTGTGTATGTGTGTGCATGTGTGTTTGCATGTGTGCGAGTGTGTATGTGTGTGTGTGTGTGTGTGTGTGTGTGTGTGTGTGTGGGACTGTGTGAGTGTGTGTGCATGTTTGAGAGTGTGTATGTGGGGGATTATGACATCTAATCCACTACCAGTGGTAGCTCTGGTCTCCTGTTGGTGCACGACTGCCAACCATGCAACCCTTGTTATTGCATGTTAAGCCTTTCATTTGTTAGCTTGAATAATATCTATTTTAATCTAGTAGTGTTAGTAGTGTTGGGGTTTACTTCTCCTTAAAACAATCTAGTGAAAGTTATCTGTGCTGCATTTCACAAATGGCAAGTGTTGGGGGGGAAATAACCTCGGATCCAGCAGTCCTACTATGTTATAGCCAGGCTTTTGTGGGGGGGGGACAGAAACTCATTTGCACTACTGGATGAAGCTTTCATAAGTGCATTTCTTCAGTCTACATGGTGTTGATTTGAAACCTTTACAGAAAGTTTTATACTGTTTACTTTTGCTGGCAGAGTTTGTGTTTGGCCAATTTTGCTCTTACATACCCTTTCCTCCATCAACATGGTAGGTCAAAGCAAATATGAAGCAAAAGAAAGTGAAATGCCACATTTGCCAAGATTTGAGCTCGTCTGTCATCAAACTTTAGACAATTTTAATCTAAAGTCTGATTAATGAGGCCATAGGAGGGAAATGACCACAGCAACACATGCTGACGTCGTTTTCGCTGTTTGTAGCAATTACAGTTCCGAACAAAAAGGAACAATAGCGTTCTGCTTCAACGCCCAATCAACTTGTGTAAGAGAATCGAGTGTGAGAAAAGGGCATGGCAGGAATCTGATTGTGAGCCTTTATGAAGAATCAGGTCTGGGAAAAAGCAGTTTAACTTGATGCAGGAGGAGAAAACACGAGAGACGAAGAGGAAAGAATGGTGACATTGGTGAGGAAATGACACACCGCTGTAATAGCTTATGGTACTAAAGACACAATGGCAGCCCTGGCATCACCCTGGCCTCATGAGTCCTTGTTTAAAGTTTAACACATGTAGTTCTGATGTAACACAAACGAAGGACTAACATGGGTGTTTGGTTCAGGGCACATTCTGTTACTTTGTTATTTGCTGTATCAAAAACATTGTGGAAAATATCATGTAAACACACACACACACACATATACGTGTGCATGCTCTTGTGTGTGTGTGTGTGTGTGTGTGTGTGTGTGTGTGTGTGTGTGTGTGTGTGTGTGTGACCACTATGTGTGCGTGTATGTGTGTGTGTGTGTGACCAGTGTGTGTATACATGTGTGTGTGTGTGTGTGTGTGTATATGTGTGTAGGGGTGTTGTGTGTGTGTGTGTGTGTGTGTGTGTGTGTGTGTGTGTGTGTGTGTATGAGACCAGTGTGTTTGTGTGTGTGTGTACGTCCCATACCTGACAGACATGGAGAACTCTCCGGGAGCGCTCTCGCTCTCTCTGACCAGGAACGCCCCGCACTCCCTGGGTCGGAGCCGGCCCTCGGCCACGCCCCTGGACACCCGGCCCGCAAACCACCTGCCGGGAGCCATTTAATGAAAATAACTAACAATACATTTGATTTGTGAAGGGCTGTCCTAGATACTCAAAGACAAAAAAACTCAAATTAAAAGTCACATTTTAACATGTAAAGGCATACAAATCAAGGGGGCAATTTAACTGGACGCCTGGCCACCCCATCTGATGGCTCCCAGCTTACTCACTCACTAGCCACCACCTCAGCACCACTGCATGCACTGAGCTGGAGTAACACCATGAACACATTTGTAGCCTGCCAACAGACTAGAAATGAGTTCTTTGATCATTCTTCAGATAACCAAACTGGTTCATATTCATGATTGATTTTGAACTCATTTTCTATTTTGTACCAACTTAATTTGATGGCATCCATTGCTCTCCAAACCATCCCTAGAAGGAGGGATCTCTTTTTCTCAAGGTTTCTTCCTTGATCATTAAGGGAGCTTTTCAGTGACCTTTAGAGGGATAAGGGTTAGGGGGGCTGTCGTGTAATGTGGCACGTGAAGCCTTTTGAGACTCTAACTGTGGTTAACCATGACATACACAGTCCAATAAAGGATTAAATGGCATAATTAGAAAGCAATCAAATAAAGCGAGAGATTTGCTGCATATGTGAAGCCATTATCCTTTCTAAATGAGTATATTTTCATTATGTTCTGAATGCTCCTCTCTCTATCTTTCCTCTCTTTCGTTTGATTCTCTTCTCTGACCTCTGCACCCTTTGTAGTCCTCAAATTGACCATACCCCATGGAAAATCAACCTACACACAAACACGCACGCGCACACACATACACACACACTGACACACATATACACACACACACACACACACAGAGTGCTCATTAGCTACTAAGTGTGTTTCAGAAGGGATGCCAGTGTTTGACCCAGCTGGTGTTTCTGACAGAGATACAAGGTGGACACGTGGTGTGGCTGTGAACACTCACACACTCCTGCGAGTGCACGCACACACACACACACACACAGCCAAAACAATACCCCTGCATGAACACACACACACACACACACACACACACATACATTAATGCATCCACATGTGAAAGAACCCACATGCACACACACATGCAAAATAAAACAAAATGTATTCATAGTTCGCACACACATGAATGCACGCACGCTGAACACACACACACACACACACACACACACACACACACACACACACACACACACACACACACACACACACACACACACACAGACGGAGTGTGGTTATGTAAGGCTGGGAGTGAGTGTGTTCCTGGGGGAGCAGACCCGCTGGCAAAGGACAGATGTCCAAAGCAAAACAGAGAACGCCCGGCGGCCATGAACACTCACTGATGAACTGTTCAGATATGCCAACATCTGAAATCTGAAATATGGAATATGGAAAATGTAGGAGTTTAGTAGCAAAATTGTGTGTGTTTGTATGTGTTGTGTGTTTGTGTGTGTGTGTGTCTGTCTGTCTGTCTGTTTGTGTGTGTGTGTGCATAAGGCAGATGTGTACTTAATGCATAATCATTGTAATTTAATATGCTTTATTGATTTGTTCGACTGTATGTCTGTGCTTCTCTAGTTTCAAGTTTTCTTCTTTCGATGAGGATTTCATCGGCTCGTTCATCACCCCATTATACATTTTTAGAGGTCCCTTTGATCAAAAAGTCATTAAGGATTGAATATTAAGACTACTAGACTACTGCCAGGCGGCCATTCAATTCCCGCTCTCACTGTGGGTTTTTCGCTGCTGGTTGCAAAAATCTCAAACAACGGCGGCGTCCATGACGGGAAATCAATGGCTTCATAATGGATGTGTGTAAACCAATGGGTGACCTCATGGACGCAACACGTGTGTGTGTGTGTGTGTGTGTGTGTGTGTGTGTGTGTGTTTACTTACGCGTGGGGCCTAAGGTTGATATAATTCTTGGGCACAAAGCCCTTCCTGCTGTCCAGCTCTGCTGTGTACCAGTTGGGGTCGTCCTCCATGTTTGTGATCTGGGAGGCGGACACACAGAAACCAAGACGATAAGGACTCCAGTTCATAGCCTCTTTTATTATGACTATCTGGCTACACTTTATATTAGTGTGCTGTTACAGTGTAGTTACACAAGCAAGTACTGTGTAATAAGCAAATGTAACACTACGTTATTAATATGTTCTAGCGTGATGGAACAGCATGTAACTCCACAGTGTGGTTAGGGACAGGGCTCAAGGAAATAGGCAAAAAAGTGAGTTCCACATCAGGGTTAAGCTGTTCCATAGCGTTATTACATATTAAGTACATGCTGTTGCAGGTTGTTACATTGCTTATTATTATTTTCATTATATGACACTGTAATGTAAAGTGTTACCTTATTTAGTCTTAATTTGTGTATGTGTGTGTGTGTGTGTGTGTGTGTGTGTGTGTGTGTGTGTGTGTGTGTGTGTGTGAGTGTATGTTTCAGACACGACACCGTGTGTTTTCTTTGTAGAAAGTGGGGATGGGTGATGCCCAGGTGATCCGAGAGTCTGCGGCACTGGATCACCTTCGGCCGCCTCTGAACCTCTCAAACAGATTAATTATTGATTGAGCGGTTAGAAGCAGTAATCACGTGAGGTTCAGGCTACAGGCTTGCACGAAAGCCGGGTCTCTCAAGTGCAATTTAGATGAATAGCCCCTCAGATGGGACCCACAAAAATGTTCAAAGCGTCCATATTAAGACCTTTTTATAAATGATGATGTCCCAAACGCTTTAATTGTGACCTAGGTGGTTTGAATCTGTGGATACGCTTCATAGGATCTGTGTACAATAGTAGTTATAATTAACTGTATACTGTCTAGTCTACATATAGAATTGCCGTGCTGCACAATATTGTGAAAGTGATGTATTTATTAAAACAAAAAACAGCTGTGGTGAAGTAGGTGGTTATCAAGCTATTCATGGAACCGAAATGCTGATATATGGTCCAACTATATATAAATATACTTTTCTTCTGAGTTGTGAAACTCTGCTCTTCCGTGTCTCACTGCATTTGCTCCCTTTTCACTGTAAATGTTCCAGAAACTGAAACTAAATGAGAGCTCATCGATCCGTTTATTTAGTAATAAAACCTCCTTTTAGTCTAATGACAAAAACAGTGGTGATGTCAGCAAGGAGATGTTGCCGGCCTGGGCTATAAACTGGAGCCGCACAGTGTTTATTTATGTTTTTGGTTATTGTTTTTTACTTAAACAAATTATGCATATATATATATATATATATATATATATATATATATATATATATATATAGTTGTATTTATCATTTTTATTTAACCAGATAATTTTTATGTACATGGGGTTTACACATTATATATATATATATATATATATATATATATATATATATATATATATATATATATATATATATATATATATATATATATAATGTATGTAAACAAAATCGAACCCTACTTTAACCAGCATGAAATAAATCCAAAATTATTTGACATTGGACGTCTGATTGCGCTTTAATTTCATTTTTTCATGAATTAAACATTCCTGGGCTTGTGAGAGGAAAATAACCAACTCATCATTCAGTATGTCCTACTTTCCGGCACTGGGGGGGATGTGTGGCCACACTGTCTTCAAGCTTGAAGTAGAAGAGCTGGATGACAAGTTTATAATTATATATATGCCTGATTTAATATTCAGTCTGGATTCTGCCTGCTTGCTCCCTTTACCGTATTGTTGCTGTAGAAGATGGTGATCTGGGTTCAGACAACTGGGTCAACCCAATGACTAGCGCAATAAAAACATCACAAAACCCAAAGGAAATTGTAACACATATTCGACCACAAAACATGTGACCAACCTTATCTAATAAAATCAAAATGAGTTAGTTGGGGTCTACTATGATGCAAGGTGGAAGTAGTCACTTGGCGTTCAGTGTGAGACAATCACAGGAAACACTAATGTGAGGGTCTGCTAGTCGACTATGACTCACACGCCTTACTTAAGTCTCTAAGGAGGACTCTGCTATGAGGATATAGCTCAGCCATCTGTTAGGAACCGTGTGGTTGAAACAGAGATAGAAGCTCTGGAAAGGTACAAAATAAACAAGTAGGTGGCAGGTGCAGTGCACATGGCATGTGTTACACAATGCTGGGGCAATATGTCTCCAAACTCATCAAACCATCACTATATACGGTTGGTAGCGTTTAAAACAAGAGTAATGGTGTGTGTGTGTGTGTGTGTGTGTGTGTGTGTGTGTGTGTGTGTGTGTGTGTGTGTGTGTGTGTGGCTCAGGTGGAATAAATGTAATGCAAATGGTATTACACAGAGAATGAATGTAGGCCAATAAATGACGGTACAGTGCCTTAAGGCAAACACTATGCAGGTATGAGATGGGACATACAACTGTCACCAACAACTGGCAGTACACCAGCAATTCACCCTACACATTTGTAGATATCAACTATATTATAGCTGCATAGTATCAAGCATAGCATCCATCCATTGCTAGCATTGTCATACTGTGTCTCTCTCCCTTATGTGTATGTGGAAGGGGTTCTGTGAGGTCATATTTCTTGAAACAACTTTTTCCCACCCCTTCACACAGTTCTAAAACTCAATAAATTCGTTCAGATTTGAACTGCGATCGACCAGAATGTTCCTGCACCTTCTCTACCTTACCACTGCATTCTATTTTAGGACTCTGGTGTGTATTTTCTGTGTGTGTTTTCGATTCTCCAGTAAATGTGTGATGCTGTTATTAGGGTCTGGACTCTGTAGCGGAAGTCAGCAGCAGAGAAAGCTGCCCAAGCTTGAGTTATAATTGTTATAATTATCAGAGAGAGAGAGAGAGAGAGAGAGAGAGAGAGGGGGAGAGAGAGAGAGAGAGAGAGAGAGAGAGAGAGAGAGAGAGAGAGAGAGAGAGAGAGAGAGAGAGAGAGAGAGAGAGAGAGAGAGAGAGAGAGAGAGAGAGAGAGAGAGAGAGAGAGAGAGAATATGGAATATCTGATTGGCTGGTCAACTGGATCCCTGGAATGGGGGGGCAATGTGCATCTTAGTGTTTGAGCACTGGTGTGCACGTGTGTTTGTGTGTGTGTGTCCCAGGGAGCGGGAGAACGAGAGTGAAAGATATTCTGCACAACTACTGGCGACCCATTTTATGCAGGAATGTTTGATTAATCCGAATTCAATAGACGAATCCGAGTCATTCTATGGCCCAGTTCCAGGCAGTAGTTTGACTCACTCACTCCTATTCCAAGCATGACCTCATTTACTTCTACTACTCTTATTGTGTGTATAGACATGTTTTCCTATTGTTTTCAATTGTATCTTTCATTCTACTACTGTCCTGTACTTTGTGTAGCAAAGTGGCACCTGTATGTCCCATCTGGGATCCATAAAGTACTATCATATCATATCAGTACAATTACATTCAAATCAACGTCCACTTCAAGTGGACGTCGGGCTCTGGTCCTGTTTGCCAATGTCGTATTTAATTCAGGTGACTTCTTATGGACAGATGTTCAGGTGTCCCATATGTACACTTTCGGTACATCTATGTGCAAGTATTCTATTTGTGTGGAAGACAATTCATATGTGTTTTGAATCCTACCTTCAACACGTCTCCCTTCGTGAAGCTGAGTTCATCATTCTCAGTGGCGCGGAACGTAAACTGCGCCACCGCCTCCATGACGAGACCCCCGGCTCAAACGCGATCACTCACGCGCACTCACACGCACACTCACACACCTCTGAGGAGACCCCCTCCCCCGACACACTAAAGACTCCGATGCCGTGTGAGCGAGGTGGAGGAAGAAAATCCCAAAGTACAACACAGTGAAGATCCGGCAAATGAAGAGAGAGAGGAAGAGGAGAAGATATTGCCCCGAAGAGAAGGACAAACTAATGAACGAGAAATCGAGCTTGCAGGACAACAGAGATACAGAGAGAGAGAGAGAGAGAGCAGAGTGCTGCTTCAGTGGGCTCTGAGAGGCGGAAGACCACAACTGGCACTCAGCATCACACTGCCATGAGTAACACCTCCAGAGAGAGAGAGAGACACACACACACACACACACAGAGGGAGAGACACAGAGAGGTGGAGAGAGAGTAAGGTGGAGACACAGAGAGAGAGAGGGGGGGTGGAGAAAGAGAGCCAGAGAGAGAAAGAGACACACACACTTACATACACACACACACACACACACACACACACACACACACACACACACACACACACAGAGATCAGGGGGCAAAGGGAGTGGGAGGCTGTTTCTGTGTGTATTTTTGTCTTACAGTTTGTGTGGTGTTGCTATATGTGTCCCTGTGTGTGTGTGTGTGTTTGTGTGTGCATGTGTGCCTGTGTGTGTGTGTGTGCGTGTGTGTGTGTGTGTGTGTGTGTGTGTGTGTGTGTGTGTGTGTGTGTGTGTGTGTGTGTGTGTGTGTGTGTGTGTGTGTGTGTGTTTGTGTGTGCAGGAAAGGGAGGAGGAGGGGCCTGAGGACAAGCTGTTGTTGCATCTTGTAGAAAACTTCCTGTTTCTAACAAATACATTTCAGGTTAACTACACTCAGAGCAGAGGTGATGGGAGGAGAAGGAAAGGAAGAGAGAAGAGGAGAGGGAGAAGGAGAGGAATGAAGAGGAGATGGGAGTGGAGATGAGAGAAGAGAAGGGAACAGGAAAAAGAGAGAAGGAGAAGAGAGGAAAGGAGAAGGAACATGAGAAGGAGAAGAGCAAAGAACAGAGGAGGGGAAAGATAGTCTACTAATCAATCTGATAGAATCGAGTCGAATCAGATAATATGGCATAAGACTACATTAGAGATATTGGTTTAAGTGGTTTAACTGAGGAGAGGAGACAGAAGGTTGACAGGAAAGCATATCAGTTCAAACCAAAAACAGAAAGAAGTATGAACAGAGAAGAATGGAAAACAACAGGTGGAGCAGGAAGTGACTGCTCAGCTGATCCCGTGTGAGTCAGAGCCAGTCCAGAGAGTGGAGGATAAAGAAAAGAGGAAGAAGATTAGAGGGGGAGGGGGACAATATTTCGCCTTCCAGCAAAAATCACTGAACCTAAAGTCAAACTTGTCCTTAACTAGAGTAAATCTTTAACTACGGTAAAATTTGTCCTTCATCAAAGTCAAACTTGTCCTGAACTTAAAGGTACAATATGTAACATTCACCCAGAGCATTTAAAATGGGTACTGCAGCCCAAGTTCACTATAGTAGAGAGAGTTGTCTCCGCCTGCCCCCTCCTCCCCAGACTAGAAGCTCACGTGGGTTGCCAGGCTGAGGACACTGAACGACCACAAGCACAATACGAGCCGAGTGCAACATTCTATTTTGAGAGAAGAGGAATTATTATATTTTGATAATGTTAAGTGACGACGAGTTCTTAACTGTAAGTTGATCAGCTAATGTATACGCATGCAATTTATTTATTGTTTGCAAATTATAAACCAACCAGGATCCAAGCTGTCTCCATCATTCTAATGCAGCTCCAAGACTTGACTACTCTGGTCATGGAGCTTTTTTTGACAGAGGACAAGGCTATTTAGATTGGGTAGAATCTAGTACAATCTCAGTTGATCCAGTTTGCTTGCTTTCATTGCCGCAGCACGCGGGATTTGTGTGTCAAGTTATTTCATATATGGTAACCCATGGTACTCAGAGAATATTGAATCATAACACGCATGCCAAAACTAAAACATTGAAACGTTCCGACCCAGACCGGAAATTCAAAGGAGAGCATACTGGCTCATTGTTCTCGGAGAAGCAAGTATTTCGACTTAGCATTGTTCTCTGATGACATATCATGGTAACTGTATGATTTAGTACAGTACAATTTATTACTAATTGTACCTTTAACTAAAGTCAAACTTGTCCTTAACTAAAGTCAAACGTATCCTCAATGATGGTCTAAAATCTTGATTGCCTCATACAGAGGCAGGCGCAGTCAACTCGAAACAGATCTCACAGCGCAATTCACTCCCTAATAGCTGATGGATGGCTATGACACTTGTAACAAATTACATTCAAATAATAGCTCTTAAATCTTACCCACAGGTCCTTAAACTAGTCAAATTGGATCTTAATGCCTTCAAATTGATGTGCAACCACCAAAACACCACAAACATGATATTACATAAATCCTGATGCAATGAAGACAAGAAACAACATTGCCCTTCTAAACTCTGACGAAGGCCCAGCATCCTCATAGCTGGCACACACACACACACACACACACACACACACACACACACACACACACACACACACACACACACACACACATATACACACACACACATGCAGACCACCACACACACACACAAATTGTTGGTGTGATAGACTGTGGGGTTGAAGCCAGTGTTGAGCAGACGGCTCAGCGGAAATGAGTCTGCATCAGACAGAAGATAGGTGTATTCAAATATGTTTTTTCTCTAAAGACCGCAAGGTGCAATTTAAATTCTGCTTCTCTTTTCTAAAACTTGAAACATGGCCAGAATATGACGACATGACCTCCATAGGACACATGTCCAGCTATTCCTTCTATTTGTTTCTCCCTACCTAACACCTCCATAAGTCTTTTATCTTCATGCCGTTCTTCGCTTCGCTCTTCACCTCGACCTCACTTCCTTCCTGCCTTGCTTCCTGCCCCTCTCCTCTGTCTTTAATTCTAAGACGATGTAACCACACAGTCCTAGTTAGTAACACTTCCAACTCCATGCACCTCAACTACTATAGTGGTGAACCACAACACATCTTTTGAATTAATATGCCTGTCACTTGTGCATGAATATGCACAAGAACATGCACCAGTGTCCAAGCAGGAATAGACCAAGTTAGAGTAATGGAACACAGCTATACCATGTACATTTTGTCTGGTCCAGAACTTCCGATAGATGCTGCTTAGGCAGATGTTATTGTCATGGTTAAAATACAACAAATGCAATTAGTAGAGAGTATTCACACCGATGGATCGATGAACTGTTGAAGCACGGCACCAGCTAATGGGTCGGATCTAAGTCAGCATTTCTTAAACCACGGGTCGGGACCCAAAATGGTGTGCAATCTATAGTTGGGGGTGGATTGCGGCCTGCCAATGCACAGAAGTCTCTGAGCATGCCCGACTCTGTGATCCTTTGGTTTCATGGAGCATGCGGGGGTTGGGCCCCGACACGGACACACTGATATTGTCTTATGGGTCCCAAGATGAAAAGGTCCCCCTGATCTGAAGCGACGTGTTCACACTCAGGGTGGAAGCCAACACTGGTTAATCAAGCTCTGGCAGACCATTGAACAGACCCACTGCGTCTTACTGCAAAGAACTGGTGGTTGTGAGCAAATATGTGCGTGTTTGCATAAATGCGTGTGTATGTGTGTTTAACATATGTGAGTGGAGTGTTCCATTAAGACACGATGTTTGAACAAAACTCCTCAAATACAAATAAACTAGACCCACACAAGACATCCATAACATATTGTGTAGATATGGATACCCTGACACACATGCACGCACATTCATAACAATGTACTTCAGGGAAACAGTGTGATTTTTCCGCAGAAATTAAAAAGCATAAACCCAAAATCAACTGACCCATTGGCTTCATGTTATCAACATCAAGCTAATGCCAGTATGTGGAGGAAAGAATGACATCAGATATCACACAAATATACAGATATGGCCTTCTACAGCTCAATGACTTGGATGTTCACACCCACACTGCTGGTGCATTCCCTGCTGAGGTCAGACCACTTGAGTGTTATGTGGGTTGAGCTCAATAGTGAAAAATACGTATCCTCTAAGTGTTAACATAGTTTTTAACCTGACTTCCTGTGCTTCTACTTCTTTTAAATAAGGAGTATGATTCACACTTCACAGCCACTAACCCTTATTTGGCTCTTATAAGAACAATTTTAAGTAATGTTTCAATACATGTTGAATGGCTCTGTCAACTGCAAAGGTTCCCGCCCTTTGCCTTAGTAGATGTCAATGAGCTGGTCATTGGACGACCGTCCTGTGGTACCCTCACTAAGCCGTGAACCTCCGGACTCCCATAGGGAATGTTTCTAATGAGTGCATTTTAAATGGTAGTGAAGCAGACTGCAGTGCTTAGTGTTAATTGGGTTTCATTACTTAATTGTAAATCATAGGTCACCACCAGTGTTAATTACATAGCAAAGGACAGATGTGGCTTTGAGGACTAAAATCAGAAGTTACTCCCTCTCTCTGGGATTTTTTTTAACTCTGGGAGTAAAAAATGGAGTGAGGCTCAAAATGAACATCACTAGCCATACGAAAGCGCAGTACTGCCCCCTTTTGACTTAAAGTGCCCTTGCATGGTGAGGGTTGTGCTGATCACTGAAGAGATCTAAAGCCACTTGTTTCTTCTTTACCATATTATGTCATGGATAAATGATGGATAAATACATATATTACGGGACTTTACTTTACATACAGCCCTGACCGATATATAAAAGCAAACACACCGTTTAAAGAGACCACATCTTGATGCTTGCCTGGACTACGTTTGAGGCAAACATGATGCATCAAGATCGGCATTGATGTTTGATAGCTGATGTGGGAATTTATTCTTATATATTGCCATTATTTAAAAAAAATGCCCATCAGCTTGAATTGGTCCCGACCAATTGCCCTAGACAGTCAGACACACAGGCAGATGGATAACCAGTCAACCATACAACAAAAATGATAAACTGGTAAAGAAGGCTTCCATTATGTCGCTGGCAAGTGTGTGCAAAGACAAAACAAAAGTATTTATATGTACGTATTTCAAACTTCAATTTGTGTCACCTGCTATTGATGGCTCTGACTGCGCTTTTAATAGCCTCTGTCGGGCGTATATCCACTACGTTAACTGGATAAACTAGCATGGATGTGTGTGAGAGAGCTAGAGACCTGTGACGTTACATGGTTGCTTTCATACAAAACTGGGTGGAATGCTGTCCTGCAATGGACACACCTACAGAACAACAAGGATGTGCCAGTCTATCCCTTGGTGTCGTAAAAATAACTAATCTGCTGGGGTTTTAGCTAGTTATGCGTTTGTGATGACAATGGCTCTCATGAAGAGAGATTCCACAAGTGGTTTAACGTGTAGAACGTGTATGACCAGAGAGAGAGAGAGAGAGAGAGAGAGAGAGAGAGAGAGAGAGAGAGAGAGAGAGAGAGAGAGAGAGAGAGAGAGAGAGAGAGAGAGAGAGAGAGAGAGAGAGAGAGAGAATGGGTTGGGTTTCTGATTCATTGATGAATATTTCAAATCACACAAATCAACCCTTCTTATCATGGAATATGCAACCCCAATGTAAACCAACCCCATTGTTCCAGTCAGGATTCTCTCGTCTAATTTCAAAGGACTTTCACAGTATTCCCCTACTCGATGTAAAGCTTCAATTGGGAATGCATTTACACTTATGTGTCACTTATTATGTCTCTTCTTGCAAATGGATTCTTCATCGAGGAATGCGATGAGGAGACTTTTGTCCTCACGGCGAGTCGAGCCGCGTTGGTCACACCCTTCTCCGCCTGGCCCCCTCCCGAGAGGCTCTGCCCGCCATGTTCTGGAGTCGGAGACGCGCGGAGCAGCACTACACATACGTGTAGCTCGCTGTTGACGTTAGCATAGCAACATTCTGCTGCTACGCAGGGGCGCAACAAGCTCCGTTAACTCTTAATTTAAGTATTTTATCTAAACATCACTTAGATACTAGCCCACGGGGTTATACCTCTAGAGACATAAGGACCCGTACAGTAAGCCGAGAGCAATGGTAAGTTCAGGTATGTTGTTGAGATACCGCTGTTATTTCGTCTTTTTTTCCGGGTTGTCCAGCCTCCAGCTCCTGTCGGCGATGTCTCCGCTGAGTGTACGTCTTGTTGGGCTAGCAGGCTAAGTAGCATAGCATGCTAGTTAGCTTACGCCGCGTAGCGTTAGCCAACGCGTCGAGTTGTTTGCACGGATCTCCGGACTCTTACGTCTGTTGATAACTTTTAGAACAACTTTTCTTTACTCTTATCAGTCGTTGATCAACAGATGTGTTAAATCAAACTACGGAGTGCGAGAAGACCCGCGGACGTCAAATATGCTAAAGTAACACACACAGCTAGCTAGCCCATTGCAACTTTTCTTTAAAACCAAGTTTTTATCTTCAGCCAGCCATGGGCGGGTAGCATCCCCGAATAGCATGGTTTCTGGCTAACACTGTATTTGTCTGTGGTCTTAATTGGGTGGCCGTTTCCAAAAGACACGACGGGAAGCGTTGTGGTTTACGCTGAGTTTGTGATATTGTCGGAAGTTTGAGCCCTTACTGTCGTACCTCGATAGTTTATTTGGTTCTTCCACCGGCGGTACTGATCTTCTCATCACTATCTCACTGCAGTCAGCGAGATACTGGTGCAGTGGCCCAAACAAATCAGTGCAAGCTGTTGTTGAAAACAATGGTTGGTGGTTTTGTTTTACTTTCTTCATCTGGGAGGCTTGGCGCATATTAGCACGGTGGCTAACATTAGCCAGACGTTAGCATGTCAGCTTTGCATCAGACGAAGGGAGAGCCGTGATTTATTTTTCTGCTGGTACCATGAGCGCTCCCAGTGTTGTGTTCTTTTGCGGGCCCATGCTGTAATACCAAGCCCATAACCATAAAGTGAAAGGTGGTTGTTGGTGATACCAAAGTATTTTAACACATTTCCTACCACATATTAACTGTTTACTTAGACAAAGCTAATGAGGTTTAAGCTAACGCAGACAAGGGAGTACATGAGGTTGCTATTTGGTAGTACATGTCCAGGTCAATCATTGTGCCTGAGCCTAAACGTGGCCAGAGAGAAGGGCAGGGCTTTGTCCATTGTCAGGATGATCGGTCAGTCGCAGTGGGTGACAGATGCATTATCACCGTTCTCTCCTCCCGTTCCTCGGTCGCTTTGTCTCTATGGGCAGGGGAGGACAAAAGACTAGATGACGTGTCGATTGGGGGGGGGGGGGGGGGGGGGGGGGGTGTTGGTAGTAGTAATGTCCTCATTTCTCTCCTTACGTTTACGTTACGCCTTTGCTATGTTACGCATTCGTTAGCCATACAGTCAACCGTGTGGTCTTGGAAACTACAGGGGTGTATCTGCAGAAAGTGACAAGGTTAAATTGAACCTCACCCCGTGAACGGTGTTGATACATATTTTATCAGTAAAACACTTTGGGTGGACCTGTCTCGATGACTTGGATGCTACTCCTTCACACACACACACACACACACACACACACACACACACACACACACACACACACACACACACACACACACACACACACACACACACACACACACACACACACACATTCTCTGTTGCGCAATAGTTGTATCTGTAGATCAGCTTTACCCTTGCTGTTTGGGGCTGGCAAGGTAGACCTGTTCTTGTACTCCTGACTTCCTAATGCTATAATCAGTTTATCGGGACTATGCCAATATGCTCCCACACAAACACAAATGCAGGAGATGGATTTTCATTTGGACTGTGCTAGGCCCCAGAGAGCTCAGCGCTCATGGAGTAAACATCAAGATACTGCACAAAACATTGGAAAGAACTGTAAACATTTATTGCAATCATGTTTTTTCACTCAGGTATAGAATAGGTATTGTATTACCGTTTCTAAATATGTGAAATAAATGTGATCATATAATTAAAGGTTTGATTTCATTTGAACACTCACTCCCACCAGCTGTACGGTAGCACAATCCTAAGTCTCTGCTTGGCCTAAACCTGCTTCTTGTTGTCCCCAGTGGCCTTTTTAATTAGCATTTTGCTTCTCTGCTCACTGAGCTCTTTGCATGTCTCTGTGTGACTGTTGTTCATCGTGGAAGCTGTGTAGTGTGTGATTAATATATTGGTCTAATCTGGTGTTCGCCGGAATTCGCTCATGGGATTAATACAGTTTTAGTCGTATCTGTAATTCCATACTGTCGTGATTTTTATTTAGTGGTCATCTAAAATAGACTGGATGGGAATGAATCAATCGCTTTCAGTGTGTGAAGACATTGTGATGGGCAAAAGACTAGCTGGTAAACTCACAAAGTGACATGGGTGGGAAAAATGGAACGCCTTTAGAGTTTCGTGAAATTCCGAAGCGGCTTAGTTTGGTTCTTTCACTGCCATAACCATATCATTCAACACGTTTTGATTTGTTGGTAACGGGGTTTCCTTTGAACAATTGTGCCGTTCAAGTGGGTAGGAATAAACCCGTCAGTTAATTAAGTTCCAAAACAACTGGTGATTTCATTCACAGGCGTGGTAAGGGGAGGGGAAAAAAGCTATTGTGCTTTGGTTTTGCTGGGTCTGTGTGTGTGTGTGTGTGTGTGTGTGTGTGTGTGTGTGTATTAAGACTTGCGCAATTGCTGAATGAATGGACCGGGTTGATAAAAATCGTATTCTCGGTAGTACATGGTTCATGATGAGGCGTGTGTGGGATCTCTCTTTTCTCTCACACACACAAACTCACAGATCCTGCTCTGTGTTTCTGAGGCCTTGGGAGTTTAGTGATTCTACCCAATAAGAAAAGGCAGAGAAGGGGAGAGTGAAAAGGAGAAGAGGAGGGGTGTTCCGGAAAGGAGGTGTGCGGAGGAGGGAGGGAGGCTAGCGGACAGACTCTCCTCTCTTCTTCCTGTCTGCTGTGGGTGAATAGGTGATTATAGCAGCAGATGTGTCATTAGGTCTGGCTTGTATTCATGTGGGGGTGGGGGAGGGGGGGAGAATTCTCTGGCCTTAAGTGAATTTACGGGATCTGCCAAGTTGTTTTCTTACCCCCCCTCCCCCCCACCCCATGCCTCTTTTTTCTCACCCTTCGACTGCCCAAAATTCAGCTGTGCACCCCCCCCCCCATGTTCCTGCAGGTAAACACATGCACCTGCACGCTCTTCCAAGCGGCGGGCAAGTGCTGGGAAAGTTTTCTTGCTTGGGCAGCCAACCCTCGTTGGGGAAAGTGCTTGTTCCCAGGCATGTGTGTGCTTGCTGTGCCCATAGTAATATCCCATTACCATGCATTTGACTAGGAATCAGCTTCTTTGTAGACAGGTTTTAAAGTGACTAAGAGCATGATTGCGTATTGGTATGGGAGACTACCTGGTGGGTTGACTTATCAACTGCTGTTGAGTAGCCAATGGGTGTGCAGTGTTTTAGTTAGGTGAAGGCTATAGGATGCACAGTGAGATTCCTTTAACAGCTTCTCTGTCCATGTATATGGCCACTGAGGCCACCAACACACAGGTGGTCAAACGGTGGCAGATCAGATGTTTGTTCATTTGTCAGTCACCACTGCAGCGGAAATGGTCTCATCATCCCATGTACACACAGAGAAAAGCAGATGTATTTTGTAATGTCTCCGGTAGAAGAGAAATTAAGATGAACAAATAGCTGGAGAGGGCGATGGTCTTGGCAGACACGTCTTGCCTAAGGTCAGGGATGTTGCATTATAATTACAATAGCATGGGAGCTGACTGTAAGCTGAGCTGTTTTTTGAAAGCTGTTTTAGCTGGCCATCACATTACTCTAGGTCTCAATCAGGATTTGCAATGAATAAGCTTGATATCGGAAATATTTGGATACCATTAAAATTCTTTGTGCACTTGTCTTTTGGACCGGCTGCACAAGTGGCAATATGAATACGTCTCTCAAGCCAAAACATACATGTTGTCTCACTGAAAAACATCGGGCAGCTAATGACTGAACGGAGGAGTTGTCGGCTCATCGCTTAATTGGTAAAATCCAGGAAGTGACATGGATCCACTGCTTCCCACTCATTATGTTTACTAAGTTAGACCCTCCCCCACCCTAAAAGGTCAATATCTGTTGGCCTGCTCTCCAAGTGTCTGGCTCCGAAGGCCACCCAGCCAGCGTGCTTCATCACCTGGCTCTCTGTCAGAGTGTCGGGGCGTGGCACTCCCACACACCCTGCCTTGTAATTTACAGGCAACAGGGCGCAATAAACCCAAGGGAGGGCTGAAATACGGCTTCTCTGTCACGTTGGTGCGGATCTTTCTTTTAAATTATATGCAGCCATAGTCCTATTCCCCCCCCCCCCCTTTTGATCCGTCCATTTAGACGGATTCCAAGGTAGCAACCACTGTGGCCGCAGCACATCTACATTAGTGAGCGTTCCTGCGTCGTTTGGGTGTGCTACACTGACGGTTTTTCTGCAACGTCATGTGTGGGTGAAACACATCCGGCCAGTTTGTTAATGCTTTAGTTTTTTAAAGCAAATTTCTCTCAAAGCTAGAAATGGCTAGCATGACTTCAGCTAAGCTAATCCACACAAGGAACCCTGTCTGAATTAATGAGTTGGTTAAATTTATCTTCAGTGAAATCAGAAAGAGAGTGAGAGATCAGAAACCTGAGGTTGGTGTCGGCAAAGGTGTGAAATGCTTAAAAAAAATCGTCCCCCAGAAGAATGAATTTACATTTGGTGTCATATTTCCTCATCATACACCGATAAGAAGAGTGAGAGAGTCAGACGAGGTTTGTGTGTCGGCTGTGAAATGCTTAAAAAAAATCGTCCCCCAGAAGAAGAATTTTACATTTGGTGTCTCTCGATAAGAACCGGGAAGTGTTGCACATTTTCCATCCTCATCGATCTGTCAGTCTTATGGTATTGCTTCTCTGTCGTTCCAGGTGATGGCGTGGCCGTGTGTGCCGTCAGCGTTCCGAGTGTGGAGGTGTTCTAACCGACACCGTTCTGGAATACAGAGGCTTGTCGCGCTGGCCTTGAGGAAACACCCTTACGTACAGAGCAAGCCGAGAAGCAGGCACACGGCAGGAAACCGGAGTTTCACCCTACGCACTCGCATGTCAGGATTCACCTCTACCTTATCCCTGTGTGCGTCTAGTGACTCCCTCTACCCATTCCCATCCCCCCCCCCCCCCCCCCCCCCCCCCCCCCCCCCCCCCCCTCCCCCCCCCCCCCCCCACCCCCGCTCTCAACTACCCCACCTCCCCCCCCTCGTCGTCGCTGATGTCGGAGATCGCCGACCTCACGTACAACGTGGTGGCCTTCAGCGAGATCATGAGCATGATCTGGCGGCGGCTTAACGACCACGGCAAGAACTGGCGGCACGTGTACAAGGCACTGACGCTGCTCGACTACCTGGTGAAGACGGGCTCGGAGCGGGTGGCGCTGCAGTGCAAGGAGAACATCTTCGCCATCCAGACGCTCAAGGACTTCCAGTATGTGGACCGCGATGGCAAGGACCAGGGCATCAACGTGCGGGAGAAGAGCAAGCAGCTGGTGGTGCTGCTGAAGGACGAGGAGAGGCTCAAGGGCGAGAGGTGAGGGTGTTTGTGTGTGTGTGTGTGTGTGTGTGTGTGTGTGTGTTTAGTGCTGCTTGGTAATATTGAGAGTGAACATGGTTAGAGACAGGATGGTAATTTTTTTTGTTGTTGGTACAAATAGCTTTTGGTACCACAGCAATTAAATTATTTTGTCAGGTAAATACCTGGCATATATTGTTGCATCTTAAATTGCAATAGAAAAAAGGTTGTGTTCAAATTGTTTTACTCTTAAATACCTGTACTGTCACTTCTGCGGGCTGTGTGGGAGCTGTGTTGCCCTCTCTCTGCTCCTCATCTCTAACCCGTCTTACCCATCAGGTCCCAGGCCTTGAAGACCAAGGAGCGCATGGCGCAGGTGTCGACCGGGGGCTCCCAGGTGGGCTTCGGCCGTGGCTCCTCTCAGCCCAACCTCTCCACCTCCTACAGCGAGGAGTACGGCCGCTCGGAGGGCTCCCCAGCCTCCTACCATGGCTGTGAGTAGCATCTGATTGGCTGAAGAAACTAACTCTAGCATCTGATTGGCTGAAGAAACTAACTCTAGCATCTGATTGCATGTAGACCGCCAGCATTCCGTGCTGGAGAAACGAACCCTAGTATCCAATTGGCTGTAGACTGCCCGCATTCCGTGCTGGAGAAACTAACCCTAGCATATGATTGGCTGCAGACCATCAGCATTCTGTGCTGGTGAAACTAACCCTAGCATATGATTGGCTGTAGACAACCAGCATTCCATGCTGGAGAAATGAACCCTAGCATCTGATTGTCTGCGCCCAACATTGTACTGTGCTGCAGAAATGGTCAAACTCATTGGCTTGTTATATTATTGTGATGCACACACACACTATCTATTCTTTACTCACAGTCCCAGTCTGACCTACATCCGGAAACCTACCCAGACCCTTAACATCGCTCGTTCTCTGGCTTGCAGCACAGGGGTTACTGGGGTTGCATTCTTAAGCTAAGACGAGCCATACATACGCACGCACACACACAGAAAGAATACACTACTAGGCCCTTTCCCCTTTGTCTACATAATGGCGGCATCAGATGCTTTTCAAACTTGGTGCGCCCAATGTGGAGAGAACCAGTTGTATGGGCCCACAATCAGTCCATGAAACTGAAACTCACACACCGGGGTGGATTTTCACCAACTTCTTTGTGTCGCTTTACCAAACCACCAGGGCCTCATCCTAGATACGATGAAAAGGAATCTCAAACAGAGCAAGGGACAGGAGGAGGGGAGAGGGGAGAAGAATCGAAGAGACTGACCGTTTAGATTTCTGGGTGGAGGCCGGGAGGAAGTGAAATGAGGAACAGCGCAGGAAAAATGGAGGCGGTGTTTAAATGAAAGCAAAGAACCCGGCCATTATTTTCCTTTCCACTCACACAGAGACAAAGTGACCTCTGACCTCTACCACACAGCATGGGGCAGTGGGGGGGGGGGGGGGGGGGGGCATGCTGGGTGTTTACTTGTGCATGAATTTGCCCGCTAGTTTTTTGTGGGTTATTTCCTGCCTGTTTTGCAAGACTACAAATGTATGTCTTTACTGGAATGTGTCAGTCTCCTGTGTGTGTGTGTATTGTCACATTCCAGTTTATGAATCACAGTGTGTGGTCGGATGTCCTGGCCAGCTGAGTCATCAGTTGTGATAACAGAAGGGAAGTTGGCTCGACAATTTGGGTGGTGGTGGGAGGGATGAAGCGCCACATCAAGGGTGATTTTTCAAATGTATTCTCTCTCAATAAAGCTCCTTGTTCCAAGTCCAGCACTTAGTAATTTCTGACTTGTTTGGGCGTAACAATAATATAGATATACATTAAAAGATATATTGCTATGTAAGGATAGGTTGTGCAAATAGCTTGGGAATTCACTGATTTGACCCCCACCCACCCAACAGGGATCAGATAGGCAGTGTGGACCTGTGGGGACATAGTTAAATTAGTAAATGGCTCGTAATCCACATTGTTTTGAATACAGAAAGCTTAACATAGATCTACACCAGTGGGGTGTAGATCCACAGATCCTTCTCCACAGCATGGGGACGGAAGGTTTAAGATCTGTGTTGTGTCCACACCTCTATCGCTCTGCTGGCACCACGCGGGGACAACGGAAGCAAAGGATTTTGGGATTAGATGTCAGTTTGTAATAAATGTTGAGCCAATGGTCAAACCATTGAAACGAGACATTCTAAGTCGACACCAGAGGACTTTGCATTCGGGGAAAAAGGGTGACCAACTAATCAGTGACTTTGTAATGGTAGTATTAGTTTAGTAATGGATATGGTTGTTATGACGCTAAATGCGAGTTTCATCACATATTATGGCACATTCCCACAACGGCCAACATTTTGAATTGTTTGGGGAAGCTTTGCACACTGTTTGGGCAGTAATCAATGTTTTGGCTTTGCAGCACCAAACCACCAACACCATTGTTGTTGCAAGAAATTCCGGCTTTGTAGCCAAGTTGGGGGGGGGGGGGCAGGCAGGCAGGGTTTACAGTTCCCAGAGGTTGTACAAAACGTATTGTGTGTATCCTGTACACTAATGTTGGCTTGTATGGGCAAATGCGACGGGCATGGGGATTTGTCTACCTGTCGTCACCTGTCAGTTCTTTGTTAAATGGCCAGGCTGATGTATTATGCAGTGACAACCCATTAGGAGATTTTCCTTCAAAGTTTAAAAATACCATTCAAGTGAACTCAAAACGGTACAGTATTTAAGCATTTTAAGTTAATCGTGTAGTTATGTGTGTGGATGGTGGAAGGATTTTGATGGCTTGAGTCATTGTTGGTGTGTCGTGAATAATATCTTTTAGCTCTTTTAAAACAACATAACCTGCACTGCATCCTGTTTTAAAAAGCATTGTTTCAAATGGGGTACTTTTTCCACTGTGTGTTAGGTACCAAAACAAGGGACACCCAACTGCTTTGGTTAACCTGTGATATCCCTGCCTCCCTATTCTCAGAAACATGTCCATGTGGTACAATTAATCACTCTCACCACGTTTTGAACTGAATGTGACAGGACTCGCTCTCTGAACTTCAGAATTTGTAGAGTCCTCCACGCTGAAGTGATTGCACTGACAAAAGTGGAGAATGTTGTTGCATTTTTCCCTTTTACGACCGAGGTCTTCAAAAGTTGCCAGAAAGCACTTTGAGACGTGAAAGTCAAAGGCTGTGGGTGCTGAAAAAGAAACCATGGCCCAATCCCGGGATACAGAGCCTCTGTCCTATTACTAACCCCCCTCTTCGGGGGTCTAAATATACCCTGACACTGTCGTAATGAGTACAGCCCAGCAGGGTTCTCAAACCCGTAATGTTAAATCTCATTTTCATCTATTAGCGACATCTTCCCTTAATGCAAGTGAACCAGACGAAGGCCTTTCAGTGGCACAATGTTCATTAGGGTTAGTCTGGGCATGTCCTAAAGATAGCGCCGTCGCCCTTCTTTTACTATTTGAGTTTCGCCTCATGTCTCCTGTCGGCAGGATCATATGAAGACAGTCAGTATGGGCCGTCTTCATCGTTGCTGCAGTGAAAGGAGGGATACATCGGCGGAGGGGAGAGGGAAAGGGGAAGGCGAGAGAGGGAAGAGTTGGAAAGATGCCCCCATACAGATAGTATTCATGAGAGAGGGAGCCCATGTGTTTGCCTCGGCTGCTCTCCTCCGTTCACTTAGACTGCGCTCGGTATTGGCGGGCCGAAGAGAAGGCCAAGCAGATGAAATGGAGCTCATGGCTCCATCATCATCATCTGAAGTCTGCAACTCGAGCTTGAGTCTGGATTCCCCTCATTCATTTGAGACCCTTATCTGGGCCTTCAGCACTTCCTGTCGGAAAGATTGTAATGGAGTCCTATTGCAGACCTGGTTTTGGGGACGGAGCTTTCAGGGTGGCTGCAGCTCTCTGAAACGCCCTCCCTCCTCAGATCCATAATGGCGTGTCCACTGAGCTTTAAAAAGTGGCTGAGGACACGCATGCTATTTGATACTATTCATGTGCCTTGATTTTTCAGAAAGGCACTACTTGATGAATCAAAGATACTGAACGATTATTATAAAGGGCCTTTATGGACCTTATGTGTTTCTTTCCTATATCTGATGGCCTTGCTTTTGGGTGTAGCAGAAAACGAACAGTCACTGTTTTCTGACTTGGCTTACACACTTGGTCTGTGTGGCTCACACACTTTGTTTGTTTGTGTGTGTTTTTTTTTGTTGCAATTCCCCCCAGAGGGGTGTGTGTGTGTGTGTGTGTGTGTGTGTGTGTGTGTGTGTGTGTGTGTGTGTGTGTGTGTGTGTGTGTGTGTGTGTGTGTGTGTGTGTGTGTGTGTGTGTGTGTGTGTGTGTGTGTGTGTGTGTGTGTGTGTGTGTGTGTGCTATTGTGTTCAGTGTGTGTGTCTGTGTCCTCTGTTCTGCATGGTGTTTGTTTCCGCCTCATGGCGTCTTGTTATCCTGTTCACAAAAGTAGAATGTGCTTACACTCTGTTCCCATATCACATGCTATCAAACATGCTCACACACATTGTGGCCACACACGCACACTGCAGCTATGTCACGTAGCATCATGTCATTGCTAATATTCAATTTTTCCATATTCTAACATTCCATATTATTTACATGTAGCCCTGTGAGGCATAGATTCCACCCAGTGAACGCTGTGTTTGTCTCTCCTTGTGTGTGTTGTAGCTACGTCTCCCAATGCTGGCTCTGAGCTGGAGCAGGCCCGGCCTCAGACCAGCGGAGAGGAGGAGCTGCAGCTGCAGCTGGCCCTGGCCATGAGCCGTGAAGCTGCAGAGCAGGTACACACACACACACACACACACACACACACACACACACACACACACACACACACACACACACACACACACACACACACACACACACACACACACACACACACACACACACACACACACACACACACACACACACACACACACACACACACACACACACACGGTTCCTAATCTCTGCTGGTGGGGTTTTCTCTACAAAAGACAACAACGCGGCTGTTGAGAAATACTGCAGCAAATAGTAGACCTTCTCAACTTAACACTATGGAAAAAGTGTAATTTCTCTCTACTGAAATTACACTTTTTGCTGCACTCCACCATAATGTGACATAATGTGAAAATACTGTCAATGGACATCTTTCCGTGCCATTCAAATGAGGAAATGAAAAGCCATGCTCAAACGCCAGATCAGCAACATTCTGCCTCATAATGACTCCGCATTATACACCATAAAGAGCTAGAGCTACCATTATGGCAGCCTTGTGTTGGAAGCGTTTTCTAAATGCCTAAAAAGAAGCCGGTGGATCCAAAATGGCCGTCATGCTAACAACCCGTGTGAGCAGGAGGAGCGCGTGCGGCGAGGAGACGACCTGAGACTACAGATGGCCCTGGAGGAGAGCAAGAAGGGCGGCCCGGGCTCCACTAAGCTCTCCAAGAAGAAGAGAGAGGTGACATGCTCATGCAAATGCTTCCTATCATGCTCGTGTCGTGTGTGTGTGGTTGTTCAAGATGCTGGCTATAGCCCTCTGCCCACATGGAAACGCCAGACATTCAAATAAATGTGTGTGTGTGTCGGTGGGGGGAATAGTAGTGGATACACACGCACATGTGTGTAGTCAGGGTGAATTGAGTCAGATTTTCCCATTCTGCGTCCGGGTTTCCTGAAATAGCTACATCTCTTCCCATTCCTATATTGTGTCTGACTTTGTGTCTGCTCTCTGAAGCTGGAATGTGAACAGTAACTGGCAGAAGGCAGACTAGTTTCCCATCATTGCTATGCGGCCTAAGTCGTTCTATGTATAGCGTAGGGCTGGGCGATATGGGAAAATGTATTATCACCATAATTATGGGGAATTTTACATGACATCGATTAATATCACGATATGCTTATGAATTCAAAATACCATTCTGAACAGTCTAACTGAGTGACATTACACTGAAGTATATGGGAATTTAAAGTATGGTATCAGACTAAAAGTAATGTTCCTTCCTCGCTATTATTTCTCCCTGATATTTCAAACCTCACATTTTGATCATTTTAAGGGCATATTTTCTTATCATAATTAATTCATGCAATAAAACTTGGTATCACGATAAGTTATATCTTCATTTGATGAAGATACAATACCATTCAAAGACGATAAAGGATAATATACAATTACTGCCCAGCCCTAGTAAAGCTAAAAAAAAAAGGAAAATTAAATGCCACAAGCCAGATCAATTGTAAATATGTTGAGAAAGTGGTGACACTAAAAGCAGGGTTGGCAGCTTTTCTAAGTGAACAGAATAGAACAGTTAAATGATGGGCCTTGTTCCCTTATCCATACTTTCCACACACAATCTTTCCAGCAATCTTTTGTGTTAGGAATTGGGAGAGGGTTAAGCTTCTCAGACACTTAAGGATGCTGTTACTTACGCTGTTACGTACAACTAATAACGAGTCATTGGGCAAAGATTCTTGCGCGCCAGGCCAGAAATATGTGACCTATCAATACACCTTAGTCAACATTTTTTAATCTACATGTAATTGCAGATTATACATTTCACTAACTATATAATATTTACTTTGCTCATTAAAAAAATGATGTGGTGAGTGGTGGTGCCCTCTACTGGCCAGCCTCCACTGGGTGACAGGGTAGATTGGCGGTGGAGTAATGTTTTGGCTCTCTCTCTTTCCAGCCCCAGTCTTCCCTGATGGATCTGATGGACGTCCCGGAGCCGGGTGCAGGGGCCGACCCCTGGAGGGCCGGGGCCGCCTCTGCTGCTGCTCCTGCAGTGGACCCCTGGCAGTCATCATATGGTACACACTGTCTGTCTGCCTTCTGTTTGTCTGTTGGCCTTCTGTCTGTCGGCCTTCTGTTTGTCAGCCTTCTGTCTGTCTGTCAGCCTTCTGTCTGTCTGTCTGCCTTCTGTCTGTCTGTTGGCCTTCGGTCTGTCTGTCTGGAGTCCAACGCACTAACCACTAGACTATCCTGCATGTGTGTGTTGAGGTATCCACAGGTGTGTACAAGTTGCTCCTTCGCCAGGAGGTAGAAACTGCGGACAGGCTGTTAACAGCCTACCTGTTGGGCATCCCTGAGCAAGATGCCTGACCCCACCTGCTTTTTAATGACTGTGACAGTGTCTGAACTGTAGTCTTGTGTTATCGGGTAAACCGCAGAAACCTGAGCTTGTCGTAGGATACTAGGAATGCTGCTTATCCTGTCCAGTTGCATTGCACAGAGGTGTGTGTTTCAGAAAGATATTTGCTAGACGAGAGAGGTCCACGTATCGAACAGACTATGAGAGGAACTTTCACAGGTTTATGTTAAGTTGCCAGGTGCCAACGAGGAAGTGGTTAATTCTTGCTGGAAATTTCCCCTGGTGAAATGCTTCACTCGTTTGCCTGTGCTAATTCTAACCTTAACAAATAATGAATTTAATTTACAATGATATGAAAGGCGTACTGACAACTGTCACATTGCTTTTTTTGTAGGCTATGTTTTTCTGCTTGTCCACAAGAAACATTATTTTAATGTCACAAAATTCTAAATCAAATTTTGTGTAATCCCCATGGTTGGCATCTGGTCCAGTTATCGTCGTTTTCACGTGTTTTCATCACACCTGCCTCAAAATGCCTCTCTCTCCTCCTTAAGGTTCTGTCCCTAAACCATCAGTCCCAGTGGATCCGTGGGGAACCAACCCTTCCGTTCCCCCCATGAAGAGCAGCGATCCCTGGGCAACAAACCAGGCTCCTGCCCCGGACCCCTGGGGCTCTGCCTCTGTGCGCCCCAAGACCTCTAACGCAGGTAAATTAACACTATATGTTTCGTTTTTTTTTTAATGGAATTTGACCTGTAAAAATAATCCCATCCCAAAGACAGTAAGTAACGTTCAGGGCCAAATGTCAACGTTGTCCAAATATGGACATGGGATCCCAACGAGATTGAAACTCGTATTTCCATATTTGGGAAATACTGAATTTCCAACCTATAAAGTCCATTAACACCCTATAGTATAAACTCTGAAACTGGACTCCAGCGGACTACTGGTGGAAATATTCCACCTTCTCGTGAACACGTACACAAACATGCGCGCAACCGCCAGAGAAAAAGCCCTAAACTCTGAAGTTCAGCCAATCCAGACACCGAATCAAACATGCCAGTGGCTGCCCAGGGGCCGCACTAGAGTTTCCACATCCATTCCCTGCATTGTGTTTGTTTCCATGCGTCTTCATGTGCGAACCTGCTCTGTTTAAAATAGGCCTGTGTTGCATCTGTGTGTGCGCGTGCTTGCTCGGTTCATCTACATTTGTGTGCGTGTTGTCTCTCTTCCAGGTAGCTTTGACCTGTTCAGTGCATCCAACGGTACGTCTAAGGAAGACTTCTCAGAGTTTGACAGCCTGCGTTCCTCCTCCTCTGTCCCCACTGGTACTCACCCTGTCTGTTTGTCTGTCTGTCTGTCTGTCTGTCTCCTGCTCTCACCCAGTCCACATCACACAGCGTGTTGGGTGGTCTATGTGTGTGTGTGTGTCCACGTCCTGCAAATACAAAACAATACGAAAACACATAGTGCACAATCTAAAAACAAATCATTGCAAATGACCTTGAAGGCTAGAAAGTCCTCAGTCCACTAGTATTTTGAGTCAACCGTATTGGCATAACCCATTGGTCTAGCCCTGATGGTACGCTCACAGGTCACATCTGAGAAAACACAGAAAATCGATCGAATGGGGGAAAAACGATTTAATAACTTGACATTAGGACTTCTATTTTGAGATTGCAATGCTATTAGAAAGGTTGCCATAAAAAGCTCAGAATTATCTCCCAGAACACCTCTTCTAGGTATTAGAAGGGGTTTATACCTGAGAGTGGGATAAGGAGCGTAGCAATGTGCTAAAACAGCACAGTTCACTCTCTGAACCTGGAATCTTCCAACGCGCTGCAACTAATATGCATGCTTTAGGCCGGCCATCTCGAGGACACGCATGCTTGGAGATGCATGCGTGAGGAATGTGACCTCCGTGAACTCTTGGCCTCATGCGATCCTCTCTAGCCTCAAACCCACTTGGTGTCTGAACGAATTGAAAGAACATAATGGATATATTCAATGTGCAGAAATGCCCATTGGCTGACTCAGTAGAACATTGTAAAGCTATGGCAAGGACCAATTCCTTAAAAGGACATAATTACAATGTTTTTGCAGAACGTGGGCCACTAGCATTTTGTCAATGTTGTCGAATATCATAGGACAAGAGCAAAAATGAAAAATGCAAAAAAAAAAAAATTTGCCTCTGGTTCAGTTGTACATTTATTTAAAAAAAAGGCTCTGGTCTGCTTTCATAGCATTCCTTTGTCTGTCACCGTTCTGGGTTGTTGGGTTCTGTCCGGATCAGATCGGGTTCTAAATTTCCCCCCTTTTTCTTCTCACGCTTGGTCTATCTTCTCTGGCTCTCCAGAGAACGGACGGTAACTGTTCTCCGATGCCAACACGATCTGATTAAAACCCTACTGAGTTACGGCTGTGTGTGGGGAAGGCTTTATTACTAGTCATCTGTTTGAACCTGGGGGGAGTGTAGAACAATGTTGTTGTAACTAACTATCTGGTGTGTTTGGACAGTCCCGGGCTTTGGGAAAAGGGGTCTTGCTCTATAGGACTTTGGCTTCTGTTCAATGGAAATAACGTGGTATGGTACTTCCAAGGACCCAGGGAGAGAGAACACCTGTGAAATGAATACATTATTATTTATATTTTTTTGACATGCATAACCAGCAACATCCATTGTGTGAAAACCTGATTCTAACAATGATGGATAACTTCTAGTCACGATCGAGTGTTCTTTATTTACTTAACATTATTTATTATGCTTTAGTTCTGCGTTTCCTCTTTCCACGGTGTCTCGACTACACGGTGTACTCAGCCCTCCCGTATCAGGACAGAAAGCATCCATTATTACATTATGTATTAAAGACGGGAATCATCAGGGTCTTAGGATACGATATTACTGACGATACGATTTGTATTACGATTCTGTAAATATTGCGGTTCGGTATTACGATCTTTGTTGCTCTTTTTTCTGGAGCCTGAAAGACGGAGGTTCCTCCAGACAGAGTGGTCTGCTGGCCCTGCTAACGGCTGTTAAAGACCCAGGTTCCGCTAATAGACGTGCACACATCAACTGCCTGGGTCTCAACCCCCCATGCAGCCGGTTTGGTGGCAACACTTCTAGCTAGACACCGCTGGTCTCCGCCTCCATAGTGCTGCTGCTCACACAGTGAAAAATTCAACCACAACGAGACGGGTCGTTTGTGCCTTGTGGTCATGGATTTAGTACTCATCGTTGATTGGTTGCCCCGTGTGGGCCCGTTAGGTATTTCCGCCGTCTGCGTGTTGCCTTACTGTCTACCTCCAAAGAACCGTTTTAGTGGAGCCAATAATTACTCCAGTTGTGTGTGTCTTGTGTGTGTACATATGTGTGTACACTGTATGCTTTTGAGGTTAGATGTTTCAGGGCGCCATGGCAATAAACCAGACGCACTGTGGGCGACTTAAAAATGTGATCGACTGATAATAGAGCTTAGCTAGCTTCTTGGGCCAACATTTGTTAGGTGCAAATAATTGTTATTGCCTCTAGCAAACAAATCTACTTATGTAGTAATAATGATCACTAGTGACCAGTATGATGTGATGACACCCTATTGGGTTTACGAAAACACCATCTCTTTCCGTTTAGAAGACCTGTCTATCGCCGGGGCTT
The DNA here is from genome assembly GCA_026745465.1 of Lota lota. Taxonomy (NCBI): domain Eukaryota; kingdom Metazoa; phylum Chordata; class Actinopteri; order Gadiformes; family Lotidae; genus Lota; species Lota lota. Next base: position 1,655,140 of record JACYXH010000568.1, on the reverse strand, counting down.
GTGGATATGTCCATACCTCTTCCATCTATTTCTATGTCGCTGTGTATTTATATCTTTATTTCCTTATCTATCTCTTGATCCTTCACATATCTCTGTCTAACGTGTAAACATCGGTGTCTGTACTATCTTTTCTCCTCTTCTCTACTTACTTTGTTACGTGGATGCTTCGCTGCTGCATTGTACGATGACGCATAATTGTGTTCTTTCTTCTCAATGAAATGATCTCTCCACCGTGCTCATGGCTGAATGGCTCTCTGCTCCGTGAGACCCTACCGTTCATCGTCCTCATCCCCCCCCTCTCTCCCCCTTTCTCTCTGTCTGCCTCTCTCCAGGCAACGGGGGGGTGGTCTCCTCTCTGCCCTCCCAGGCCAGCCTGGCCAGCAGCGGCAGCATGGATCTGTTTGACCCGTTGCCCACCTCCTCCTCCCTGGGCCTCCACCCCATCAGGAAGACCCCCGAGTCCTTCCTGGGGCCCAACGCCGCCCTGGTCAACCTGGACTCCCTGGTCACCAAGCCGGCCCAGCCCGCGCCCATTGTCAACCCCTTCCTGGCCGCCTCTGGTAAGTGTGTGTGTGTGTGTGTGTGTGTGTGTGTGTGTGTGTGTGTGTGTGTGTGTGTGTGTGTGTGTGTGTGTGTGTGTGTGTGTGTGTGTGTGTGTGTGTGTGTGTGTGTGTGTGTGTGTGTGTGTGTGTGTGTGTGTGTGACTGACTATTTAAAAGTGTTAATTAATTCAGTGTGATGAACCTCAGTTGCATGCATGACCCTTTGAATTCACAGGGTCTATAGATAGATGAGCTAAAGTGTGTGTCAAGTGTGTTGGCCCTCATGGCCACCACTCTCAATTATCCAATTCCTCACCTGAATAGGTAGGGACAGAAAGACACATGCACATATACTGTACACATGCACACACCAATGGCGGATAGATCTGACCGTTTGGCAGGTACAAATTCTAAAAGTTAGGACCCTAGTTTGATGAAGTCAACCTGCCCAGCAGCCCATTGATGTTGCCCCCCCCCCCCCCAACTCACCTGAAGACTCTGCTTCTCAGCTCCAGCACAACCTAGTCTAGACAGAGCTGCCTTGCACTTAGGGCGCTTTCACAACTAAAGTTTGGTCCTCTCTCCCTTGCTCCCCATCTCTCCCGCCCTTCCCCTCTCCCTCCCCCCATCTCACCATTTGCCCCCCCCCCCCCCTCCCCCCATGGCTCCCTTTCTCTACATCTCTCCCACTCTTCCCCTCTCCCTCAATCTCTCCCCCCTCCCTCCCTCCAGGCGGAGCAGCAGCGGCCCCACTGGTCCAGGCCAATCCCTTCCAGGTAGGCCAGCCCACCCCGCCCACCCTGAACCAGATGCGGGTCAGCCCCATGCCCGCAGGCTTTGGTGCCCTGTCTTCCGACCCCATGCCACTGTCCTCCCTGGGCCAGCCTGCCATCACCATGGTCCCCCTGGCCGGCATGGCGCCCGTGGGCCGCGCAGGGCCCGGCATGGGGATGGGCCCCGGCATGGGAATGACCATGCCCCAGCCGCTCATGTCCAACGTCATGCCACCGCAGGCCACCGGGCAGCCCCCCGGCACCACAAACCCTTTCCTGTCATGAGTCGCCACCAGCACCCCCCCCCCCCCCCCCCCCCCCCATGAACTAAGGGAGGGGCCTCTTTCTCTTTGTATGACCCACAACCCAGACAGCCCCTTCTTGCCAGCTGTCTCCTTTTATTACACTCCCCTCCCCTCTCCACATCCCGTTTACTCCACCATGCGCCACCCTCCTCCACCTTTCCACTCTTTCCCACTCCCTCCCCTTTGCTTCAAGCTGCCTCACCCCTGCATAGGGACCCGAGGGAGGGGCTGATGACCACAGAGCAAGACTGTAGATGTAAACGGAGGCTTGGCCAGGATGGAATCGTTGCCGTGTTAAGATGCAACCGAACACTATTTACCCTTGCTGCCACGCTCGTTTTCTCTCCTTCCTTCGGCTCCTCTGCTTCCTCTTCTACTACCTTTCCTTCTTATTGTTTGCTTTTCTACCGAGTAGCATAGATTTCTATCCTACCGTACCAACACCGGGATCTCATTTGGATCGCATCCTTTTTCACCAGAGCAAAACTAACCCTTTCTTTTTTTTGGATTGTTCCCGTAGGCTTCGTCACTAGCTGCACTGTGTAGTAGACCACGTTTGTATTTACATGGCAGGATTTTTTTTAATATCTTTTTTTTACACCGTGTATATTCTGGCGGGTGTCGGTTGACACACACTAGAGTAGTAGATGAATGTGCGTCTCTGTGTATGAGTGTGTGAATGGAGTGTGGTTACTAAGCAGGGATTTTGCACACTTTTGCATTTGTTTGCGTTTTAGTTTTTTTTCTCCCCTCTGTGACTCTTGTGGGCTCACCGTTGGACCTTAACGGTGCTGCTGGGCCCATGGACGCAACGCACGACTTTCTTTTTTTTTATCTACGGTACCGCAAGGCCACTGCTGTCTCCAGGCCGCCTCCCTTTACGTTTTTCCCACTCTACTACACATGAACTTTGACCTTTGGGGAGTCGAAAGAGTGATCTTCGAACTCTGGCCAGGAGGGAGGGGTTGGTTGCTGAAACCATGGTTGGAGGGGTTACTAACATGTTTTGTTACCTAAAAGTGTATGTATTTGTGTTTTCATGCATATACATGCGCACAAGCAAAGGATACTGTCTGCTCTCATTCTAACACTGAACTATGCGTGTGTTTTGTCTCTCACGTATGATGAAAAAGACACGTATGATGGAGGCATTGTGACTGCCTATGAACACACTGCGTAGACATGGGAAATGTAGTTCTTTTATTTTTTCATTTAAGGGGTGAAAGGGAAGTGGACAGTCAAGTATACATATATGCGTGTGTGTTTGCTTGTGCTTTATGGGGAGGTGCAGGTAGCTATAGCAATCTAGGTTTTTGTGTGTGTGTGTGTGTGTGTGTGTGTGTGTGTGTGTGTGTGTGTGTGTGTGTGTGTGTGTGTGTGTGTGTGTGTGTGTGTGTGTGTGTGTGTGTGTGTGTGTGTGTGTGTGTGTGTGTGTGTTTTACCAAACTTCAAGGGCCTATCTTATCTTGCTGAAGTGTGAGTAAAATATATTGGATGGAGATTTAGAGGGCATGTCGGCCGAAGCCCCAAGGGATTTACAGGGACTCGTTTAACCCTGCCAACAGTAGCCAGTCAAAACACCCACACACATATGCGCACACGCAAGCACACATGCATCAGGTTTGGAGGACTTGTCTATTAATGGCACCGGAGGGAATCCTTCAGCAACGGCTGACCTGGCATTACGTATACAAGTGTTATATTTTTGTGCTTTGTGTTTTTGTTTATTACTTTTTGTCCTATTTTACTCTTTAGATGTAAATCCACAGTCAAGACTTTAAACCATTTAATCCAGTCGTACAAACTATGTCCCTGGCAGTTTTCGTTAATTTTCATTTTTGGGGAATACTATACCTATTTTCATTAGAAGCACAGTACACTGTTACCAAAGTCCTGAGTGGCGGAGATTGACTACAAAGGGGTTTGTTTCTGGTCATATGTTGTGGACACGTAGCTTTATGGATTTCTGTTAACATAATACATTGATCACACGATGACAACAAAATACAGTTGATGTGTTTTGGGGGGGGGGGGTCATGTAAAATATATGGGGAGGGTTCATGTTTAATGTTGTGAAATTAGAAGTTTCCCACTAAAGTACAGAAGAATTATGGGCCCAGAGATGACCCTTGCACATAGATCCTCATTGTTTTGTCACTGTTGACCTTCCCTGTGCTCAAACCCACCCCCCAAATCCCCCTGTTGACATCACTGCCAATGATATTCTTCTTCGTGTCCAAGTGGACCCCGTTCATTTTCATTCACTTTTGTTTTGACGTTGAGTTGGCGCCCTCCTCTGGTTCGTTGTGCTATGACAGCTGCGCAACACAAAACATTGGATCAAATCGGTCCTTTTTTTTCTCTCAGGCAATGGGCGGTGGGGGAAAACTGTTTGTGATGTGGATGACAGTGATATGCAATGCTTGTTCCGAATGACGGGGGTAGGGATCTAACTTTACTCGCAGACCAGCAACACCTTTTTAATTCCAAACTAGATATATGCAACAACAACAAAAATCAGATATGTGGAAAAGATTTAAAAAATGACTTAAAAAGAACGACATGCTTGATTTGTGTTGCGCAAACGTTACATTTAGCCGAGAGACGTTTATCGAGATACTACTATGATATACAAAATAAATATCTCTAGCTCAGACTGTGTCTTGTTACTTTCTGGCCGGCCTCATCGCTCGCATAGGTTAACTGCAACGGTTGTGGGAACACTTTTGTCCCGTCGGTGACAACTTAAAACCAAGTGTTGAATTACAAAAACGAAAAAAACACTCCACTTATTTTGCGTTTGCAAATAAAAGCCCGACCGTAGTGGTGGTGGAATGAGGCCGGTGGCTAGCAAGCGCCTCGGTGTTAACATGTATTCAATATGCTTTTTAAAGAGGACTAACATATGTCATGGACTGTTGTTTATATGCAGACCTGTTATTCTTCCATGGTTCCATCTAGTTAACCTTTTCATAGTACCGGGAGGAGGCTGCTTGGTTTGTCGTTTTTCTTTTCTTTGTCACTATAACTGTATAATATAATTTATCATTTGTACTATTGTAACATACTGTTCTTCTGTATACCGTTATTATTCTGTGTATTGGGTTTTTATTTTAGTAGGAAAATCACCATGGTATTTTAACAGCATTTAAAATGAACTTAAAAACGCAGCAACGGCCACGTGAACAAATATTACATCTGTAGCTGCATCGATTTAAACTGAAATAAACTTCTCCAGCTCCGTAAAACCGTGTCACACGTGATTTCTGCTCTGGGGCGCTTGTATCGAGGTTAGCTTAAAAATCCACAGAGCAAGATGGAACCCATTAGGCGGGAATTCTAGAATGGGTAATAAGTTAGCATTGCATGTTGGACATTGTAAAGGATGAGGCTTAATATTAAGCCTACACGTCTGATGTTGATAACTACGAGTGATATCCAGAGTATAACAAGAGTATTACAAGTATTATATGAAAAGTAATTCGTTACTAAAACTGAATGAACATGTTCTTTGATACATTTTTGTTTGAGTCAATTCTATGTATGTACTTGTCAGCAGTAATGGGCAAAGCGAGGTAATCCAATGAACAAGGTTGGCGGTAACCGATAAGAACCAGAACTAGATGAGACATGAACAGAGCTATTCTGAAGCAAAAGTACCCATTTATTATAAAAATACAAAATCATTCAAAAGGATAAAGTTATAGCTATTAAACAATCACATAAGTTCATAAAAGACTGAATTTAATTTCTGACGTGTCTTAACATAAGACAGTGTTCGTGGGTATACCAATACCCATGGTTTTGTATACAATGCCATAATTTTTTGTCAGTATGTCAAAATTACACCATAACTTGTATAAAATAAACAATAGCAGGCAGCAAGTGAAGGAAATTCAGTGGGCCGAATCTCCCACTTTTGTCAATGCAAATTTTGGGTCCTCATACAGGCAGGGTGTGTGTGTGTTGGCTACTCCTGGGGTCTCAGGCCAGTTGACGAGGCCTGGGACAGTGTGTTGGAGGGGTCTGAAGGTGTACCATCATAGCCCAGCTTCTTCATGTCCTTGGTCACGATGTGGAAGGATAGTGTGACGAAGCCCTGGGAGCGCACACGCGTCACTGAAGACATCCCAGGGAACAGACAATGTGAATTTATAAAAGAAAAAATATGTTAATTAACTTTAAGACCGTATAGATAATAGTCATTTTCTTCTTCGCAACACAATTTTTTTTTTTTGTACTGATTAAAATGTTAATGAACAAAAAAGTTCATGAAGCAGCAATACATTCAATTATCATACAATGGTAATATGTAATATGTGTGTGTGGGAGGTTTTGTTTAAACTGCTTATATGATGTTAATGTATCTTCTTTTGGGTTCTATATTCACTCCACTTCTACTGGACAATGGTATATTATGAGCTTACTCAGCACTCTACACGAGCTCCATATGTGAGGAGGATGTACGGTAAAGACACACCTTCTCTCCCCTCGCCCTGGGCCACCACCTTGGGGTCTGTGTACTCTGGCCGCCGCCCCAGCAGCCAGCTGGATGAGACGGGACAAGGGCAATGACATTCACTTTCTCTTCCCTCAGTACATAGAACCCGAGATCATATGCACATATTGCACGGTCCGTACACAATATATAGTATTGTTATACACCATTTACACAGAGGTGTCATCTTAGGGCAAACACAGGTGTCGCACATAACAATAATTATGGGTCTGCTCCTTTGATGTACCAGGGCACAGGGAGTAGACTTAAATTCACTAGTTTAGTCCACTGGTTTAGTGGCCTGGTACATCAAAGGAGCAGACCCATAATTACTGTTGGTCTGCCCACATCGACGTCTGCGTTTGTCCTACGATGCGGCCTGTTAAAACATAAAGCGCATCAATGGATATTGCCTGTCTGCAGAACGCAGCAGAATAATACACAGTAGTAGGTATTGATCTGAGGAGCTCTGTATTGTCTTCGGGTAACCCTAGTGTGTGTAGTTATGTTTCTTTTTCTCTTCCCTTCGGTCAAGTTCCCATGACCTGGTTTATGCTAGACGTGAAACTTGGCAGGCATATTGATAAGTAGGAACTCAAATTAAATATTATGATTGAAATTATTAGTTTGCCTACCTTTTTTATTTTACTTGTATGTAACCTTAAATTAGCCCATCACAAACACTTTCAGTTATAGCCCCACCCTCTCAACTGTCATTATAGCTGATCACTCACACCTGCAAGGTCACGCAACAACAAACCCTCAAACATGAAAATCACATGCTGCAGGAACTTCTAGGGGCTATTAAAGAGTAAGATAGAACTTCAAAATAGGAATATGTAGAAATTATATAATGATGTATGTGTGAAAATAGATGGTCTAGTCATTTAAAGTCATGTTACAGTGTTCAGCAGATGTGTGGACATACAACTGTAAGAATAGTAATAATGCACTGCATATACATCTTACCTTGTGAACTTCTGAAGTCTTGATGTGGATTCAGGAACAAACATGGGAATCGTTTTCGTATGTCTGAGGAAAACAAACAGATTTTGTGTCTCTTTTTGTACCTCCTTTTTCAACGGGTATTAAAGCAAACTGGCAGGTTGGCATCCCCAGTTTGTTCATGTGTGGGTAAAGTATGTAGCACTTTCATTTAAACTTTTTTTATTTTTTATTAGACTTGCAGACCAAAACTAACTTGAATGTGACGTACCTTGTGATAAAGACTATATACCTCCCCAACATGCAATACCTGGGGATGCTAACTTGCAAGACGCTCTTTAAGGAACATTGTGTGTATTCATCTGTCTGGCAGACACATTGTGAAAGCATGTTTCCACTGATGAATGAATGTGCTAGAGGAGGTTTAAGGAGGGGAATCGAGCACAGAGATGAAGCCGTTTTAGAGTTATGAGCGTGATGTACTGACTGTCCGGGCGAGAAGGGGATGTGTGTGGCGCCGTAGCCCCTGACCACGTCATTCCCAAACGTGTCTGGGCCGTACACGCTCACCACGATCTGAGGCCCTGCAAAACACACACACACACACACACACACACACACACACACACACACACACACACACACACACACACACACACACACACACACACACACACACACACACACACACACACACACACACACACACACACACACACACACACACACACACACACACACACACACACACACAGGGTGGCTACATTGGAACAAGCAGGTTCATTGGCAGCAGCTCGTATAAGACATGTGTAGAGATGACCCCAGCCACTCTCAGAATGTTGAGAAAAACACTGTGTGGTCTATGAATTTGTCTTTTGGTATTGTGTGTTGTTCTGATGTGGTGTTGAGAAACGTAGCTGTGTGTGTGCAGGTCTCACATCCGGATGGGTTGGTGCTCTTAAATGTAATCTCCAGTGGGAAGTTCCATACGAGCTTGTGAGGCGACAGTCTGCTTTTGGAGGTTATCTGGGAGATGCCTTCCTCTAGACCCTACAAAGAGTAGCAACACAAGAAAGAAATTCCATGTTAAAGGGATACACTGGGATAACTGTAAATTGGTTTGCCTGTCTCACCCAGATTCAGACTAGTTGTTTAATTCATAATTAATAATTGCGCGTCCAGAAGGGGAGTTCGCTGGGTTAGCATTTGCTTTTCGTTAGTCGCCTCCATTGACGTGCAGTTTCAGTTGCCTAGCTCCTGTTCATGTGAGGGGAATTAACTTTTAATTACTTTTCCAATGTGTTCCGAAACGTCTCTTATTCAAAACGAGTGACAGTAACAGAACAAGATTGTAATGTCAACAAACAAATAATTCGGCACTATTTTCGGACTTGTTATTTTATATTTTCAACTGGGTAGTCTATGCGGAGGGTAACCTGTCAGCGGCGCATCACCGATAATAATCAAGGCGCCGAAAATAGAGCCGAATTATCTGTGTTTGTAGACCAACTACAATCGTGTGTTGTAGTTTGGAATAAGCGACTATTTGGAACATATTGGAGGTCTTTGGAAGTAATTAAAAGTGTATTCCCCTCACATGAACAGGAGCTAGGCTACTGAAACTCTGCAAGTCAATGGAAGCGGCTAACAGAAAAGCAAATGCTAACCCAGCGACGCACAATTATGAATTTGGAATGAAACTCGTCTGAATCTGGGTAAGAAAGGAAAACGCCAATTTAAAGATAACTATCTATTTGAAGCACCTGCTGTACGTATAATGTATTTCATGTCATATTTCTTTGATACAGAGCATGCATTGCTCAAATTGTGCTGATGCAATTAACACCTTTGGACGGATTCTAGAAACACAATTAAAAATGTTTATGTTTAAATGTTTAAAAATTAGTTTGCAACGTTTCAAGGGCGAATAGAACAAACAAGCAAAGCAAACAGTATTTCCTCCGTTAGTTAGTAAAGGATGAACCCATCGTGGGATCTGCAGCAGGTGCAACACACCTGGGGTGCCCAGTTGTCCCGCTTTATGTGAATTAAAGCAGGGAAGGCTGTCATCACGAGGTGTGTGTGTGTGTGTGTGTGTGTGTGTGTGTGTGTGTGTGTGTGTGTGTGTGTGTGTGTGTGTGTGTGTGTGTGTGTGTGTGTGTGTGTGTGTGTGTGTGTGTGTGTGTGTGTGTGTGTGTGTGTGTGTGTGTGTGTGTGTGTGTGTGTGTGTGTGTGTGTGTGTGTGTGTGTGTGTGTGTGTGTGTGTGTGTGTGTGTGTGTGTGTGTGTGTGGTTCACAATCAGTTTGATTGACATCAAACAGCGCACACACACACGGGTCAAGTGCAGGTTAACCTGTCACCGGCGGCTACGCTGCGCCCAAAGCGGAAAAATGCGAGTCGCCACAAAGTCACAAGCTTTGCCGATTTAGGCAGTATATGATGGAAACCACCACAAAAAAAAAAAAAAAAAAAAGTAACTGCAGCTAACGTTACAACGAAGACTGAAACTAACGGTTACTTATAAATGGGTGAAGCTGGTGCAAGGCCAATCTCAGAGGTTATTTTTTTTTCGCGATATGATGTTTTTTTTTTTAAGTTAGACATACCATTTTATTTTTTATTAACTCGTTACCCATCAACATTGTGTCCCACATTGACCCACACAAACAAGCTCAATCCTACATTTGGTTTGTCGGGATCGGGTCACCCTAAAAACACCTGTGGTGTAATGTTGGACCAGAGCAACACAGTTTATTATAACGTTTTATCCACCAGTAGAACGTCAACTACTTCTAGTGGGTAGTAGTGGATATACTCACCGAGGTTGGAGCCCAGTCGTGACCGTATACGAAACAATATTTACAGTACAGGTCGTCGTACTCTGGAAACTGAAACACGACGGAGGGCAGACATTACGTTACTGTTAAAAGACAAGCAGAGAGACGGACACTCGACTTGGTGAGGCTAGCTAGCTAGCTAGCTAACTAGTTTCTGTTGGGTCTTACTCAGGGACTTAACACTCACGTTGCCTCCCTCGATCTGCCCGTTGATCATGAGTAGAAACACCGATGGGTTGTTGGAAGCCATTACTGATTCATGTATTGTTTTATATGGACGAGTAAATTAATATAATCCTTTCTACTAGTTCTATGTGGTAAGTTTGAGATAGCATTAGCTATATAATCCTCGTTGCCAGGGTGATGCGTCCCCTACGGTACCTACGGCAAACTGCGTAGTCCAAACCTAAGAAGTTAACTTTAAATGTCGTTGACATTTCTGTCCACAAGGTGACAGCAATGTCTTACTTTAATTTACACATTAACGAAATCCATCATTTGCCAGGAAATAAATTGTATTGTGGTATGTGTACTTTATTGTATTTCTATGTCTGTCATGTTTTATGTAGTGTATTATGGTTTTATGATAGTGAAAGCTTTATAATTTAATGACACTGTACACAAAGCCCAACTATAATGTCTCTGTGCAGCACCTCAGTTTCATGCCCTTATTGGAAGAATGTTCAATTGCAATTATCCCTATCAAATACAATTCAAATAATTATTAATTACTGCCCACTATCATGATCCCAGTTTCCCCATCTTTACGTTTTGATTCACAGGTCATTGTATCTCAGTCTCTATTTGTGTGTCTGAATGTTTGTGTGTCCATCTCTATTCCTCGCTGCGGTCTTCTTTCTGACAGATTTTTGACCCCTGCTGTCTTACATAACCAGACCCTTTGTCTCTCTGACCTTTAGGGGAGACCAATCTTAAGCAAGGAGTGTAGAGGGTCCGTCTGTAGACATATGCCTACTGATAATCATATTTATAAACTGTTGAATGGTAAATGGACTGCATTTATATAGCGCTTTTCAGACCTGTGGCCACTCAAAGCGCTTTACAATTATTGCCTCACATTAACACATTCATACACCGACGGCAGTGTCAGACATGCAAGGCAACAGCCAGCTCGTCGGGTTCAGTTAGGATTAGGCGTCTTGCTGAGGGACACCTCAACACTTAGCGAGGAGGAGCCGGGTATCGAACCAGCAACCTGCTCTACTTCCTGAGCCACTACTGCCCATCTGTTAATGTTCTGTGTGAGGAAATACATTCATGGACCCCCATTTTGCGCTCTCACGCTTATCTTCTGCACCCACCCATTTAAAGAGCTGGTCAACAGAAATCCGTCATGCACTTCAAATTATGTTATCAAGGGTTATCATGGTGTGCATTAATCGTCAGAAAATAAGGTTCCATGAAATCCATTGCAATCTCACCTAATTTCAGTATGGATTTCCTTCTATTCCTTCATGACGATTTAATGTGTGGAGAATATTTTACTTCCTGGCTACCTAGCCAAGTGGGTGACCGATTATTGTGCACTCACGTGTCCAAGCCAGGCCACTCACATTACATCAATTGTGCCTATTAACGGCGTTTCGGACTTTGAGGAAGTACGAACTACACAAGCGGGGCTTCAGACCACACCCCACAATCCTGAGTTTTTCCAAGACTGAGCTTATCAGCTGACTTTGAGATGTATATTAATATACTTTTTGACATTTTCCTGACAATATATTCGTGTGTGGTGGGCACATCCGACTGTGATATGGTTATTTTAGGTTTTTAGATCCTGTCCCCTTGTCTGCACCCCACCACCACGTGGCCCCCACTCCTATGACTTTCATTCATCTCTCTCTCTCTCTCGCTCTCGCTCTCGCTCTCGCTCTCGCTCTCTCTCTCTGGTTCTTCTTGGTTTGCCCTTGCCAAAAGGTTTGTGTCTGACATACTCCTCACTGGGAAGGTTGTCATTTCAAAACCCCATGGCCAGAAAAGAGCTTGATGGACCATCCCGGCCCAATTCGTTTATTTTTTCAAATTAGCCACTCCATCTAGTTGCAACCCAAAGACACATATCAGGGAGTTTCAGTCAAAAACTGTTGAACAAGCTCTGTGTTTAATGTTAAATTTCGTTAAATATTGGTGTTATCATGCTGAATAAGCGTGGAACAAGTGTTCCAATCCTATGGGGTCATAGCATTTCTAATCTGCAGCGTCTGACTTTGGAACCGTCCTACCTATGGCCTGTGTATGGGTGTGGTGCTTCATACGTAGCATCCAGGTTCTTGAGATACCTTCCCCAGAGAAATAAGCGGAATCAGCAGAGCAAAGATACTGCAGTTTTTTTTGTGTTAATTAACAAACGATATACTGTATCTAAGCAAGTAACCAACGGCCCGGGAAAGCATGTCTAAGCACTTTTGGAAAATGCACACGCAGTGGCGCGCAGACGCGCACACACACACACACTTGCATGCACGTGCACACGCGCACAAACAGACATACATACATGCGTGCACACACACGTGCACAAACAGACATACATACATGCGTACACACACACACACACACACACACACACACACACACACACACACACACACACACACACACACACACACACACACACACACACACACACACACACACACACACCGATTAGGATACAGTGAACAAGCAGCGGAGATGGAATGGGCCGTTAATGGAGGTTAATGTTTGATGCTGCGTGGGACTAACAGGCCGTGACAGTGGCTGCACCTCGGCTGGCCACAAAACACACACACGCACACACAGATAGATACCCACATACCCACACAGACTTCCATGCACCCCAAGCTGTGAGGGAAGGAGGAAAGAAAAAGTGAAAGAATGGTGATGATTGAAAAACTGAAGAAAGTTGTGGAGAAAATAGAGGAAGAGAAAGAATGAAGAGAAAGATAATCAGTATAATACAGAATGACAGATGGCTTGCAGTGAAAGCTAGTTCATGGAGAAGATAACGAGGCAATGGTCTTTATTCACCTAGTGGCCATCTTGGTTCTAAATGCCAGCTGGGTGGGGAAACTGAATGTGAAATGGTTGACAGAGAGTGAGATAGAATTAAAAAAGAGAGACGGAGAGAGAGACAAATATGTACTTTTATAGCAGAAAAACTGTGAAAATCTACAGTCTCTGTGGCCACTAATAGAACCACTCTCACATCCGTGTTTCTCCTTATATATTAGTTAAAGCATTGTTGTGGAATGAAGACTTTGCTCCTTACGTACATAAACACAGTGCTTCAGAAAAAAGGTGTTTCATTAACGAAGTGAGAACCCAACCCTACCCTATTTCTCTCATCTCTGGATGGATTGGTTTGTCAAAACTGAACCCCTGTCTCTGTATAACATGAGAAATAGTCTGACCTTGTGTGTGTGTGGGTGGGTGTGTGAAAAATCTGTGTGTGTGTGTGTCTGTGAATGTGTGTGGTCTTCACGTTGGCCTAATTCTTCACGTTCTTCCATGGGGAGTAAGCAGAACTTAAAATCCTACTGCAGGACTCACCTGTCCTCTACTCTACCTTGCCCTGCTAAAGTCTTCTTGGCTCAGGGCACCTTCGTCCCGAGAGCATACCTGTCCACGGGCACACTGGCCTGATTAATGACTGATTACACACACTGTAAACACACTGATCTCTGTGTGTGTGTGAGGTTGCAGACATGTAGTTAAAACATATATATATATATATATATATATATATATATATCTATCTATCTTCTTCTAGTGCAGTTTAAATTAGGTAAATGACAGTAGCATTGGATTGTGTCGCAGAGCTGTTTGTTAAATACACTACTGCTTTAGGATGGCTGCCCCCCCCCCCCCCCCCCATACATACACACACACACGCACAGCCTCTGGGGCCCCATGTTGAGATAACCCCAAGGCTGGCTTCACTGAGCTCCTTTAGAAAAAAGCTGATGTCATTGCAAATAGTCGCGGGAGAACAGACAGCGATCCGCAGTGGCATTCCAGGTCATGAAGCGCCCTAATGTGGACGCCACGCCACGCGGCTTTATGTGACAGCTATTTTGCATAAGTGTTGTTTTTCGTTACACAGTCGTTGCTTTTTGCTCATGGCTGTCAAACATTGACACACACATGATGTTGCCTAGGGTGTGAGATACACGTTCCCTGTCTTAGTGTGTGTTGTTATCATCCTAAACAGGACTCTTAAGTGATGTCTTTGTTTGGGGAGTCAGAAAATCGAGACCTTTATGGAATCGAATCATCCTCAGGACAAAGCTTCGCTTTACATCCTCAAAATGGAATGCAGTCTGTAGCATGTCAACGTGTGGCACAAAAAGCTGCTTTCACAAGCAGTGCAGGTTGACAATTGGTCACGGAAGCCCTGACCATTATTAGTGGTGGTGGTGGTGGTGGTGGTGGTGGTGGTGGTGGGGACGGTCTCCTTCACATGAGAGATGGCTTCTAAAATCGGACGGTGTGTGACTTTGCTTGAGGAGGAGTAGAGAGGTCATGGAGGGGTTATTTAGATATTCATTAACAGAGTGGTCACCACACACACACACACACACACACACACACACACACACACACACACACACACACACACACACACACACACACACACACACACACACACACACACACACACTCCTGCTGAGACTCAACACCAAGTGTTTGGTCTTGCACCTGATGACTTATGGTGATTTATAATAACCTTAATACAGATACTGTACATGTACAGACCGACAGACAGACAGACATGTATCTGTGGTCGGCTGGCCTGACTAGCACTGTCTGAGATGAGTAAAAATCACATTATGTTTCATAATGATATCTAGCCGTGTGTGTGTGTGTGTGTGTGTGTGTGTGTGTGTGTGTGTGTGTGTGTGTGTGTGTGTGTGTGTGTGTGTGTGTGTGTGTGTGTGTGTGTGTGTGTGTGTGTGCGCGTTAGCCTGTGCGCGCCTGTGTGTGTTAATCAAAGGTCAAGAAGAACATCTGCGATTGGATTCCTTCTTTGTCCTCTTACACGTGGGAATTACTCGTCTCCATTAAGATATCATCCTTAGATTTTATGGTGGATGTCTATGGAAAGATGTAGGAGAGAGAGAGAGAGAGAGAGAGAGAGAGAGAGAGAGAGAGAGAGAGAGAGAGAGAGAGAGAGAGAGAGAGAGAGAGAGAGAGAGAGAGAGAGAGAGAGAGAGAGAGAGAGAGAGAGAGAGAGAGAGAGAGAGAGAGAGAGAGAGAGAGAGAGAGAGAGAGAGAGAGAGAGAGAGAGCGAGCTCAGGTCATTAGCTTGAGTGCTGCCATGACAACATAATGGCAATCACCCAGACAACAGGAGGTCAATGAGTGTGTGTACATCCAGCAGCCAATCAAAGGGAATTCAGCGTACAGTTGGATGAGATTGGATCCAAATGTACGCACACACACATAAACACATGCACACACATACGCACATGCACACACATGCACATGCACGCGGACACACACACACATATCCGGCCTGTGGGGTGGTTCAATCCTGGGGGCAATATGATCAAATATAAAGAAAATGTAATTTAAACTTTTTTTGGCCGCTAACAAAACATGTGGTCACCACATTTAATTGAAAAAGCAACATATGCTTTCTTTAACAAGCAGCTACAACATAACCAATGTAAGCCTTCAAAAAACAGAAAAGAAAAACAGGTGTATCAAATTGATTAAATATTTGTTGTTGTATTTCCAAAAATAAGTTGGGTGGCGCTAGATGCCAAGCTAGGCAACTAGGACCCTAATAAGTCAGGAGCAGGTTTAGAAACTGCTTACTGCTAACCTCAACTTGCAAGATTTCCCTGGCAAAGAGAAGAAAGGTGGATACAGAACAATTTCTCAAGATGTTTGGCAGAATAAATAGTTATTCACTGAAGTCAATGGAAACCCAACGTGCCAAGTGTGCATACATCAAGCAGTGGTTATATAATTATATAACGTTTACCGCCATAATGATTCCCACTCTGGAAAAGTTGACAAATACGGCGGCCAAGATTGTGAATAATTGTATATTTCCAAGCGTTTCAAGTGTTTATTCTGTCCAACCCCAATGAAGTAGCATTTGGTCTATTATGGCCCACCACCCTCCAATGAGTTTGACACCCCTGGTTTAGAGCCTTACACTGTATCAGCGCCCGCTCTTTGCTATCGGTGAGGGAGCAAAAAGGTTTTTCAAACTGATCAATAGTGAGCAATGATAAAGGGAAGTGGGCGAGTGGTTCATGGATGCAGTGTGTTCGGCCCCAGAGACACACTTCCCCACTTCAGCTTCAGCTACAGCCACGCCTGCCCGGGTTCACCTGAACCCCCTCTCAGAGGGAGGGATACCAGCTCCATTATGGGAGGGGGGCTGGGGGGTGTCGGTTACCGTAACTCAGACTGGTCAACGCGCTCCTCGAAGTGCAAGACGATTGTGTGTGTGTGTGTGTGTGTGTGTGTGTGTGTGTGTGTGTGTGTGTGTGTGTGTGTGTGTGTGTGTGTGTGTGTGTGTGTGTGTGTGTGTGTGTGTGTGTGTGTGTGTGTGTGTGTGTGTGTGTGATTTACACGTTAAGGGAAAAAAAACTACTACTGTGAGGAGGAGAGGCATATAGACAGGCTACAGACGTCTACAGTCAACACAAGGAGAGGTGTTGGTGGAGATGGTAGGGATTGTGAATATAGAGAAAATTGGGCCCAATATTGATTTACTAAGCCATGCGTAACGGGTATGATTTGAATTTGAATGAATGTTATTGCATGTTATTAATTAAATGGGTTGAATAGGCATAACAGCTCCTCATGGGTGGATTATTTTTATTGCTGTAGTGGGGACGTGGGAGGATCTGCCCAGCAATAACTCCGTCTCTACAGTG
This sequence comes from Lota lota, assembly GCA_026745465.1. Classification (NCBI taxonomy): domain Eukaryota; kingdom Metazoa; phylum Chordata; class Actinopteri; order Gadiformes; family Lotidae; genus Lota; species Lota lota. The sequence continues at coordinate 1,638,343 of JACYXH010000568.1, read as the reverse complement.
TGAAACTTCATTTTAAAAATCAGTCACCTAAATAAGCTAAAATATTGCCATTTTAAGAATATGCTAACTAACTTGAACTTGTACACATATTTAATTATTATATATGTTTAACTATCAAATTACTGCAAAATAATAAACGATTTTGTGTAATATGATTGCATTGGCATAGACTGTTTGCAGTAAGCTGTAGCATCCCCAGTGTACAGATAAACAATATGTAAATACAAGCAGATGTGGCAGAGGAAAGGGAAAGAGATGCAGCAAAATAATAATAAGGTCACATTTCCATCTTCAAGGTGCTGTAGGTAAAATTAAAGAGCTATAATTTTAGTGTAATTGGTTAGAAATGGCATACTCCTCCGTAAACAATCTATTTGTGAGTGAAATGTGGTGTGAGAACATCTGTCCTGTAGGACTGCACCTGCCTCTATGATTTTTTTGTTGTTGACTTTAGACTGCTCCTGGCTAATTCCTGACCAATCAGGATATCTCTTCCCTGATTGGTTCGGGGGATCAGTCTTGCATGAATGCAACAGTGATTTGATGGGTGAATTTTCAATAAAAAAAATGCCACCCCCCCAAGCTAATGATTGACAAGTTATGGAAGGAATTTGACAGAATATGTTGCTTATTAAAAAAATAAATAAAATAAAAGTAATGATAGAAACAAACATGGACACAAAGGATCTTCTGATGTTACTTTATTAGATGAGAACTCAAGGAGCAACCCAACGCACGACTATCTGGTGTGTGTGTGTGTGTGTTTGAAACTTTGAAACGTGCATGTGTGCCCGCTGCTGTTTGAATGTGCGTGCATATCTGATTTGCTGTTGCAAAAAGAACAGGGAGTCGGTCCCATAGGCACTAGGATCTATATTTCAGGAGCTGCAGAGAGAGTGTATGGACGCACTGCTCCCCCCCACCCCCACACAGGGGCAGAGGACTGGAAGGGTTAAGAGAGGGAGGGAGAGGGTGCGAGAGAGTGAGGGTGAGAGAGATAGACAAAGAGAGAGAGAGAGAGATGATTTAATGAATGTGAGCAGAGAGGGGGTGGGCGGGGCGGGACACACACACACACACACACACACACACACACACACACACACACACACACACACACACACACACACACACACACACACACACACACACACACACAGCAGCCTAAGAAGGAGCGGCGAGGCTGTATATTGTATGACTCACTGCATGATATCCCTGCGTCAGATAGTGCAGGTAAACACATTTGGCAATGCCTGTGAGCAAAATGGCTTAACACCATAGACGGTATAAAATAGCTTGCATTGGCCGCTGACCACACCTGCTGTTAGATTTAGCTGTGTTCTTGATTCCTAACTTTAGCATATTCATGTAAACAACTGTTCCTTCTCATGATGTTATCGCTCCGTGAGACCTTGGATTATCATAACAAGCTTTTATTATTCAGCAATGTCTGAATGCATGGTCTTGCATTCTGCATGTGACGAATCAAATCATTGTCTTTGTGGCCCACAAAAGTGAGTGAAGAGGGGTGGTGAAAGTCATTCTGGGTAATGTAGGAAAATAAGATACTGGAGCGGATGAAGAAAAGCCAGACAGAAAAACAGAACAGCAAGTCGCAAATTGCAAATAATCATAAAGCACAATGTAACACCTATAGTGTAGTGTTTTTGTCCGTAATTGTTCCTGAATATCGTCTAGTCAGATCGATCAAGCAGTTAGTTGATCATCGATGAATAACGCCTCACTTCATTATTGGGGTTGTGGCCATCATCAATGTTGAGATCATTAAGTGCGGTTGAAAGCTATCTCAGACGTCATGTTCCATGTCTTTTCTGTGAAGTACGGCTGCAAAGAAGCACGTTATGAATATCAACTCACCGACGGTACAGGTAAAGCTCACATCAGACATTTCATGGACAGACTAGGCTAGGCTAGGCTAACCATTTACTAACAGCTCGTAAACTGACTTTAAAGATTGTTTTGAAGACCTATAGGGTGTGTGTGTGTGTGTGTGTGTGTGTGTGTGTGTGTGTGTGTGTGTGTGTGTGTGTGTGTGTGTGTGTGTGTGTGTGTGTGTGTGTGTGTGTGTGTGTGTGTGTGTGTGTGTGTGTGTGTGTGTGTGTGTGAGTGATCACATGAACCCCCTGCTGATAACCCAATGACTCTGACACACTGCGTGTGCGATATATTCCTCTGGCTGGTAGCGATAACTTGGGAGGATGACAAACAGCAAAGCAGTAGAGTAGAGTAAATCTTTAGCCGTCATATAGAAATAAATCTTCCATTCCCCTTTTTCTTATGTGTCCTGATGGCCGGGTCTCACGTCACGGAGGAGGCCTGATGCTCTTCTCTTGATGTGAAACATTCTTTAGGGTCATTGTTTTACATCTGGACATGCTTGCCCTGCAGGCCGAGGACGGGAGCAGCCATTATTATCTGTGCTGTGTTTGATAAGAACTACTCAGTCGCTGTGGACTGATAGCATCGGAGCATTTCAACAGGCTGCTAATCCTAGCGTTAATCCTAGATTAATACACAAAGGTCACACTTGCGCGTGTTCGTCAAGGCATGGACACATTGAACCAGTGGCTACAGTGGGATCAGTTATGGTGAAGAGGTGTGTGTGCGTGTGCGTGTGGTGCTAATGCTGGGTGCGCTTGTGTTTGTGTGTGTGTTTGTATGCACACACGTGAACCCATTGCAGAGTGGATGGCAACGTTCTCAAACAGCACAGTCTGGTTGCATAGCAACTAACTCACCCCCACCACAGCCTCTCCCACCCCACTATCTCTCTCTTTCGCTCTTCCGCACAAGCTTTTGAACTCTAGTATAGTGTAACCGGACAAAAAAACATCCTTAACAAATGATATTTTTTGTATTTATATTACACACACACAAACACACAGGGAACGCTGTATGTTTCTGTGTGTGTGTGGGTGTGTGTGTGTGTGTGGAGTAGGTTGGAGTTATGTGTGATGCGTGTTGTCTATGGGGTGTTACAGAGCTGTGAACACACATCAAAGAGAAAGACGGAGAATACTGCAGTGTTAGAGAGAGAGAGAACGAGAGAGAGAGAGCAATGAGAGTAGAGACTACCATATTGAGCTTGAGGTTCAGCTTGTATATGGTGTTGAATACTGTGTTTTTATCTTTTCCAGTCGATTGCTGCCTTCGAATTACAGTCGCTCGAATGTTTCTGCTTTTCTCACTCTGCATCCTCCTCCACCATCTTCGAGAGAGAGAGAGAGAAAGAGAGAGACACAGATACACGCAGACACACACAGAGCATGCATCAGCTTGCACAGGAAAGAGACAATTCTGCATGTCTAAACAATTACATTAACCCCTATCCCTGCCCCCCCCATCTCATATCTCCTCTATCTCCCCAGGCACCACCTCCTCCTCCTCCTCCTCCTCTTCCTCTTCCTCACTCCACGCCTTCCCTGTAATCTAGTTGGAGATAAAGTTGAAACTTTGACCAATTTACTATTTACCCACTGCTCCCGACCCTGCTCTCAGACCTACTCTGTTTCTCTGTGTATGGACGGATCCTGCTGATGTGGTTTCATCGTCGTAACATGGACTGCTTGGATACACGTCTGTGTGTGCTCTGCTCTCTCTCTCTAGTCTGCATTGGTAACGCATTGTCCTTGCGCATGCCTGTGTGCATGTGTATCATCTCATGTAATTCACTGTGCACATGATGATTAAAAAACACAAAATGTGTGTGTGTGTGTGTGTGTGAGTGAATTAATTTATTTTCAGGGCGGGCGGGATTTAATTTCCGTGGCTGTATTTGTTACCTTGTTTTGTGTGTGTGTGTTTGTTTGTGCGTGCGTGTTTGTGTGTGTGTATGTGCATGCGAGTGTGTTTGTGTGTGTGTATGTGTGTGTGTGTGTTTGTTTGTGCGTGCGTGGTTGTGTGTGTGTCCGTGTGTGTGTGTGCGTGCGAGTGCGTTTGTGTGTGTGTATGTGTGTGTGTGCGTTTGTGCGTGTGTGTGCAAGGATGCACCGAGGCACATCAGTGGCAGCAAAAATGCGAGCGCCGTTACTCATGGCACTTTGAAGAACACTTCTAGTGCTCCTCTGTAATTGCTCCACGCTGCTGCGGCTGTGATGTGGTGACCCAGTAACGCACACGTTCAAGAAAAGCTTACAAGGAACAAAAAATAAAGCCCAGACCTGAGCCACAACAACTATGGTAAATCAGCAGTTGGGTGAGCCGCTGGTTTGCGGTGTTGAGGTTGACAGATATAGAAGAACATCATAGTGTGGTTTCTTAATAGAATTGTGGTAGATGTATATGTATATACACAGTACATGGCGGGACATAAATATTGTGTTAGATGAAGAGAGAGACCTAAACATTCTCGCCCAGGACCCTTTTCTCAATTGCTCGCTTTAGTCTACTACCCATGCCCTGGTACATAAAAGCAGACCCATAATTAGCAATATGAGACAGCACTTGAGGACACACAATCAACAGCTCAGGTGTACCAGCTCCTCCTCCTGCATGTAGACACCTTTAGACTACGAAGTGCAAGCGGCTCCGAGCAGTTTGTGGAGGTTATGGCTCCCAGAGGGGAACCCTCCCCCCCTCCCTCCTACTCATTACACAGACTCATGGAAATGCATATTTTATGGATCATAAGGATAAAGGAGCAGTAGCCTGGGAGAGATGCTGCACTTAATGAACCCTTATCATCCCTAAAGGCTGCAAGGACAACTCTCATTCAAATTGATCAGTGGTAATGTCTCATGTGATATAGGAAGGACCATGTGTTACATATGTGATCACAGGTTCTGTTTTTCAGCCTCTTATCAACGGACACAGTGTTCATGTCTCATAAAGGCAGTAAACTAAGATGGTGACACGATCTGTGCGTGTTTTGAAATGCATGTGAGGAAATACATGGCCAGAGACAGGCAACAACATTATGTTTTAATTAGGGAGTCACGTTGGCTTTCTGTGTTGTGCTTTTGGAGAGTCACGACATTTTAGTTGCTTAATTTCATTTTACTTACTAAAACATGGCTAAAAGTATTTGTTTAAAGGGCAAACTAACACATTATGATTAATCGATCATGTTTAAGCTTTTAATATAGTGTAACCTTCCCAGATATTCGTATCCAGCGGTAACTGTGGCATTATCACACCTTCACCTTTCAACCTCTGAATATAACTTTGGCCTGTTAATGTCTGGTTTTATTGGCGCCGTATTCAATGTGCTAACTCTTCTACAAAAAAGGTTAGTCTTACTTTAATTGAACGTAAAATAAAGGGCAAAAAAACGAAAACGTCAACATCAACTTCATCAAGTCTGTTGCCAATCTAATTAGTGATTGCAGTTTATGGACTCCCTCATATCCCAGAGCACCAAATGAACAATCCGCTTAGCTTTATGCTGCCAGCAACTCATTTGCTAATTTGCTCGTGTGTGTACGTAATAAACAGGACGAACAGGTTTATAAAGAGCTTTTATTGCTCTGTACCTGTCTACTACAGTATCTGAGGATGGTAAAAGGAAGGAGAGGGGACAAGGAGGCTGACGATCAACATCTTGGGTGAACTCTATATTTGTTTTCGCCAGGCCTGTGATTTGTCCATTCTAAATACACTATGGTATAGAGAGATCAGGCCCACACTTATAACACAGCCAGTACTTTTTCCATCTTCAGATACTGTAGTAGACACATAGCTCTCTTCACACAGGAATGTCCTTCAGGGCCATACGTCACACACTGCAAAGAAGTAGAGAAAGTGCGAGGGAGGGAAGGAAGGATCGCATGAGTGATGGAGAGCGAGAGAGAGAGAGAGGCTGAGTGAGGGAGTGAGAGACTTCAATCAGAATTTTCCTATGCGATATGCTGCGATTCCTTGACTAATACATACTACTGCTCCAGATCCGTGTGTGGGCGCCATGTTGGGCTGCAGATCCGTCTCGGTCCGTATTCTTCATCGAACGGCACTTCTGATTTATGTTCATCAGCCCCCCGTTAGTTCAGTCAACGCCACGGCACTCCACATATTAAACGCATGCAAATGAGGCCACGTCGTCTGAGCCGTAAGACTCTGCCGCCTTAACAATGAGATCAGCAGATCAGCAAGAGCCACCTTTTGTGTGCCAGCATGCATGCTGGGTGTGACTGTCAGCATCCTCTCACTCCACACCGGATGTAGAAATGTGTGTGTGTGTGTGTGTGTGTGTGTGTTAATAAAAGTAGTTGAAATGCTTATATAATGGCTGTGTGTGTGCGAGACACAGTAAGTCGTTTTCTAAAATGTATGCATAATAAAATAGGTGCGTATGTTGCATGTGTTAAGCTTACTGGCTGTCTGAAATGTAGATTTAACAGTGTGTGTGTGTGTGTGTGTGTGTGTGTGTGTGTGTGTGTGTGTGTGTGTGTGTGTGTGTGTGTGTGTGCTTATCAGTGTCAGTGCCAATTGTCAGACCACTGTCTCAGGAATTCAAATAGTGTAAAGAAAGGGAGGAGTTCTGTGGTAACCATAGCAACCCAGCCAAACGAGCCAGGGTCCACCGGTTGGATGTGTGAGTGAGGGTATTCTGTGCGTGGGAAGCATGCAAGCGCGGGACCCGAAATCAGCCGGGCCGTCTTAGCACGTCCTGCTCTCTAGCTAGCAGCGGGAACGCTTCCTCCCGTCGCCCAGTGGGAGACCAGGAGAATGAGCGGGTGAAGAAAGGCCCCCGTCCGCACACCTTTCACCTCGTCAGCGCACACTTCCACACGGTGTCTGCTAAGTGGTAGTGTTTGTGACACATAGTAGATAACACTCACTCTACCTTCCACTCCCCAGGCCGCAACGTACACATCACGGTCCGCGGACATGACCGTTTCGGAATCTATGCGCTGTCGCTGTTTTCAAACCCATCCCTTTTTTATCGGCCATTTTCAGCCGTGTGAATTCAGCAGTCCTCGTAGGTACCCAACCGTCGAACGAATCTGGTGAAACGTGCGTTTCCATGACAACGCAGGTGTGTGCAAGTGATCATAGGAGTGACCGATGCCTCCTGAAAGGCAGACAAACGGACGTGTCCGTACCTCACGAGCATAGGTGACATGAATGCATGTTCTAATGGTAGAGACATTTTCTGCATAATAATAGTAACAATTATAATAATTATACATTACATTTCTATAGCACTTTCTAAGTACCCAAAGACACTTTAAGATTACAAGTAAATCAATTGAAACACAAACTTTTTTTTCCTTCTTTTTTTTAAAGGTTTGAGGGTTTAAGGGTAATAGGTGGTTTTTAAGGGCATTCTTAAAGCTAGTCTGGGTGTTGGCTTGGCGGCTGTGATCGAAATGTAAGGGAGGATGGGTCACACCCAGAAGGGTCGAAATGTAACAAAGCTGTTCAAACTTCTGAGCGGTCTGAAAAAGCCATCTCTAGGTCTTACCTGGAGAGGTACAGTTGAGTGTTGTTGATGTGCATGTATAATGTTTAAAATATACCGTTTTGGTATGGATAATCGAAGACCGATTTGAATGCACGACACATGCACATGACAGTGGATAAAGGCAGTGTGCAGTTCAATATTACTTGAATCTTAGCCATAGTACTTCCATCTTTTATTTATGCTAAAATGGTTTGTAGAAGGCTTGTCACGCCACTAAGGAAGAGTGAGTGAGTGAGTTTTTGGTTTAAATAATAATGATTCATGACAGCAGGTGGAGTCTTCCCCCCCCCCCCCCCCCCCCCCATCAGATGACGATGACAACCGATGTCTTCATGGTGTCTTCATAGGACTGCATGACCACATGGCTGTATAGTGGTGCATGGGACTGCCAGGGCTTGGTTGGTCGTGCGCCGTAGCGTCTCCCTGGAGCCAGGAAGCTCTTAAATGGAAGCCTATAATATTTATGGAGGCAGGGCTATAGTCAACACTGCACTGCAGACATAGCCTTGCGAGGCAGAAAGATTCGCTAGATAACGATCCCAGAATTTTCTTTTAAATTGACTTTTCTTTTAAAGTGCTTGCCCTTTTCCAAACAGTTTCCACGGATGACTTCCCCGATGGTTCTGTGTAACAAACCATTGGGTGCGTCAGGTAACTGCAGACACACATCTTGGTACAAACCAGTTTCTCGACATGTATGTATTTGTATTTTCCTAGAGAGAGCCTGAGCTGACCTACATGGCTACTGGATGTTACTTAACAGAGCTCTGCTAGGATACCTCTGCTCTCCACTGTCTACATCTACCTATCTCTCTATCTACCTATCTGTCTATCTATCTGTCTGTCTGTCTGTCTGTCCATCTCTTTAGAACTATCTATCTCTATCTCTGTTTCTATCCATCTTTATATCTGTCTGTCTGTCTGTCTGTCTGTCTGTCTGTCTGTCTGTCTGTCTGTCTGTCTGTCTGTGTTTGTTTGTGTATCTATCTGTCTGTGTGTGTGTGTGTGTGTGTCTCTATCTCTATCTCTGTCTCTTGCTCTCTTTAACCAGCTCTCCCAAGTCACCTCTTCACCCTCCCCTTTCATAACCCCCACAGATGTCGATATGCATGGGTGTGTGAGTAGGTGTGTGTCTATGTCTTTGTGCTTTTGTTTGAAGGTGGCACAAAAGCAGACATAGTACTTAAACAATCAAAATGTTAGCATATTGGTTCCTCTCCACTGAATTTCCAAAAGCCTGTTTACGAAATTTCAAGTGTTTTATTTCAACCATTTCATACTCACACACCCCCTCACTCTCAGTTATGGTCTTGTTTTATTTCATACATTTTTTAATTTAAAATTTTGTTGGTTGTGTTAACCTTGTTAGCATTAGCTTAGTTCTGTAGCTCTGTGCTGCTGTGTTTTGTCATCTGAAACCAACCAAACGTGTGGAAACTGGGAGGAGTTGTGTATATTAAGGGAACTTATTTATATTTCCAGGGCCCTGGATAATAATTGGAGACAAGGCATTGTTTGGGGAGCAGATTTTAACTTCAGTACACCTCTTATTAATTTGAAGGAATTTGTTTAAAATATAAATCTCCTAGTCCTTTCTTTAGACGCTGTGTATTGTGAAGAAGACAAGGTGTGTGATATATATTTTTAAATATATATGTAAATCCTTTTAGAGCAATAAATAGGGCTGCTGTAGCTATTGTTATTGCTCCATTTCATCATTGACAACTCAATTTGATACGGTATGCAATAATGCATATCGTCAGTTCTGTGGTTAATGTGTTATTTTCTCCTCTCAATGCCCGTATGTTTCCCTACACATCCTCATATAACTGGATGTAAAACTCTTTTGCCAGTTATGAAGGTTGCTGAATTTCAAGTTTGGTCCCTTTTTTTAGAAGCAAAGATTGCAAATTGGGAATTATAGGGAAATTAAGAACTGTGACACTTCTGTCTTAAACTTTACTTAAGATAAAAGAGGGAGAAAAAACTCAAGTGTGCCATACAGGAGGACTTTGTTATTAATATTGAGAAATGAACAGAATAATCGCATTATCTGAGGGTTCAACATTGGAAAAACAACCAATTATTGAAGATATATAATAAGAGACAGGGATGGAGACAATATAATCTGCAGCTCATTCATGCCGAATGGTTTCCTTTCTGACTCATTTACAGTGAGAACATTTGCCTTGATCGTATTTACATATAAATAGTCTTGGCTAGGGATAATCCAGGCCCCATTTGTCTTTCCTAAGCGGCTAAATCCTTATGGGACCGGAAGCTAGCCCTAGCCTGCCTTCTACCATGTAATTAGAATCATGAATATATACGGTCTGCAGCCAAGACTTCTCATGCATGTATTTATTGTTTATATGTACCGCCTGTGAAAATACATTTCATTTTTCTGACCATGGACGACCACTGCCATTTCCATGTAACCTGTACCTTTTATATGAAAAGTCCCAGAAAATATGGAAAAACAGTAGCAGTAGCGCTAACAGTAACCTCTCCTATGTGTATGTCTTCAGAGGGAGCTAGTGGAAACACGCACCGCCCCTCAGACACAGCGAATGGGTCGCTTCTCACGCCGTGTGTTGAGGGCTTAGGCAGAAATGTTATTCTTTTCCCATTCGAATGTGGTGTAGCTGCCGCACGTCTCTCCGTGGTACGGCGACCCGTGTGGCGTATCAAACAGCACACTTGTCTCTTCTTCCCACTGCACTGTGAGGTTAAGAGAGTTTGCCTGCTCCTCACAAGACAAGCCTTGTGACTGATGACTAATCGACACACTCATGTGCACACGCTCGCTTGCTCACACATGTGAAGAAATGCCAATTATACTGCAAAGATCCGTGCTTACTTACATTGACTTTGGGTTTTTTCATGGTTTACTTCAAAAGCACTCATTTTTTGCCTTTCATTCCGTCCATCCATCCATACATCTTCTATCCATTTTCTTTACCCTTCATGTCTGTCAGGGTCACAGTGTGCTGAGCGAGACATGTGCAAACATACATTGAAGAAACCAATGTATGTATGTCTTGAAAGCAGCGTGGAGTTATATTGCACCTCCGTGCCGACGGCTGTTTGACACACCATTACCCCATGCTCTATTGACCCCCTGGCCGACACACACACACACATGTATCCTACACCTGTTCACACGCACATGCACACCCACATGCTCACGCACACACCGCCCCTCACCCACACGTAGACCTTCCCATTCGACTCGAGCTGTTACTCACCTGTCGCCACCAAAAACACACACGCGTGCTAAACACACACTCACACACGCACACGCACAGAGCGATTGGCAGGCCCTGCTGGACGTGTGAGCCGCCTGTGTGCGCCCACACCGTCCCTTGTTGCCGGTGGAATCATTGACGGCGGAGTGACTGCGTCCCTCTGCCTTCCTCAACACCCAAGAGGCCACGGGGTTAGATGACAGGGTTGCTTAGCAACCACCGACACCCTCCTCTGTCGCTGACCACACCCTAACTAAAAGGCAGAGCAAAGTGTGTGTGTGTGTGTGTGTGTGTATGTACTGTGTGTATGTATGTACTGTGTGTGTGTATGTAGTGTCTGTGTGTTTGTCCATGCGTGTGTGTGTGCGTGTGTGCGTGTGTATGTGTGTGTAAATGCATGTGTGCTTGTGTGTGCGTGTGTGTGTGTGTGTGCCTATGTAGACGCAGAGAGAGATATGAAGATGGAGAGACTGTGTAAAGTCACCACATTTCAGTTAACAGTCTAGTCTTATTGTTCAAGCGAGAGTGTTAATTTATTGAAATGTCCCAGACACTAGTCTCTTGAGTGACTGGTTCACACACTGGTGTGTGTGTGTGTGTGTGTGTGTGTGTGTTCTTTTTGTTCTTAGATTGCCAAAACAATTCTACATCATCCATATTAATATCCTAATTAAAATTTCACATGCATCTATTTGTCCTTATTGCCATTCACTTTGATTTGGAGCAGTATTTTAACCATCATGTGGTGTGTCACCTTTTTGTCACTTATATTTTCAAGTGTCCTGGGTTTCTTTGCTTTGGTTTGGGGGGGGGGGGGGCATCCTACTGGAGGCCGGGGAGCCAGGTGAAACCGTCACACTCGGCTGTCACCTAACATAACTAAGTCCTGCTTTGAAGAAATCGCGGTCGGCAACACAACTCCACAAAAGTTGGTCCATTTACGTCATTGGTGCAATTTGGACCAATGGAGAATGCAAATCCTGGACCGATGGTGAAAATGGTTCCAACGTTTCACTTAACACAGCTGATGTCTTTAACAACACACTCTTTTCTATTGGACAACAGACAACTACTACCTGGTATTTGAATCAACACACCTCGGGGGCAGGGTAGTGTAGTGGAGAGGCAAAGGGTTTGAGTCCCGGTCCAAAAGTACTTTGTTCGATTCCCAATGTCCGCCTCCTAGTGCATCCTATGATGCCTAACCCCTGCTCCTAAATTACATGTATTTAAGGTTGTTTGGATTAAGGCCTCTGATTAAAGTAATAGTGGCCTCTATCCTCTTCCTCTGTCTGCCCTGCATTCATGAGGAAAGAAAAAAAAACACACAGACTCACACACACACACACACACGCACACACGCACACACGCACACACACATACAGACATACTGATATGGCATGACGTGTGAGCAAATAGTGTCATGGCGTATGGAGTGAGCCAATGGCTCCCTTCTCTCTTATCACTGTGTCGTCATTATGGAGACAGGAAGTACAGTGATAAAGAAAATGGCGACATTAACACATGGTTCACATTTGGTGAATGTTGTTTTCTGAAAGCAAGGAAGTACATTCAATTGACCGGACCGCTGTTTCTCATATATGATAAATACTCCATGAAATGTTTGATTATCTAACGTCAGTGAAAACAAACAAACAAATGTTGTGTCATGCGTACAGAATCAGAACAATAGCTATCTTCCATTTGAAATAAAATTATAGGAATAATAGAAACAAAGACAGAGGATAACACTACTAGCCACACACACACACACACAAACGCACACACGCACACACACACACACACAAACACCCACACACACACACCTGTCATAGAAGAGTGGTTACACATTGGGGTCATCTGTCCATGGGAGTGTTTGTCTGGTAATTGGACCTGACCAACTGTGCCGTCAGTGACCACCACCCATACACCATACACCATACGCCCACCCACCCGCACGCACACACACACATGCACACACACAGGCATGCTGCCTTGAAATGCAAGGAAGCATCTGGCATCAGACAAATATTTGGTTAATTTGGTATATTCATTTACGATATAAATTTGATTTGCCATTTTAACAGTCACAGCTGTTGAGGGACGGGTTTTAATTTACCCTTTCACCCTCCTCCCACCTTCTAAGCAGTCCTAAACCAGCCATAGGGATGGGCCATTCTATATTTAGTCCTTTCGTTCTTTCTGTCTTTCGTTCTTTCTTGGTAACTTCTACTCTCTTCCTCATCCCACACTTGGTAAAGTCCAGCATCTGTCTTCCCTCTCGACAGCCCTCACAACGCTTGACAGCCCTGTCCCTTCCCCCTCTCTTCCTCCTCGCTCCCTTCATCATGTGTATTCATTTTTTTATTCTTTGCTGAATGCAAATTTCTATGTCACACGTTATCACATCTAGCCTTTTATCCCACTGGTTTTACTGATCCTTACTCATAAATTAAGTTTTTAGTTGTCCTTTGAGGCCAAAAGTTTCCACTTTGTGGACAATCAAATGCCCATCTATCTATCTTTCTGCATTCGACTATAACATTCAGGAGGCTATACGAACATAAAGATCCTTCTTATTGTAGACTATATGGTTTAGTAGGACGTAGTGGACTGCAGTGACCTGCCCTCCATCTCCTCCTCCCTGTTAGAAAACCTCAAACCCACTCCCATGTTAATCCCAGGAGGCCATTGTTTCTTCCCTTCTTACTCCTCTTCCTCTTTGGTTTTGTATTATCTTTGTTTTGGGATCAATGACTTGGCTCCTGTTTTTCAGCCTGTAGCTGTGTAGCATATAGCACTACACCCTGTGTGTCTGCACCCCAAAACCCTACACCATCACCCCCCCCCCCCACCATGTCTAGGAATACCCCTTTGATCTGCTCTCTGTCAGCAGCTGCCCTGCGTAGACAACCCTCTAAAATACACACCAATACACACTCATGGCATATGTCAGACCCCCCCCCCCCCCCCACATACACACACACACACACACACACACACACACACACACACACAACCACACAACTCTTGCTTGTCACTCTGAAGTTGCAGTTTAGATTGACCATTGGAGTTCTCCCCTTATTTTTCAACGATTGGCTGGCGGATTGGCCAATAAAAGAAGGCCGTGTTAACGAATGAGTCATTTTATGTCTGTATTTGTACATGATTAATAGCCGTAGCATTTTGACACATTTATATATTGTACATGATCTATTGATGCGCTTTTGAAATGACATGATGTTGGTTCACTTAGGTTTATTAATACCAGAGTGGACTCTGGCACAGGAAGTGATGCGCTGATATGACAACGTAGTCTATGGGATATAGTTTGATAAAGCCGACTCAAGTAAAGACAGAGACTGAGTTTCCAAAAGAAAAGTGCATTTATGAGCACAAAGGAAAAAACAAAAAGCATGAGGTTGGTCGGGGAAGCGAAAAGGCTTCAGGCCCAGCCTGAGCCAAAATAACAAACAAAACAGGTTTACCTTAAACCAAACTAATGACCAAATAGCACAATAATAATAAATCCCAATAGGTAAGCCTAGACACATAGACATAGATATATTATGGTACAATCAGCCGGTCAAGGATGCTACGAGATCAGCTGCCAGAAACAGCTTGTACAAACACATTGATCAGGGTGCAGAGGGCCTGAGAGTCAAGAAGCTATATAAGAAGTGGCTTTTAAGAACATAATGTCTTCTGACCCATGGGATTATTTACAGAAAGCCATTCCCCAACCTCCTCCAGGCCTTTAAACTGTGGGTCTTGCAGCATTGTCATTCATCACGACGAGGCACTGTTGTGTCTGACCACTGTGACCGTGTCACAGCTACACAATAAGTTGGAGCTGGAAGTTGTTCAGCAGTGCATTGAAGGTGAAGGAAGGTGAGCAAAAGGAAGTCATTGTCATGGTTTGAAGTCATGCTCCCTGTTCCCAGGGTTCCAACCAAGTATGGTGAAGCAGCTTTTTCATTTTTATGCACCACATATCTGGAACAAACTTCCAGATCATGTGAGGTATGTCTCAACACTTTATTCTTTAAATCAGGGCTCAAAACATTTCGTTTTGCCGCAGATCTTAATCAAGATTGTATATCTGCATATTATTATTTTTTAAATGTAATTATGTTTTTTACTGGTGGCCTACAGGCTAGACACAAGGAAGAACACAACACATTTAGGAGAGGGGTTTGTCTCTCAAGACAGAGCAGTTGTTTACACCCCTTTGTTTAAATGCTCCAAAACTAGACCCCTGTACTTTTGTCACATTTTGAGTAACCGGATCCAGAAATACAGAACCAGATCCAAGGCATTTCGACCAACCACGACACAGTGTTAAGCTAAGCGTTACAATCCCCTGCCCTGGTTATGTTATATTTCATGAACACCGTGTCGTGACCAAAGGTACAGACGTGTAGGCTGGAGCAATTTATAAAAAAAAACATGCAAGCCACTCTTCTATTGGACGATGAAAAGTAAGATCATTTTTCATCTTCATCATCGATGTGGTTCAAAGAAGACACCGTGCGACTCAGAGAGATGCTGGCTGAAATAATGATCATATACTTAGATCTAAGGAGCTATGACCATCTGTTCCCAGGAGCAATCTTCTGATTGTCAGTGGACAACGTCCCCTGACCCCATATAGCGGCAGCCATCTAACATCTGGATGGATGTGTGTGTGTGTGTGTGTGTGTGTGTGTGTGTGTGTTTGTATGTCTGAATGCTCAGATCACTCTCCACCTTTGGCTCTCATTCTAAGACCATGATTTTGATTAGGTCACACTACACCACGGCACAATAATCCCACCATAATGACCATGTGTTTTAATCCTACACACACACGCACACACACACACACACATGCAGGCGTCTTACATCACATCAAACAGACAGTTGAGCGTTTGGTCAGGGAATACATTTATCAGAAGAAGAGTGAAGTCAAGCATGACGGGGACAGATGGGGTGTGTGTGTGTGTGTGGGGGGGGGAGCCAGTGTTGCATAGATGGCAGAGTTTTTGTTTTTTTGTTGTGATGCTTAGGGAAACACTGAATCCAACAATGTTAGCCATCATCATCCTCGTTCACAAATACCATCCAGATGCCATGGCATTGATCATGGTCATTATTTCACATTTTCAGGGATATGTGTATCACAGGCTCTACGATGTAATACCATGCGCTGTATGTAGGAAGACATGGAATAAGTGGCTGGGATGTCAACCACATGTTTGACGAGTCATGGAGTACAATACTCACTTTGGGCAATGGTGTACAGAGAGACGAGATATAAGGTGTGGCAAGTGAACCATTGGCGTAGAAAATGACTTTGTTTCAGGAAAAACCAGGATGTCAAATAAAAGGAAGGCTGGATTCTGAAGCAGGATGGGCAGCAGACATGGCAACAATCAAAGTTCATCAGAGCACCGGAAGCTGTCTGTCTGCTGTATAATAATAATAATAATAATAATAATAATAATAATAATAATAATAATAATAATAATTAATCTAGCAGGTCATTTCTTTGGGGTTGAAACACATACTCAGAAGAAGGTCATGTGCTCTACTGGTCTGCAGGACATATTTGCTTAAACATACACACACACACACACACACACACACACACACACACACACACAACTATGCTGCCGTAAGGTATGGATTAGATAGTAATGTTGATTTTAGGAAATGTTCCTGTGTGTGTGTGTGTGTGTGTGTTTGTCTGTGTATGAGTGTGTATGTATGTGATAGTCTCATTACAGGAAATAGTGGAGACACATTAACTGAGGTGGAGTCTTTCTCTGACCACATGTTCCTTGCAACACACACACACGCACACGCACTCACACACACATCATTTTGCAGAAAACATTATTTTTGGTTGTTCATCTGTATGTATCACTGTGTATTTATGATCTCCCTATAAGAAGGAAAAAACTGTAATGGCGTTGAAACTACAACTCCATTACAAACAACTCATATCACTGGAAATGTTTAGATTTTTTACAATGCAAATTTTATTATATTTTTGCAATCAATAATTATTTAGCTTTTTTATGCGCTACATTAGTATAATCTGGCAACACCTTGCACCATGCAGAACTGATCAACAAATGCCACGGGGCCCTCCATTCAGAAGCTGAATGGAACTGAGATCGAACCTCGGTATCAGAGTACAGGTCAACAAACACATGCGCTGCTTCCTCCCATGTATCCGGTGGTTAGCTCGGAGCCTGCCCACACAACAACAACAATGCATTCTCTTCTAATGAGGTTTTCTACCGTGGCCCGCGCAGTTGACTCTGATGCGTTGCTCAGGTAACCGTGGCGAGTTAAATCAATACGACTGATGCTCAGAACTAAGTGCCCACCACCAGGAGCACAGCCTGCACTGTTTGTTTCTCTTGTTTATGTTTTTATTGCATCCCTATTGGTCTCGATAATGAACCCCAGGGTGCAATCTGCACCCATTAGCGCTCTGGCTGGATGGCAGTGATGGAGCCATTTAGAGGAGCCGTCTGTCTTTGTTTTTTCAATCAGGTTAGGGTTCTTTATTAATTGTGCAGAGAGTGCAATGGATGAGGTATAGGCCATAGGAACAATAAATATGAGTTAAATGTATACATATGGGAGAGTTCCTATTTTTCTGCCCTTTTGGATATGGTCCTATGTGTATGTAGCTCAATTTGAAGAGCAGTGCGTTAGCAGAGTTAAGAGTTGGGGGTTCAATTCCCACAGGTGCCACACAGTGCTGATAAATGTATGCACTCACAGTGTTGTGAAGCGCATTAGAGAAAAACATCCCCCACATTTAGCAAATGTGTCTTCCACTCCTTCCTTTCCCTCTGAGTTGTTTTTCTCCCTGCCTTCATCGCCGTAGACAGGAAAATGAATCCTATCCAGCCGTGCAAAAAAAGTCTTACAGGACAAAGGAGCCCATCCTTGCCCGATAAAAAGATGTGAGCCCCCATCCGCGAGAGATAAAAAACATGCAAGATGAAATGTCCACTAAGTGTTAGGCGAAGGCAAAGCCTTAAGTTCGCAAAACTGCCACTCAGACCCATCTTTGCCAGATAGAAGCGCTTCGCTGGAAGCATAGAAGATCAGTCATAGCACCAATGGGAAATATGAGTTGTCTGTATATTATATAGCCTACAATATACACTGCTCAAAAAAATAAAGGGAACACTTAAACAACACAATGTAACTCCAAGTCAATCACACTTCTGTGAAATCAAACTGTCCACTTAGGAAGCAACACTGATTGACAATAAATTTCACATGCTGTTGTGCAAATGGAATAGACAACAAGTGGAAATTATAGGCAATTAGCAAGACACCCCCAATAAAAGAGTGGTTCTGCAGGTGGTGACCACAGACCACTTCTCAGTTCCTATGCTTCCTGGCTGATGTTTTGGTCACTTTTTAATGCTGGCGGTGCTTTCACTCTAGTGGTAGCATGAGACGGAGTCTACAACCCACACAAGTGGCTCAGGTAGTGCAGCTCATCCAGGATGGCACATCAATGCGAGCTGTGGCAAGAAGGTTTGCTGTGTCTGTCAGCGTAGTGTCCAGAGCATGGAGGCGCTACCAGGAGACAGGCCAGTACATCAGGAGACGTGGAGGAGGCCGTAGGAGGGCAACAACCCAGCAGCAGGACCGCTACCTCTGCCTTTGTGCAAGGAGGAGCACTGCCAGAGCCCTGCAAAATGACCTCCAGCAGGCCACAAATGTGCATGTGTCTGCTCAAACGGTCAGAAACAGACTCCATGAGGGTGGTATGAGGGCCCGACGTCCACAGGTGGGGGTTGTGCTTACAGCCCAACACCGTGCAGGACGTTTGGCATTTGCCAGAGAACACCAAGATTGGCAAATTCGCCACTGGCGCCCTGTGCTCTTCACAGATGAAAGCAGGTTCACACTGAGCACATGTGACAGACGTGACAGAGTCTGGAGACGCCGTGGAGAACGTTCTGCTGCCTGCAACATCCTCCAGCATGACCGGTTTGGCGGTGGGTCAGTCATGGTGTGGGGTGGCATTTCTTTGGGGGGCCGCACAGCCCTCCATGGGCTCGCCAGAGGTAGCCTGACTGCCATTAGGTACCGAGATGAGATCCTCAGACCCCTTGTGAGACCATATGCTGGTGCGGTTGGCCCTGGGTTCCTGCTAATGCAAGACAATGCTAGACCTCATGTGTGGAGGAGTGTGTCAGCAGTTCCTGCAAGAGGAAGGCATTGATGCTATGGACTGGCCCGCCCGTTCCCCAGACCTGAATCTAATTGAGTACATCTGGGACATCATGTCTCGCTCCATCCACCAACGCCACGTTGCACCACAGACTGTCCAAGAGTTGGCGGATGCTTTAGTCCAGGTCTGGGAGGAGATCCCTCAGGAGACCATCCGCCACCTCATCAGGAGCATGCCCAGGCGTTGTAGGGAGGTCATACAGGCACGTGAAGGCCACACACACTACTGAGCCTCATTTTGACTTGTTTTAAGGACATTACATCAAAGTTGGATCAGCCTGTAGTGTGGTTTTCCACTTTCATTTTGAGTGTGACTCCAAATCCAGACCTCCATGGGTTGATAAATTTGATTTCCATTGATAATTTTTGTGTGATTTTGTTGTCAGCACATTCAACTATGTAAAGAACAAAGTTTTTAATAAGATTATTTCATTCATTCAGATCTAGGATGTGTTATTTTAGTGTTCCCTTTATTTTTTTGAGCAGTTTATTAAGTTGGCCTATACCAAATATATCAAATGTCTCTCAAACTAATGTCTCTCGAATCGATTATTGAGCGTCATTTATTCATCATCGCGGATATGAATGTGTGTGTTTCATCCAAATAAGCCTATATTAAATATGTCTCTCACATTAAAAAATATTGCCTATAAAACTAACTAATTGCGTGTGTTAGTTAGCACACACAAAGTATAGAGTTGTCAAGCATCAGTGATTCGTTATTATTCATTCTTTCATATAATTATATAATTAAAAAGGTCATTGTCATTGTTGCCATTATTATTATGTTGTACCATATCTACTACAAAACAATGTATGTGTAACCCCTTAAACGAAATACACTTCAGCCACTCTGTCTGGGGCATAATAGCCGAATAAGCTACATCGTGTGACTTATAGTTGTACTATAGTCCTAAACAGCTGTCAAAAATGAGCCAGCAATCGAATAAATATTTCAGCACACCACTTGCAAAAAACAATAAAACAGGTGCACCAAAACCTATTAGGCGGAGCTGGGTTGGTGGTGTCCTAGCGGGAATGGTCCCCGCTCGTGTAGCATCGCAGCACTGGTAGTCACGTGATAGTCGCACTCTCGCACGTTTTAGCCCTCGCGTGGATGGGTGCACACAAATGTGAATCAGAATCAGAACAATTTGACATTGTTTTTATGATTCCATGTGGGCAATCGAGGGCCTTGATGCTTCTCAAGTTCCACCGGGCAGCTCCTTGCTGGCTCTTGTGCTCTTCCAGAACTTTGACAAGCGTTCTGTTTGGTCCAGAGATATTCTTGATGTAACTCTTACAGGATACAGATGATGAGCTGGCTGAGAACCTCAGGGAGAGCAGCACAGTGCATGGCAGAGTCAACCAAGTCTTATGCTCCTCTGGTAATCTCGGTTCAAATGGGCTGGGACACACACACACATACACATACACACACATACACATACATACATACACACATGCATACATACATGCATACATACAACCAGCAGCAACAGACATGCTTCCTGGTAGGTGTGGCTGGTCCAGATGGCATAGAGCAGCACAAGGTCTTAGAGGATAAAGACTGGAGGATGGGAGAAGGAGGGCGAATGGGTTAAACCACCGCACTGATTGAATTCCACACAACCACATAGACACACACACGCAATCACACACACATACACACACACACACACACACACACACACACACACACACACACACACACACACACACACACACACACACACACACACACACACACACACGGCACAGCTGAGTATGTGAAGACGCTGCAGTTTCTAGTACGGCCTTCTAGGAGCACAGTCTGGCAGTACTGAGTCAGAGGCCTGCTAACTTATACCTGTCTGTCTGTCTGTCTGTCTACCATCCACGTGTCTGTCTGTCTGTCTACCATCCATCTGTCTGATTGCCTACCATCCACCTGTCTGTCTGTCTGCCTACCATCCACCTGTCTGTCTGTCAACTGGTACCATCCGCCTGTCTGTCTGTCTGTCTGTCTGCCATCCACTGATCTGTCTGTCTGTTGCTGTAGCCCTGTCAGTTCACACACTGCTCCATTATCTCTCTCTCTCTCTCTCTCTCTCTCTCTCTCTCTCTCTCTCTCTCTCTCTCTCTCTCTCTCTCTCTCTCTCTCTCTCTCTCTCTCTCTCTCTCTCTCTCTCACTGTTTCTCTTTCACTGTTTCTCTTTCTTTATTCTTTTTTTATGGTTTAGTGATTTTTTTATGGACAAATTGCGTATTTGTCCTGGCTGTGTGTGTTGTGTGTGTGTGTGTGTGTGTGCGTGTGTGTGAGTTGTAGGTCCCAAATCCTCTTCTAGTCCAATGTATGTGTAATCATTGACAGCCCCCAATAAAATAACCACCAACAGTGATTAAAAAGTATGATGAAGTAGTAGATGGCAGACTAGATAGGTAGACTCTCTCTGCTGAACTCATGGGCTTTGGTTGCTTTGGGCAGCAGAACATACTTACTTACTATAGACTGCAAACACATATTCAATTTGGAGTCAAATCAGTTCAATAACCCTCGTTTTACCATGTCTACCACGGTTGTTGTTTTGGCGTAAACAATGCTTGGCCTACATGTAAACAGTGTCTGCTATAAACGAAGAGGTATCTGTGTGTCTTCCTGTGTGTGTGTGTGTGTTGTCTGTCTGTCTGTCTGTCTGTCTGTCTGTCTGTCTGTCTGTCTGTCTGTCTGTCTGTCTGTCTGTCTGTCCGTCCGTCCGTGAGTCTCTCTGCCTCTACACGTTGCCCTCCATGTCAGATCCGTCCATTGAAATATCTGTACCTCCACCCACCCACCATAATGTCTCTACGGCATGATTCATCACTATGCATCTTTACTTTTCTAAAAATACTCACCACACACACACACACACACACACACACACACACACACACACACACACACACACACACACACACACAAATACTTGCATGTGTGTGTGTCAGTGTAGGTGTTGTGTGCGTTTATGTGACTCATATATATGTGTGTGTGTGCGTGCATGTGTGTATGTGCATGTGTCTGTGCATATGTGTATCTGTGTCTGCGTGTGTGTACATCTGTGTGTGTGTGTATGTGCGTGTGTGTGTGCGTGAGTAGATGAAAGCTTTGCAGGCGGTGGCCAACACAACAGGATGACTCTATGGGAGGGCAGGGGAGGGGAGGGGAGGGGGGGGAGGGGGGTAGCAGGGGAAATCAAACAGCTGCCCACGGCTGAGGAGCCAGCCTGCAGTGTCAGGTTTGACTATACCTGGGGATTTATTCTTCTTCTTCTTATGTCCCTTAAGCCCTGGCACACGTGCACGCCGCTCCGCCGTCACTAGCTACAAACGTCTCGTTTGTTTTGTCGCCTGGCTGATGCCTCGTTGTGGTAACTGGGGGCTTGTTCAGTCGCAAACTAAATGGACTCTGGAATCATGTCAAGCGTTCACCTTTGCAAAATGTCCGATTTCACGTTTGCGTCATCGTGCATTGATGACTTATTGTTGATGGGGTATACTAATGACTCTTCGTCAAAGTTTTATCATCTGTTTCGCCGAAAATATCTGCAGCAACTAGACTTGCTCTCCCCCATATCTTTTGGCATCGATTTTCAAAACTGAGATTTTATTCAATAAAAGACTAGATGGATACGCTTTCATTCCAAACAATTCTGGAAATGGATTTGCTGTCTAATAAATGTCAATTATAACGTAAGCCAAAAATCTGATGCATTCAGAACAGCTCAATAGATTAACCACGGCAGAAACACAGCAGGATTCTGAGGGAGTTTTTTCTTGACCTTTATGGGGCTCTGCATCCTTCTTGTATGTCAAGTTTCTGATGAAATGACCTACAAGTGCCTCTTCCCTGCTCTGTTTTCTTTCTAATCTGCATTACTCGTGCCTGTTACGCTCATGTACTACATAGTTATACTGCCCTATAGTTGGGTAGGGTGGGTTAAATGTAGTTAATGAATTTCACCACTGCGATTAAGGACGTATATCTTTATCTTGATTTGATGACAAAGCCCCATTTGCTTTGTTTAATATACAAAGTGTGCAATTTCTGTTATATTATTGCTAACAACGATTCTATATTTGAAGAACAAGGGTAATGCTAAGGGAGTATCACAGACTGCATGTCGTTACTCCTTCTCCATCGTTAAAGGCCAGAGCGTAGTTAGAATATAAGGGCATAACCTAGAGTCCACCACCATGGGAATGATCTCACAGTGACATGCAAACACACACACACACACACACACGCTCAAATACACCACACGTGCACATGCTCACATGCACACACAATCTCACACACATGCATGAAGATGAGAAAAAACAGGAAATGGACAGAGGGATGAGGGATTGTGTAGAGCAGAGTGCCTTTATGCACTAACACAAACATACATGCACACACACACACACAAACACACAAACTGTGTTCCTAGACGAGCGTGATTTCTACTCTCAAGAGTGATCTGCATGTGATGATGTTGTGTGTGTGTGTGTGTGTGTGTGTGTGTGTGTGTGTGTGTGTGTGTGTGTGTGTGTGTGTGTGTGTGTGTGTGTGTGTGTGTGTGTGTGTGTGTGTGCTTATGTAACTATCTTCTTCCAACACAGAAATACTGTTGTTTCCATATGCATGAGTATTATCTCTCTTTCTTTCTGATATATAAGGGTGGGATCCCTCCCACCCTTCTCTCTCCCCCTCTCCCTCTCCCTCATGCGCCACCCCCTTCCTTTCTATCACTCTTTCTCACTTCTTCCATCTCTACCACTATCAGTCTCTCTATTGCTCACTCACTCACTCACTCCTCCCTCCCTCCCTCTCTATCACTCCATGCCTCTCCATCACTCTGTCGGTCTTTCTATCTATGCCTCTTCTTGAATATCTCGATTTCAATAATACATTTACCTATGCATATTTCAATGGCCTGCACATGCACGTAAGTACACACACACACACACACTGCTTGGGAAAACCCTTATCATGAAGACATGAAGGATCCCCTCCCTTCCTGTGGTACATCAGCAGGGAGGTTACACAACAAGACGGAGAGAGATGGAGATATTGAGGCGGGTGAGGGATAGATGGAGGAGGAGGAGATATTGAGAGAACAGAATAATAACCGCTATCCCTTTACAGGTTGATACCACACAAACATAAGATGTCCTCTGTTAGACTGAAGTGTGAATCGTTAACTGCTTTAGATGGCAGGAAGAGAGGATCTGTTGCGACACGGCTGTTGTTGAAACAGAATAGCAGAACAGCAGTAATTAGGTTTAACATCAATGAAACTGGGTCGGTGCACAGAATGAAAGAAAAACACACACAGTAAGCACAATATTGCACGCACACTTTTTAAAGACAATATCTCTCTATGTCATATGTACATGTGTGTGTTTGTGTGCGTGCGTTTGCGCATGCAACAGCATGAATGTGTCTGCAATGGCCTGTATGTGTATGTTTGTATGTGTGTGTGTGTGTGTGTGTGTGTGTGTGTGTGTGGGCGTGCATGTGTGTCTGTGTGACCTAACTCTGTCCCCTACCTCAGATTCCCTCAGATGATGGGTGTGGTGTGCTGTGGTTCAGTTGACACTGCCAACAAAGGGACAGAGCAAAGACATCGACCTCCCATTGATTATCTGCACATTATGCAAGATTAGCTACCAGATTAGTTTGTATTGATTCAGATTAGTTACCGTATAGGGTGCTGTATGTGCTGTATGTTATTAATTTAAGTATAGTACTATCACAGCTAATACCATGCCTTAAGGGGACATATGGTCCAATTCACCCAGTGGCCATCTTGAATTCAAAACAAGCTTGGGACGATTTTTGGGGATTCTGGAACGTGTTGGATTGTATTCAGTAACGGTATTATTTTAAACCTTGGCTAGCAAGGCAATAGTTTGTCTAACTTTATAGTTGCGAAGTTATAGTTTATAGTCTGTTAGTTTGTAAATCTTAGCTTCAATTTAAATCCGGGATCTCGGCTGATTTTACAAACCCACTCTCTGCGAAGTTCATGGTTTTCTGGTAAACTATGACAACTTTCACACATCAATGGGCCAACACCTGCATGATGGCAATGGTATGGAAAGATTTAGGCCTAGATTGATATATGGATGGATAGATGGCTATATAGATACATACATAGATACATAGATAGAGGAAGATATAAATATATAAGAGGTACAGAGAAAAAGACAGAGAAAGATAGCATGGTTTATTTAGTGACATACACACACATACAACTAATCCTGCAGTTATGTCATTAAGTCTACGTGACCAAAACTGCATTAGGTAATATCTTATTCAGTCAGACTGCATAACGCGGAAAAGTATTAGAAGGGGCATAGAGCTCAAATACTTTGTTATCCACCATACACATTGCCCTATAAATACTTTAGTCAGACAATATGTTTATCTCTTTTCATATTTAATCTTAGCTCTGAGCCCCTCTGCTGGGACAAGGACAAATGGGATTTAAACTTCACTGTCAGCCGATAAAGCCATTCACAACTGAACCTTTAACTTCTAATGTTAATCCCTTTAGTTTGTATTATGCTTTTTAATTTCAACAAATCCTTCATTAACGTAATTCATTTTCACTGCGCTAAACTATCTCCGTGGCTAACGGCGCATGCCGTGCTAATGGCGGTCGTGACGTGGGAAACCATTAGCTCGTCTTGCTGATTAATTTAACGCTGTGCCCATGACCAGGTGAGCGTCTTATGATTGACCTTGGAGTCTTTCGGCTGTACATTTAGTTTTTCTCTGGAGTGTGTCTGCACTTTAATTGCGGTTCGTAATACGTCCGATACTATGAACTTCATAGTAGTCAACCACAAGTGTTTCGAAAAACCTCTGGTGTTGCCGAACATTGTAGTAGAATGGGAAACATATCCTTATTGTTTT
>JACYXH010000568.1:1535000-1610000 GCA_026745465.1 Lota lota | reverse complement strand
CTACCTGTCAGACTGCGCCCCTCACCCACCCACCCCCACTAACCTCTCTGGGTGTGACCTCTCCCCCCCCCTCTCAGAGTGGCTCTGCCTGATGCCCTATCATGACTGATGGCGAGGGGAGAGCGTGCTTCCACCACCGTCCTGGACGCCCATGGGACCCGGATGCCGGACCGGGCCCGGAGCCGGACCGGGACCAGGACCAGGGGCCACCGCAAGAGGAGGTGAGGGTTGCCATACCAACGCTCTGCGTGGACGGGGGTGACCGAGGCCACCCTGAGGACCCGGGAGGAGCAGGAGGAAGAGGAGGTCTGTATGAGGACCAACAAGAAGAAGAAGAGGAGGAAGAGGAGGAGGAGGAAGGGAGCGGGGGCTGGAGGAGGAGGAAGAGAAGGAGGAGTAGCAGGAGAGTAGATGGCGGAGTGGCAGGAGAGAGGAGTCAAAGCAGCCCCGAGGGCAGGGAGGAGGAGGAAGAGGAGGACCAGGGAGCCGATGTGGGGTCGGGCGGCGGACCCGGATCTGGATCGGGATCTGGACCCGGGTCGGCATCGGGTTTCGGGGTGCGCATCAGGGCTCCGATCCGAGACCCGGACTGCACTTCGGAAGAGGAGGAGCAGCAGCTGTACCCGGGCCTGGCTCCTGTGGTCTTCTTCTGCGTCAAGCAGACCACCAGGCCCCGCACCTGGTGTCTCCGCATGGTCTGTAACCCATATCCTTTACATAAGCTGTCTGCTGCCCCAAAGCACGGTAAGACCCTCTAGCATGTCCCTTCACGCAATGATTAAGTGGCTGCAAGCCTACCTCATAAGGATGGGATAGCGGTTGTGGTTTTGTGAGTTTGGAATGTATTTTGTGGGGCACATAAGGTGAGGCCTAGCAGTGTCTATCTAAGCCATACATACTACTGAATAACTCCGTTAAGCCAATATGAGTTGCCCTTTACTTACACAGTCTATCTCTCGAATACCTTGGCTGTTCAGAATCATGCTTTTGTACAAGTTGGAACCATAAATGTACACTATTAACCTTTTTTGAGGGGTTTATAATATACATCTTAATTACAGGTTAGGTAAAGTAAAAATGCTCTGCAGTTGGCTTTCACATGGCAATGTAGTTCTATTTATATTTAACTATGTATTTAGTTTTCACCATCCAGTTGTTCACCTGTATTTTTGAAGCTATCTTCAGTGAGATATACCTGACACTAGCCTAGGCCTTTTTCAGTTAATTGTACCTAAGACCTAATAGTCTCTTCATTCTAGTCTTTCTCTTAAGGCACCTTGTATCAGTCTGTTGGACAATGCTGTAAATCTTCTCATGTAAAGCGTACATTGGTCTTACTGTATAAGGAGGGACCTAGTCCATCATTGAAGTTTAAAATGCAGAAGCAATGAGCCAGAAGTCAATGTTTCATTCCTTTCTTCCATCTGAGGCCATAATGTCCTTCTAAGGAAATGATATTGAAGCCATTATGTTTCTCCCCTATGAATCAGTTCCCGGGAGAGAAGATGACGCAAATTAAAAAGCAATTTCACTTGCTTTGAACACTGATTCTTACTTTTTTTTTTATGTAGCGTGGCACATAACCCAAAACTGCAAGTAGATCAGTCACTTTACAGCTTTGTACCCAGAATCACCCTGCCGCTTTTTGGGAATTAGCAGAACTGATGCCCTTGCTTTTGAGTGTGTCCGTCTCCATCTGCATCCATTACTAATTCCTTCACCCCATTATGTTGCTTCCTCTCAGGGAGACAACAGCATCAGTGGTTAGGGGAGTGGAAGGACACTGTGTACACAGGGCTGTAAACGAGCGAGGCGCCAGTCTCACATGCTCACCATTACACTTCATTAGGAGCTCGTCTGAGACAGGAATCCAATGTTTCTCTGGGGAAAAAAACACATCTCTTTTGCCTGAATCTATGTGGCAGCCGTTGCATGTTGTCGGTGGCTAATTTATTTCAAGATTGAATGTAGCTTGAATAACATCCTTATATTTATCTGTAAGGTCAAACACAACATACAATTGAAAAATTCAATTAAACATGTTCCACTGGACTGGATCAGTAGATTGGTTGGTGTTTTAGGTTTGGATTCTGAAGTTGTAGCACTGATGGTATATCGGTATAATATGGAAATTATGTGTGCAATAATATACTAAAGTAGACGCTGCTTGGTAAGGCTATGACGTGGCTTCTTTTCACTTGAGTTGGATTGACAATTGATTTAAAGCAGATTTTTACTTTAGTACGGAATTTAAATGAAAATTAAATAATCCACAACTGCAGAGCAGTTTGATAGATGGACAAAATGTGTAACAAAAGTATGATTCAATAAAGTGGAATAAAAAGGTATGGGCACTCAAATGCAGTGGGTAGTTCAGAAGGCTATGCCATGCACACAGTTGATTTTAGTTAGTGTTTTTAGTTATCTTAGCTATTTCAAAATCATATACATGCATGTCATTACACAACACTTAATATTGTCACATTTTCTGCTCTAGTTTCCTGAGTCTAGATTTGATCTTAAGATGTTACTTTTCTGAATATATTTGTGACAGAAAATCAATCATCATCTTTATGTTTTAAACTTCATTAGCGTACCCTTGACGATGGGATATGATGACGTGCGTGAACATAGTTACTTAGTTTCTTTTAAATTGAATCAGTCTCCCAACGGTACGCCTACTCAAGTGGTTTGTATTTTAGATTAAGTGAATATATTAGGCATTAAGTCTTCGATAGGTGCACGATGTGACAGAGCAGCCAAAATCACTCCTTTTGTTGGATTCAGGAACAATTGGTCCAACGTTCAAGCGAGATGCAGATTTGAGGAGTCACCCTGGTGGCTTTCGGTTGTTTTACAGAGTAATCTGCCTTTTCAATCTGTCTGTTAGTCAGGTTTTGTTTAATGACTTTGCAGTGTAATTGGGATCATTCCTAACGACTTCCTAACGATAGGAACGTCAGAGCCTTGGAGACAGATTATGTGTCACTCAGAGTTTGACAATTTAAACACATGCTACTTTCTGTCTTTCCCGGTACCGCTCTTGGCTGATCAATCAGAAAATATGTGCTTTCATTCTCTCTGTCTCTCTCTCTGTCTCTCTCTCTCTATCTCACTCTCTCTCATCCTCTCTCCCCTCTCTCTCTTTCTCCCTCTCTCCCTTCCTCTCTCTCTGTATTCCCGTCTCTCAATTAATCTTTCTCTCATCGTCCCTCTCTCTTTCTTCCTCCCTCTCTCGCTCTTCCTCTCTCCCTCTCTCTTCCTCTCTACCTCTCTGTCTCTCTTTTCCTATCTCCCTATCAGGCTCTCTCTAGCCCTCTCTCTTCCTCTCTCTTTCATCCTCTATTCCTCCCTTTCTCTCCTTTTATATTCCTCCTCTTCTCTCACTTCCTCTTTTGCTCTCTCTTATCCTCTTTCTCTTTCTCCCTCTCTTTGTCTGTCTGTCTGTCTGTCTGTCTGTCTCTCTCTTTCTTTCTCTCTCTGTCTTTCTCTCTCTCTCGCTCTCTCTTTCTCTCTCTCTCTCTCTCTCTCTCTTTCTTTCTTTCTTTCTTTCTTTCTTTCTTTCTTTCTTTCTTTCTTTCTTTCTTTCTTTCTTTCTTTCTTTCTTTCTCTCTCTCTCTCTCTCTCTCTCTCTCTCTCTCTCTCTCTCTCTCTCTCTCTCTCTCTCTCTCTCTCTCTCTCTCTCTCTCTCTCTCTCTCTCTCTCTCTCTCTCTCTCTCTCTCTCATCCTTGTATATATTTCCGTATATTACAGCACTTGGTGAAGTACGTTTTTCCAAAGTGCCATGCGGAACCAAAGGCTCAGAATCTTTACCGAGCCCTTATCATTAGTCTTTGTTCTCACACAGGAAACAAAACATCCACACTCTGTGAGTTTACTCCCCCTTCGACACCCCTACCCTCTCCCCCACTACAGGCGGGACATGCAAATAGATCCAGTTTATTTTCCAGGTCTGCTTCTATTTACTTGATGTATGGCGTGTGGAGAAATGCGACTAGACGCACTATTGCACTAGCACTGTAGGCTATGGGGACCACTCCCACACATTAACATGAGTGGTGAAGGGACGCTACGCTACATTTGCTACATAACCACCAATACACCACCTGCAATATCCCTTACCTACCTCTAGTTCCCTTCTCATCTGTCATATCTGAACTATGCTGTGTGTGTGTGTGTGTGTGTGTGTGTGTGTGTGTGTGTGTGTTTCTGTGTGGGAATGTGTGTGCTTGCATTTGTGTCTTGTCAGATCTGAGAGTGTGGTTGTATGTGTATGCAGTGTCAGATCTGAGAGAGTGTGTGTGTGTGTGTGTGTGTGTGTTATTTGTATGTGTACACTCAGAACGCACTGTGTAAACATTACAGGGTTGGTGGTCTGTGGTGACCTGTGTAAACATTATAATTCTTTGGTATTTAACGACACAACACAGTAAAGTCAGGAAGATGGCGGATAGGTTCTGTTAAACATCACAGAAATACATCATACAAGCTGGGGACCTAGGTATCAATAGTTTTTCATTTGAGTGTAATATTATTTAAAAGCACAGCAAATGCTTGGAGTGTGTGTGTGTGTGTGTTTTACTGCAAATATACTGTATATCTTTAATAGTGATGAATCAGCTGGCTACTTCCAAGTAGGTGGTTAGTTGGATACAGTCCACTTTATTTCTTTTTTCTTTTTTGTTTAATGTCACATAGGGTTTCAGTTCATTTCCCCATCTCACATGCGGGAGGATTTTGTTTAAAAAAAAAGTTACTTGTGAATTAGAGTGGCCCTGCTTTTCAATGTGTGTATGTTGATTCTTGTACTGTAAAGTTGTAGAAGTGTATCACAAAATATTTGTTTATCAGGTTTACAGACACTGTCACGTTATTATATTGCCATGCCTCAATTCTGTGTATCCTTATTGCTCAGTTACTTATATTATTTTGATAAGACACCAGTAATTCATCTTCATATTCACTATGTTAATGGCTGGTAGGCCTATCACTCAGTGAATTATCTTACTACTGCCACCATTATCCTTAGCATGGAGAACAACAATTAGCACATATTTTGCCATGCAACCATCCTGAAACTTGCAAGGTTTCTTTGCAGACCAGTCTGGCCTTGAACGCGTTAGCCTCTCCCAGAAATTACAAAAGATATAGGACCAGCTAGGAGGAGAGAGTTTCAGTTCATGAGCAAGCAAGTAATGCTGCAGTCTGCAGAAGTGCAAAATAATTGCGGTGTCCATAAAGTGTACAAATTGAGGGAGCAATCAAAGGAGTTTAATCCGAAACAGACCGAATTACGATGTTAGAAGATTAACAGAAATTGTTGCCAACAAGATTTGGCAAGAGCGACACCTAGTTATTTAATCAGATTGGCTTGAGTTTTTATAACAACGTCAGGCCGTGCCCATATGTGAAAATCAATTGCTTCCAAGCCGAGGCCAGACTGATATTCATTGCAAAATACAATCTTGAATGTATGGTCTCACGTGGCTAGGTTTTTACCACTTAAGCTTTCCACCATTATCCTTACCATGAAGAACGGCCGTTAGCACGATGGCCCTGGGACAAGAACTCTGCCTTAGCCAAGCAGAATTACCAATTTCAGGAAATTCAGCAGTTATTAAAACAATATAATCTTTCTGCATTACGATGTTACTTTAATACAGAAGGCAAAATGTCCTGACGAGTGTTAGTTTGATAGATGACTGTGTTGTTTTTATTTGTTTATTCAAGTACAAAGTAATGTTATGTCAGATGCTTAGTTGGAATGCTTATATTTCCTTGTCTTCCCACCTTATCCTGTTACTCTCTTCAAAGATGTGTGATAGGCAGAGGCAGCTGAAATGTGTGTGTGTGTGTGTGTGTGTGTGTGTGTGTGTGTGTGCGCGTGTGTGTGTGTGTATGTGGGTGTCTCTGTCCGTATCCGTGAGTGTCAGCGTGTGTCCCTGTCCGTGTGTGTGTGTTGCTGTGTGTATGTATGTGTGCGTGTGTGTGTTGTTGTGATGAGGGCTGATTAGTCTGGCAGCCGCTAGTGGCTGGCGCGGTGAATCCATCACATGTATAAGTGGCTGCATGGCTGGCCCTGTCTGTCTACATTAGTCACCCTGCACTCAAAACGTTCCATCCCCCACCATAATGATGGCCTGATGAGTGTCTGTAGTTACAATGTACTTACAATGATCGATGTTTGTACTTTTCTGTATGTATTTGTGTATATGTTTGCGTGAGCGTGTGTGTCATTGTGTGTGTGTGTGTATGTATGTATATATTTGTGTGAGTGTGTGTGTTTGCGTGTGTATGTGTGTCAGTGTATGTGTGTGTATTTGTGTATGTGTGTGTGTGTTTTGCTCATCTGTTTCTCCATCTTCCATATATTTGATCGTTTATGTTTAGTTTGTGTGCATGAATGTTTTGTTAGTTTGGTGTGCGGGTGTATGTGGTGTTTTATGTACGGCCGTGTGCGTCTTCTGCGTCTGTGTGTGTATGTGCGTTTATATTGTGGTTTATTGTGTTTGGACTGTGTTAATAACATATTGAGGGAGCACAGGCTCGCGCATCACCGTGGCGACCGAGGAATCATGGCTCTATTGCATGTAAATAACGCAAATACTGGGGATGGCGTGAGTGTGTGTGTCGGCCAGCATCTGTGCATGCACATATTCTATGGGGTTTGTAAGGATTTAACTATTGGTAATTTCTGTATCTGTACATATATTGGTTGCTGTTGCTGTTATGAAAAGCAAGTGTCTTTTGTGTGTGTGTGTGTGTGTGTGTGTGTGTGTGTGTGTGTGTGTGTGTGTGTGCGTGTGTGTTTATGTGTGTTTATGTTTTGTGTGTGTGTTTACGTTTAGGTTTATGTGTTTGTGTGTGTGTGTGTGTGTGTGTGTGTGTGTGTGTCTATGTGTGTGTGTTCCTGAACGGATTTGTGCTCGGTTGCTTCTATGTGTATGTGTATGAGTGTGTGCCCTGGCTCTGAGACTGTATGTATGTCTGTATTTGTTTAGTCCCAAACACAAACCATGACCCTACAAGCCAAACTCTGGAGTCAGTGGAGAAGTTGGATATAGCCCTGTGACGAGCATTGCGATGGCTGCGCAGCCTAGCCTGGCCTGGGTGACGCGTAGCGAGGAGCGGGCTGAAGGAGCATCTCATCTCTTGGGGATCTCCACAACACGATCAAATCTATTTGAACCAATGGTCGTGTTGTGATGGAAATACAACAATAATAAGACAACAATGGCATGATAACTCCAACATTATTTGAAGAATGGTAGGATTCACTGCTCACTGCTGTTTGATCAGAAGTCCGTTTTTCTGATGTTTTCATTCATGTGTTTATGTTCACGGTCGGGGGACGCGACATTTTTTCTTCCAAAGTTACTGGGTGAGGTCAGATGCCTGCCCTCTCCTCCAAACACACACACACACACACACAAACACACACATGCCTGCCCTCTTCTTCAAACACACACACACACAAACACACACATGCCTGCCCTCTCCTCCAAACACACACACACACACACACACACACACAAACACACACATGCCTGCCCTCTTCTTCAAACACACACACACACAAACACACACATGCCTGCCCTCTCCTCCAAACACACACACACACACACACACACACACACACACGCAACACATCTGCACTCTCCTCCAAACACACGCACACAACTCACCTGCACTCTCCTCCAAACACACTGACAAACACACACACACACACTTCTAGGAGAGTGTCAGGCACACAACCAGCGGCCCTGCTCCAGTGTAGCTGTGTGTGTGCGTGCGTGCATGTGAGTGTGTCCTTTTTCTTTGCAACCACTGCTGTTTCCATGGCTACTCATCATGTTTGAGGATACCGGTGTAGAAATTCTCTTGCCAAACTACCACCCCCGCAGTACGGCAGTAAAAAACCAAAAACAAATTCCTGTCACAGATATACTATACAAGGAGTGGCATCACCGACTCCTCGTTGCCACATTATGGTCTCTTTCCCTTCTCCCTCTTATGTTCTTTTTGTTTCTATCTCTGTCTCTCTGTTATTCTGTCTTTATCGTTCAGCCTTTGTTTCTCTCTCTAGCATGTGCTTGTGTCTGTGTCTCCCGGGCGGTATTCATTAGTGTGCACAAAGTCCAGCAAGGTGCTAGATGGATAGATTGGCTAGAAAGCACAACAGAGGATGTACTTCCTGCGGCAGCTGAAGAAATTCAACCTACCAAAGACAATGATGGTGCACTTCTACACAGCCATCATTGAGTCCATCCTCACATCCTCCATCACCACCTGGTACGCTGCTAGCACAGCCAAGGACAAGGGCAGACTGCAGCGTGGCATTCGCTCAGCTGAGAAGGTGATTGGCTGCAATCTGCCGCCGCTCCAGGACCTCTACGCCACCAGGACTCTGAAGCGTGCAGGAAACATTGTGGCTGACCCCTCCCACCCCGGCAACAATCTCTTTGAGCCACTCCCCTCTGGCAGGAGGCTGAGGTCCATCAGGACCAAAACCTCTCGTCACAAGGACAGTTTTTTCCCCTCCGCCACTAGCCTTATTAACAAGGCCCGGAAACCACCCTGACTCTCTCCACACCCCACCCCTGGCTCTACATGCCACTGTACTTAATCTGCTCTTGTACATCTAAATTGTGTGTATATATTTATACATATATTTATACTTATTTTGTTTGTTCTGTTTAACGTGCAATAGAGAACGTGACGTGCACCTACATCACCAAGACAAATTCCTTGTATGTTTAAAAAGCGTACTTGGCAATAAAGCTTTTCTGATTCTGATTCTGATTCTGATAGATAGATAATAGATTAAAAAATTCCTGAATTCAGAACGAGGAGCGAGAGTGTAAAATGACGCAATTTAAATCCAATTGGTTCTGCAGTGAAAGCATGAGTTTTACACAGCGCCCAGATCTGACAATCGGACACAGTGTACTGCTTTCAGTTCAAAGTAGGATCTCTCTCTCCCTCTCCGTCTCTCTCTCACTCCCCTACCCTCTCTCACTCTCTGTTCTGCCTTTAATTTTCTCTGAGGTGTTGCAGTGAAGTTGCACTGTGCCTTTCTCGTCGGCGCAAAACACACTGATACTCCTCTATGCTCCAGCACTAAAAGAGAATCCTGTCTGTCACTTTGGTTTATGGTGTTATTATTACGCAATATGTCTAGTCTAGACGGTGACAAGGCTAAATGAAGATGTACCGGGCCAGCACACATTAGTCAAAAGAATGACTTGCTGATCAATGTTGGGACTATTCACATTTGCCAAACAAACAAAAACTGCTCAGCCACACGTTTTTTATTGGACACCTCAGCACTAACACTAGAATAGGGTCCAGCCAAATGAGAGGCAGACAGGGCTTGTCTGCATCACATTTGACTGGTATTTGTCTACTTCTACATACATTGCGTGTAGAAGTTCTTCCTCTGCCTATTACCAACCTTTGCACCAAATTTGGTGGTGTTGGTGTCTGTGAATCGCCCCTCCCCCAGTCCAAGGCCAAGCTCACATCAAATTTCGGGGTATTATTTCAATCCGTTCAGAAGTAATGTCAATTTTGGTGATGTGCCACACCCACTGCTGGACCCCCTTTTTCAAAAGGCATACAAAGTTGATTAGTTAATCATCAGCCCATGACTAACATTCCCTCCAAATCCTTGCATTGCTTGTTTCCATTCATTAACACATACACACACAAATGCCACACCCATTGCCACACCCCCTTTTTGTTAAATGGCGTGAAAAGTGAACAAGTTCTTCCTTGGCCGATGACCAAACAAATGTCCATACTGGCTGCAAATGCGTGTATTACCTTTTGAGATCCAGTTCACAGACGGACAGACAAACAAACAAAAACAAGCAAACAAACACACACAGACACCTGTGAAAACAAAACCTCAAGTTGGATGAATGGATTTCTTTCCTGGAAAAAGGGGAGGGACGGAGGTTGAGATAGACAACAAGTTGTGGGCTTCTTCACCTTTTATAGTCTGTTGGTTTCTTTCTCTCCTCTATCTTTCGGGTTAGGGTGTCTGTGCATTTGCGGCTCAGTTTATCTCTCCATCAGCTTGTTTGCCTGTCACTCTGTCCATCTATCCATTTGTCCGTCTCTGTTTTTCTTGTCTTTATTTGGTCTGTCTACATATCTGTCCCTCATCCATCTATCTGTTTCCGTCTCTCTGTCTCTCTCTTGCTCTGTCCGTCTCTCTTTGATCTCATTTATGTTTTTGATATTAATTTATGCTTTTAGGCCAGATTGCCTTGTTGCCTTTGCTGTTAAGTAGATTCACTGATGTATCTAATGAGCTTTGTGTGCAAGCTTGTTTATGTACATACACAGCTTTAATCTTGTGTGTATGTGTGCGTGCCTGCATGTGGCCGTGTGTGTGCCTAAAAGATAATCAGAGGGTGTACACACACATTCGGCTTAGAAAGGCTCCAAAGTAGTCTAGTCTTGCTTTAGTTAGCCGTCCCTTGGTTGTGCCTTGTGTGTGTGTGTGTGTGTGTGTGTGTGTGTGTGTGTGTGTGTGTGTGTGCGTGCGTGTTGGTGTGAGAAAAAGCTACTTGAGTGTTAAGGTCAACATTGTCTGTAATATCTGTTTAAAAAACAATGTTCTCCAAAACCCTAGACAACCACAATCAATACAAACACGCAGCAGGCCAATAGTTGTCAGTCGGCCATGTTTGGAACTGTCACCTCCATCGCCCAGTAAACCCAAAGTTTAGCCTCGCAAAGCCAAGTTACCCTCCACATAAACACATCTGTTTACACGCACTGGTACATGTGTGTATCTGGTTGTGTCCTCAGCATCTTTGTGTCTGTGTGTGTGTGTGCTCACTGCACTAATGCAAACTTGCCGTTGTGCACGCACATGCACATCTCTGTGTATATCCCTTAGTCTGTCTGTGTGTGTGAGTGTTTGTGTGTGTGTGTGTGTGTGTGTGTGTGTGTGTGTGTGTGTGTGTGTGGCTGTGTCATGATGTTTCAGAAAGGCACAGTAATGCAGTGATAAGATGAATAAATAAAATATCGGTAGAGTCCATCTCCAGGAAGCAAGGATGTGGTTGTCATGGCAATACGCACAGCACTCTGTCACTTTGTGTGTCTGTGTGTGGTTGTGTGTGTGTGTTTGTTATTTCAAAGTGTGTGAGCAAGAGATGGATCTCAGCCCTTCTCTCCCAGTGAATTGGTTGCTATGTCTCTGTCTGGAATTGCTTGGCGTTTCCGAACAAATACACAAATAGTCAAAAACACTAAAAACAATTATATTTATGTTTATACCACGTCAATGTCATGTCATGAGTTCAATCTTTTATATCACAACTTGAAGAACCAATGTGCTGGATTGAGTAAGAATGGTCAATAATAAATAGACAACTAGTTTAGCTTGTCAAAATCGCAATATGTTCTCATTTTATAATTCTCTTTTTCCAGCAAAGCTTTTGGAAAAAGGCATCAAATAAACTTGGTGACATGTTTTGAAGATACACCTCATGTCGGCTTGGGTTATTGTGTGCATTGTTGAAGTCTAACCAATCACAATATATGTCTAAAAGAACCAAACAACAGTGTGTGTGTGTGTGTGTGTGTATATACATACGTGCGTTTGTGCGAGCATGTGTATTTGTGTGTGTGTGTGTGTGAGACTCAGGTTATGTATTGTGTTTGAAGATGGCTTTCCAACAGTGGAGTGTGTAATGCTTGTGATCTAGCCAACACTTCCAGATGCATCAACAAACGTCTTTCTCTCTCGCTCTCCACCTCTGCTTAGCTTTGCGGCAACGTCCCAAGGTTGGCCTTTAGAAAGACTTAGTATCAAATATTCTAGAAATGTTTATGTTCACCTGTGTTTGTGTGTGCGTCAGTCATTGTAAGTCGCTTCGGATAAAAGTGTCAGTTAAGTAAATGCTTTTATGTGCGTGTGTGCACGTGTTGTGCCATATATGTCTCTCTCTTACTCTTCTTTGACTGGGCTCAAAGATGAGTCGTGTCCATTTACATTATAAAACTCACTCACAAATGTTGTACCAAATTACAATCAAGAAAAGAAAAAAGGTAACAAAAAATTTGTTTATATCTGCAACTGTATATGATTATGTTCATATCCACACAAGGGACAATTATATGGACTCACCAGTAATACAGTTAAATAAACAGTTCATAACAATAAACAATTCTTACAATTTCTTTACTTCAATGGTCTTTCAAATGGCTTCTTCTTCAGGTTGTGTGACCCATGATACTAAGTGAATACACATACAGACAAAGGGGAAGCCTATGCTGTTGACTAACTAGAGGTGGCTGGAAGACTAAACCAACATCTAGTACATTTCCATTGAAGGTTGAGAGGGGATAAGTGCTTTATTGGCCTAGTTTTAACACAAGGTTGGCAATCGATGGTGATAGAGGCCTGGTAGAGGTGTGAGTGTGTGTGTGTGTGTGTGTGTGTGTGTGTGTGTGTGTGTGTGTGTGTGTGTGTGTGTGTGTGTGTGTGTGTGTGTGTGTGTGTGTGTGTGTGTGTGTGTGTGTGTGTGTGTGTGTGTGTGTGTGTTCATGGCGATGATGTTGGATGGTGTGTAGTTCATGCTTTAAGTGCATGGATGCAGTTTAAGTGTGGCTTTTGAAAAGCCACAAATGCATTCTTTATACATGGTGTGTGTCCTGGAGCTGAGGGAGAGCGGAAGTGAGTGAGAGAGTGAGAGAGAGAGAGAGAGAGAGAGAGAGAGAGAGAGAGAGAGAGAGAGAGAGAGAGAGAGAGAGAGAGAGAGAGAGAGAGAGAGAGAGAGAGAGAGAGAGAGAGAGAGAGAGAGAGAGAGAGAGAGAGAGAGAGAGAGAGAGAGAGAGAGAGGCTTCTAGGACACTGGGATTTTCTAAGATGCTGGGATGCTCTTACATCCAACTCTTACCTGGTAACTAGGCAACAGAACAGCTCTGCTACACACAGGAGCTGTGTGTGCGTGTGTGGGTGTGTATGTATGTTTGTGTGTGCGTGGGTGGGTAGGTGTATGTGTGTGTATGACTGCTGAGTCAATATTTCAATTATTCATGATTGTACCTCATTATGTTTCAGGAGAAACTGAGTGTATCAAACTATCCTGCTAAAGGAAACCAAAGGGGGAGGCTATTGTGATTCACAATCTAACATTCATCGCAACTCTAGAGATACAATTTACATTCAATTACGGATCAAACTAAACCTTTGACCTCTGAAAATTGAAAACAATATAATTATATTGTGTAAACTATGCTAGATGTTTATGATTCAAATGTTTTCTTTTTTGCCCATCCTGAGTAGAAAGAATGGTTTTATTTATACCAAAGGTGAACTTTTATTGAACCCTTGTCTGCTGTTGCTGAAACAGTGTAAGGCCCTTTTTCCTGCTAATTGACTTGGCATTTATTCCACAAAAGATGCCAGTTGTTTGGAAATCAGGGGCCAATCTTGCAGTGTGTTTCAACTGCAGCGTTGCAGTGCACCCCCCACCAAATATGGAGGAGCTGGTGTTGGCTGGTGCACAGAGGCTGACAGCTTTCACACTGTAGGACCAAAGAGTCGATTAAACAGATGTAAGAGGTAACCGTCAGAGATGTCAGATGTGGCCATGCTAATACATTTGTCTTGACTTTTGACTTGTAGAGAAATCAATATTTTGATAGATGGAGGTGTTTCTTTGCTGAAGTGGCAAACATCCAGTTAAAATGTGCACCACACAATACACAGTAGTAGTTTTATCACACAAGTCATCCCTTCCGTTCTCTTCTATCGATTTCTCAACGGAAATATAATCAACGTTGACTAAACCGGTTTTACTACTACTACTACTACTATGTACTATAACCTCAACATGCTGCAATCATGATTTAAAATGTGTTTGAAAGACCTTGGCTCCCAGATGGATGGTCACACCCTGTTTTAAAATGAAGCCACTCCCATCACCACTATAGGTGAGGGAGGGGAACTGCCCTTCACGGACGCAGCAGTGCTTCACTGTGCACGAGAAACTCTTCGCCCGCAAGTCAGGATAATAAAATGGAAAAGCAATGAGCTGTCCTCCCTCGGAATGATCCATTGTCCGCTAGATCGAAT
This sequence comes from Lota lota, assembly GCA_026745465.1. Classification (NCBI taxonomy): domain Eukaryota; kingdom Metazoa; phylum Chordata; class Actinopteri; order Gadiformes; family Lotidae; genus Lota; species Lota lota. The sequence continues at coordinate 1,595,898 of JACYXH010000568.1, read as the reverse complement.
TCGCCATTGTCTATACGCCTCAAAGGGGCTGCTCAACCATGAGTCACGCGCGCACACACACACACACACACGCACACGCACACGCACACACACACACACACACACACACACACACACACACACACACACACACACACACACACACACACACAAACAAGAGTGCGCACACATTCACACATGCACACTCACACACACACAAACAAACACACACAAGCACACAGGGTCAATATTTGGATGGATGAATCTACTTTGGACAGATTGGATGATCATTAATTGTCACTCCAAGGTCCTATCAAACCCTATTTCCTATTTGCTGCTTCATGCCAGTTTGTTCCCTTGGATGTGTTTATGTGTGCACATGCTTGTGTGTGTGTGTGTGTGTCTGTGTGTGTGTGTGTTTCTTTGTGTGAATGTGTGTGTGTTTGTTTGTCTGTTTTTGTCTGAGATGCCACTTAGTACCCATTCATTTTTAATGAAGAAATACTGATCTTACAGGCCCTGTGTCTGCTTTCTAATAGACTTATATTATAGTGGTTCATCTCACACATACACACACACGCACACACTCTCTCTCTCTCCTTGATGGCTAAGTGATTGCTTAGCTTCCCTGTGCAGTGTGTGAGCCAGCGGGGGTGTGGCAAGCCTGGCAGCTGTGGCAACTGTCTAGGCTTCAGCTCCACGTGGCTCCGTAATGGGGGTGTTATGCACTTGTCTCAAGAGAGAATGAACTGTATACGTCACAGCTGGGCTCAGCACTCGCCAGCAGCAGGTACATGGTCAGGCCATACTGTCCGCTGTTTAATTATTAGACACCTTCTCATTGTGTTCTCCATCATTCTTTCTACTGTGCAGCAGCCGCAGTCTTGTTCAGTAATTTGAAATGCACTGGAGAGGGATTTTTGTAATGTAAAGGAGGATAGATGTATGATTATTGTGTGTGTGACATCATGACTTCTAGACCTAGATTATTATTATTGAGTTATTATTCTTGATCATACCTTTTGGTAATGGTCTATGGTCTTGATTTGGTTTTCCCAACAAGTTTGTAAATAGTCTACATGAAACTCTTTAATACAAAGTGACTTTCAGTAATTTTATTTTCAATACATGTCATAAATGCGGAAGTAGGGCTTAGCCATTTTGCTCAAGGATGCCTACAGGTAGGCTGCGGACATTGGGGTATGAACCCAGAAGTTTTCGGCTGGGAGTCAAACACACTAGCCACTAGACTATCCTGCCTAGCCACTAGAAATATGCCTTCCTCAAGTAAAAGTGTGAGTTAAGTCTAAGTTAAATATAACAGTAAAAGAAGACTTTTAAATGGCGATTCTAATGCGCTTTTTAAAACGGGCTGTCTCTATTTATTATTATATTATATTTCCAGAAAGAAGACTGCGCCTCAGATTACATCAACAATTGACAATTCTAAGTATAAAGTACCATTTCACCTGAGACAGGGCATCAGTTGGCAGATAGTTTACTTGGCAGAATACAGCATAGAGAGTGTTGAGTGTTGAAAGCAGTGGATGTAAATACTTTTAGTGTCTTAAAGAGTAACACAATGTCACATGGAGAGTATAAGGTAATTAACCTGGCATCAACACCTTTTTGATCACCCGTACAATACTGGGTCTTTATTTAGGTTGTGTGTGTGTGTGTGCGTGTGCGTGTGTGTGTGTGTGTGTGTGTGTGTGTGTATGCATTCAATTGCCAATGAACAATGCACATTTCCAGTAAATGCATTTTGTTGGTTGGACCTACTGTGTCTATGTATGAATGTATGTGTCTATGTGAGTAATAGGTGTGTGACCAGCAGCTTAGTATGGACAGTGGAGTGCTAACATGCATGTTTGTCGACAGACCTCCCACACACTAAGGTCTGATCTGGTTTGTTCCGGTGAGCGTCTTTGTCATTAGTCTTTGAATAAGTAGTGCGGTCGCAATAGAGATGTCGTGAAATCAAATCAAGCAATGAAAAGTACTTTTGATAAAATGTTTGAATAGAAAATGTATTTGAATCATTATAAAAGTCCAAAAGGAAGTATTATTCAATGTCAGGAGTAGGCCTAAAGCAGTTTCACTCTAAGGCTGAGGAATAACTAACTCTATATTCATCATGAGGTACATGACATCTAACAGACCAGCTCTGGGCCATAAGGTTCCATCATTCATAATCATATTGGTGTCCAGTCGTAGGACTACAATGCAGGTTGATTTAAAAGTCCTGTCGTACCTCATCAACGACGCAGAGGAGGAAAAGGGGAAACCGCTAGATCCTTCAACCAATGATTACTCTATAATTATCAGTGATGAACTGCAGTTTGGAACATCTTGACAGTTTTATGGAAGTCCTGCAGGAAATATAAACATGTGATTTAACGGTATGTGTGACATGTGTTCTGCATGCGGAATGTTGAAGAACCGAAGGTTACACATGATTTTTATTTTCTTCCTAGTTCAGGGATATGTTCTTGAATACTGTACGTATTGTGCGTGTGTGGGTGTGTTAGAAAGAGATTGAGGAGTGTGTGTGTGAGGGGAGAGTGTGTTTATGTAATGAAACCAACATTTTCACAGTGATATTGATTGTGTTCATGCCGATGTTTTTGTGTGTGTGTGTGTCTGTCTGTTCATAGTGTGACACTATGACATGCTAACACATTTCAAGGTGTTATTGTTAAGAGCCATTCTTCCTTTCTGTTTCAGAGCACAGGCAAGGAGGAAGAGTGAGAGCGAGAGAGAGAGAGAGAGAGACAGAGAGACAGAGAGATAGAGAGAGAATAGTGAATAGTGAAAGGTAAATACAACAATAAGTACTATGACGCAACACTCCGGGCGGCCCCCCTGCCGGCCGTATAGACGAGGGTCAGGAGAGCTCACTGCTGGAGGAGTGCATGCTGTGATAACATGAGGACCAGCCTGCAGGGATAGCTTGATGGTTGGTTGAATCGATGGATGGATGATAGACGGTTGAATGGATGCGATGTAGCCAATGAGTAAAGGGAGGGCCGCAGGTTAAAAAGAAAATCCTCATCTTCATACAAGTCTTTATTTTTGACTTCATCGTGCTTGTGTGAGTTCAGGGAAGAGTTTCAGTTCTGGCAATATTTTATCTATGCTATCTTTCAGCCCAGAGGCTGTTATTTAAATGCTAAAATGCTATTATTACTGGAAAACATAGTGAGTTGAAAAGGATGGGTAGCTATATTCATGCCTTCACCGATGGATGGAGGTTATGAGTGGAAGGACGGGTTGGCTGAGGAACCCAAGCAGTGAATGATGAATAATTGGTGGATGACTGGAATGGGAGAAGATGAGTAGGAGTGAGGCAGGAAGGAAGGACTGAAGGAGAAGTGGGAAGTGGGATGGACGGAAAGAGGAGAGGGAGAGAGAGAAGGAGGGCACTCAAAGTGGCCTGGGAGCTCACTCTGGGAGCGGCTGTACTGAAAGAGAGCAAAATGTGTGTGTCTGTGTGAGAGAGAGAGTGTGTGGGTGTTTGCATGTTTGTGTGTGTGTGAGAGAGAGGAGTGTGTGTGTGAGTGAGGAGTGTGTTTATGTAATGAACCTGACATTTTCCCAGTGATATTGATTGTGTGAATGCCGATGTTTTTGTGTGTGTGTGTGTGTGTTTGTGTGTGTGAGGTCCACATGCGTCCCCAAGGAGAGTGCCAGATGCCCCTAAAACAATGAACACAATGACTTTTGTCCTCTTGAGGCTCTGAGAATCAGCTGCTGATTAGATCGAGTCAGGGCTGTCACAAGACACACTTATAATCACCTAATGAACACACTCGCACACACTCGCACACACACACACACATACTATGTGTTTCATGGGGACAGGGTCCTTCACCTTGTGTCATGCCTCTTTCTACTCTTCTCATTAGACTGAATCAGATGACTCACATTTCTCACATTCATCACACACGCACACACACACACACACACATTGAGCAGTGTTCTGCGGTGCACTTATGTTGAACTTTCTGATGCAGAGTACACATTGCACAGTGAACAGTGAAAAACAAAATAAATGCAATTAAAAGAGAAATGAAAGTGATGGATCCAAAGAGAATATTTTGGAGAGAGAGATAGCGCATTTACCTCAGATGAAACCATAAGGACGGAGAGACAGTAATAGGCATTGAAAAGCAAGAAACGGGATCAGGGAAAATAGAGAGACTTGGGGGGGGGGGGGGGGTGGAAGAGAAGTAGCGAATGCAAAGCTTTTCCTGAGTTCTGCTGCCGTGACAAACGTAGCACTGATAAATGTTTGATTTTCAACAAATAATGTATGCTTTGACTTCCTTGCCTCCTCCTGGGAAAATAATAACTACATCCTAAAATTTAAATTTAAAAATGTTGTGTGTTCAGTGTACCACAGGTAAAAGAATAAACCATTTTGAGGATGACGGTAAATTACCAGCGAAATGCCCAGCTCAGAAGGACATCTGAAGTACAAAACATCTCATTTGTTTAACATTTTAACCTATGCACACACCTTGTAAACAGTGAGTGTGGAAAACCAGGTGTTGAAAACAGTAATGTATCAACAAAATTATGTAATACACACACACACACATGCACACAGTGTGGTGAATCTAATATCAGAGAACGGGGTGGGGGGGTGGGGGGGGTGTGTAACAAAAATAGTGGAAGAGAGTGAGAGAGGGAAAACTGGGGGTGATGGGGTGTTTAGTGAGACCTAATGGGGTTTGAAGGTGGAGTGAACTGAGCGGTCATGAGAGAGAGAGAGAGTGAGAGAGAGTATCAATGTGCATCATATCTGACAATCTCTCTTACCGTAAACTCCTAGAGTAGGTGCATCAACACACACACTCACACACACACACACACACACACACACACTCACAAACACACCTCTTCCGCACCCTCCATTATTTAATTAAAGCTACATAATCCCTTGCACACTCACAATCTCTATATCTCTCTCTGTTCTAACTGTATGTAACTTCATAGGTCTTGATGCAGCTCCTCCTATAAATCATATTAGCGGCCCGGACCAGGGGTTGAACAGGAACTGTGTCACACTTAAAAGGCTCCCCGCTTCTTCTTCATGCGCAGCTCATCCCATTTCCAAGTTATAAACACAGTGATCATCTAAACAGGCCATAAAGCACTGGGGCGCGGGGTTCCTATTTACTCCACTGACTCTCAGAAGGGTGTGACGTGTGAGAGAGGGAGAGAGAGAGATAGAGGGAGCGGGAGGGAGGGAGAGAGAGAGATAGAGGGAGCGGGAGGGAGGGAGAGAGAGCGATAGAGTAAACAATAGAGAGGGACAGTGAGAGAACATAAAAAACAGTATTGCAGTCTTTTCAGTATTGGGTATAAATGACAGGATTTCGACTGTTTAATCAGCGTGTGTGTGTGTGTGTGTGTGTGTCAGCTTACATAAAGAGAGTAGGGAGTCTGATGTCAAGTGACTTAACACAGCATTTCTCTTCCAATAAATCCAAAGGCTACCTTGTGTGTATGTGTGTGTGTGTGTTATGTTTGTGTGTATGTGTGTGCCAATACGTGTGTATCTGTGTGTGTTTGTGTGCGCATGCCAATACATGTGTGTGTGTGTGTGTGTGTGTGTGTGTGTGTGTGTGGGTATGTGTGTGCTCCAATACGTGTGTGTGTGTGTTTGCATGCTTGTTTTACATAGACATTTTAACAGGGTGATGTGATCTGACTTGATTTGTGTTTAGTTAGGTGGTGACATGTCTGACCTTTTAAACTGGAAATGCAGGATGAGAGCGATGGAAGGAGGAGAGGAAAGAAAGAGAATGGATGAAAGATTACGCTGGATGACAAATATGTCACAGAGGAGGAAAGAGAAAGATGGGGAGACGGAAGGGTGTCAGGAAGGCAGAAAATAATGTGTGGTTAATAAAATCAATAGACAAACAAAAGAACAAAAACAGAATGGACACAAATCTCCCCTGAAAGGTGATTCGATTAAAATAAAGAGCTCATTCATGAATAATCTAGGGAATAGATAGGCCAGCACTGAACAGGTGTCTTACATGTTTGGGTATGTGACAAATAATTGACAATTATGTTTATTTGCAAGGATTCAGTGATGGTGAGGTAAACACAGCCAGACACACTCCCACACACACACACACACACACACACAAACATACACACACATGCCCACACACACAAACAAACACAAATACACACACACACACACATCAGGAGGTTCCAGATTGTTGATGCGTGTGCCCGTTTTTAGCTGGAGAAACAATTATCAGAGGAGGGTAGGAGAAAAGGGATAGAAAGATGAGGAGAGGAGAGCACCAGGGACGAGAGAGGACGAGGAGAGAGGAGGAGAGCCGTAAAGAGAAGCAAATAAGAGAGAGGAGGAGAAGAGAGATGAGAGAAGAGGGGAGTAGAGGTGGAGAGGATGTGGAGTAAAGGACAGAATGACAGGAGAGCGAGGAACAAATTAAACGTAATTGGGAGAGAAATAGAAAAGAGAGGGAGAGGGGGAGAAACTAAGTAAGTGAACGGACAAGAAACAGCTAAATGAGGTGTTAAACAACACTGGAGGTGTGTGGGTGCGTGCGTGTGTCATGTCAAGTCAAGACAATTGTATTTGTATAGCCCTTAATCACAGTTACAGTCTTAAAGACTTTACAGCCCATATTTGTATGTATATTTGTGTGTGTGTGTGATTTTTTTTTATTGCACTTTACTGTTCTTGCCGACCCTGTGCAGGTGCACAACAAATTCCCCATAGGGGCAAATAAAGTTATAATCTGTTCGGCATGGACATGTGCAAGAACCCATGTTTCTGCAGACCTTCAAAGCAAAATATCAGGTGAAACAAAGTGCTGCACAGTTTCAGACTCTGTTTCCTTTTTAAATATCAAGTCTTGTGACTACGCGACATACACACACACTCACTCACTCACACACACACACACACACACACACACACACACACACACACACACACACACACACACACCTGGCACAGTTATTCCAGGTCATGTTAACCTTAACGTCTTCCAGATAACAACTTTAGTACAGTTAAGTGGCCCAGGTCCCACTGTGCTCCAGTCATTATGTCGATTCAAACACGGTTCTCGACAATGCAAGAATGTAGACCTCCCGGGCATCTCCGACCTTGTCTCCATAGTATTGTATCAGACTTGTGAACACTCGCACCGTTGTTTTACTCACCTCTTACACCCTGATGGGAACAGAAGCAAAGTTCTGCCACAAAAAAAGGATAAAGGTAGAAATGTTTGCCGCGGTTGGGACCTTATAGTTTGGAATTCCAATTCGTTTTCTCCCTATTCTGATTTCAGTACACATTGTGATTTGTGACATGTACACGGATTTAAATACATTAGATATTAAGCACTTTAGACAATCCTCTAACCCTCCTGTGCATGATGAGCGTTCATCATTGCAAACAATACTGTTCTTAAGAACATGTATGCTGTAATCTACCTGCTGTGAGACGGTGCATATCTTTGGATGGAGCGCTGTGCGTGTACTGCTAACAGGAAGCAATATGCAGAGGATATCGGCTGCCCGCCCACACTGCCCTGGGTCTTACGCTGTGGCTCATTCACCCAGACACACACACACACACACACACACACACAGAGCCTACTGTACACACATTATTTATCCGTTGCCATGGAAACCGTATTTTTTTTAAATGAATCATTTAAAATGTTCTTGTGTCTCGACCCGTGCTCGTTTTGCCTGTCAAACAAACTGCACACATACGTGGAACTTACGCTTTTCTCCCAACAAACCATCGCAAGCACACACACACACTGGTGTCGGCCAGGCTAGCGTTTGTGTGGACAACAATACATTTGAGCTATATGGCCTTTGGCTGCAGTCTGGCTTCAGCTCGTCTCATCCCATAACTCGTTCCTCTGTGTTGCCTATGTGAGTCTACATGCTACTCTCACGTTTACTGCTCTCTTATAATGTGCAGTAGAGTCCATGAGTCCTGTGGACGCTTCACCAGAGCTTAGACAGCTTATGCAGCTCAGTCAACAAAGAGGAAACGCTAAACTAGTGTCTTTTTCTGCCATGGTTGTCGATATTTGCCACTCTCACTTTGGACCAGGAGTGGTGCTTATCCTTGAGGCTGCACTGCATCAATGCGGCCTTTTTGTTGTTGACCGAAAACAACGTCAGACGCCTTTAAAAAATGTAATTCTGTTCAATTCAATGAATTTAATTTGATGAAATTTAATTTAATTTAATTTATTATGCTGAATTGAATTGATTCTGAATTGAGGCTGCTAAAGAGACATTAATACTCTTTAGCAGCCTCAATTCATTTCAATTCAATTCATTTCAATTCAATTCAATGCATTGTTAGTCTCTATCGGGCTGGCCTGCTACAGCTATCCTCCCATGTTTTAGGAGAAGAGGAGGATGGTGGGGTGATCATGTCTGATAGAGTCTCTCTATGTAGTATGTTATTAGTATTGAAATAGCCTAGGGAGTAGCAACAGGCAATACAGTTTATCTACAACTTGCAGCACTTGGGCAAGGCATTAACTGACTCATGCTGACTGCTGTGTTTCTGTGTTTGTGCGTGTCTGTGTGTGTGTGTGTGCACTCGCACATGTGTGTGTGTGTGTGTGTGTGTGTGTGTGTGTGTGTGTAGTAAGCCATCGAATGGTCTGGAGTGATTTGAAGCATCCCTGCAGAGTAAATAGCTGATAGATTTCACCCATAGTGCATATTGTCCTTGTTGAGAGAGCTTGTTCACAGTGTGAAGCATTAGAAACTCTCGGTGTGTCTGTGTTTGTGTGTTTATATGTGTGTGTGTGTGTGTGTGTGTTGTGTGTGGGCACACTGCATGTGAGTGTGTGTGCATGTTGTTGTGCACGTATGCTGGATTGTTGAGCGAGGGCAAAGCAGGACTGAGGGCATATGTAATGAATGTGTTGTCACTTCCTATTTGGCACAGAGACGCCTCACTCTGCAGCACTCCCCAGGGGAGAGAAAGTTTACCTTGTTTAGAGCCAACACAACAAGGAAGCAAGGCCGCACACTAGGAAGAATCTTTCCTTTCCTTCCTAGCGTGCAGCCATGGATCAGAGGATCATAGGAAGGAGACGTAGGAGCGAGGAAGGAACAAATAATTAGATGGAAGTAGACATGAAGACGGGAGGAACTGGGTGTTTTAAAGATGCAAGAGGCAACAATGTCGGGAGACAGGATGAAAGGATGAGGAGGGAGGGAGGGAAGGGTATGGGTGCAGTGGAGGGATGAGTCGTGGGAGAAAGATGGAGGCGTGTTGTTGTTAGTGGTGATAGAGGAACAGAATAAGATCAAATGAAGACAGAGACTGTGTGTCTATGTTTGTGTGACAGTTGGAGTCTGTGATGGTTTGTGGGTATTCGTCATGACTGCCATTTTCAGACCCCTTTTATTTTTAGTGTATGAACACAATTAAGTCCATAAGCATTTGTTAAAATGGTGTAATGTGTGTGCTTGTTGATCATTATTGCTATGCAACCAAATTAACTGAGTGTGTGTGTGTGTGTGTGTGTGTGACACATCATGCTGTGCTACAGATTACTGAGCCATCCGATGATGGCTTGTTTCTGTTTCCATGGAGATTATACAGAACAGGGATCACTCAAATTGCAATGCATTCTGTTTGTGTGTATGAGCTGTTGCTCTCTCTCTCTCCCTCTCTCTCTAGTATTATATACGATATAAAGGTTAATGGTTAATAGTAAATGGTGGTTAATTGTGTGCAAATCAGTAAAAGCCCACGTTATGATTGTGATAATATTTAGTTACGGCAGATATGGTGAATGAAGGCATAGGCATGAGGGAGGCACTTTGATGAGAATGACGTTTTGATTTAGTATATGGTGTATATACAACTGCCTTACATAACCAACATGACTAACAGACACATGGCTTTCCATAAGCCGCAGTGTCCATCACATAATAGTTTCATTATTTTGAGTTAGGTGAAAAGTGAACATTGGATTCCTTTATATTTCATTGAAATAAGATGTAATGTGCGCGCGCGTGTGTGTGGGTGTGTGTGTGTGTCAATGTTTTGTGTGCTCCGGAGAAGGAAGTGAACATAAAGTTAGCTAGCTAGCATCAAAGCAAGTCATGAGAGGAAATGGTTCCTATGGTGACAGCTGAACAAAAAATTATTTACAATTTTCTCATATCCCAATCCCATATGTCTGACTTTCTATCTCTACCTCTCTCTCTCCATCTCTCTCTCCATCTCTCTCTCCATCTCGCTCTCTCTCTCTCTCTCTCTCTCTCTCTCTCTGTCCCCTTCTTTCTTCTCAGTGATGAAAGTGGTTTGAAAAAGAAAGGATTCAGCTAGAGGTTGCTGTGTAACTACGCCAGACTAAAGTCTTCAAATGAAAGGCGGGTTAGTAGCACTCTCTATCGAATGGTATGTGAAGGTGTGTTCATGTGTGTGTGTGTGTGTGTGTGTGTGTGTGTGTGTGTGTGTGTGTGTGTGTGTGTGTGTGTGTGTGTGTGTGCGTGGGTGTGTGTGTGTGTTGGTGTGATGGTGTGTTTGTGATGAGATACTGAAGAGAGCTGGAATCAGAGTTCTTAAGGCAGTAAGTTGGAAATGTTATACGCTGCCTCCGTGTGTGTGTGTGTGTGTGTGTGTGTGTGTGTGTGTGTGTGTTTGTATACGTACGCTTCTGTGTGTGTGTGTGTGTGTGTTTGCTCCTCTAAGTTTGTCCTCAATACGTCCAAAACTCGTAAGTAGAAGAATAGAGGTAAAAGATGTTTGAAGCGTCTTGTACACCCACTTACCATCTAGTCTGATAACTGTTGTCTTGTCTTCTTTTTACCCTGATCTTCTCCCTTTATCCCTCTCTCTCCCTCGCGCCCTCTCTCTCCCCCTGCTCCTATCCCTCTCTCTCTCTCCCTGCTCCCCTCCCTTTCTCTCTATCTCTGTCCCTGCTCCTATCCCTCTCTCCCCCTGCTCCCTTTCCTTTCTCTCTATCTTCCTCTCTCTCTCCCTGCCCCTCTCCCTCTCTCTTACTCTTCGCATCTCTCCATCGACAGTCTTTTCCCTGCATACTGATATGTTTTTGCACTTCTGTGCCTTGTGTTCCCCTCTCTCTTTTGCTCTCTCTTTCTCCTGATCTGTTTCTCTCTCTCTGTCCTCTCATGTATCTCCTCTCTTAGTCTGCTATGACCTTTTTTTTTTGTATTATCTCTGCAGCTATTGGAATCTCTCTTTCCTCTCTCACCCTCTCTCGTCCTCCATTTCAGGTTGTTCCTGAATTCATGTCTTTTTTCAAATGGCTGTAGAAAACCAGTCTATACTTTATTTGTGTGTGTGTGTATGTCCTACTCTTTCCATGGTCTGCATTCCTTCTTATCTTCTCTATTTCTCTCGTGTTGCTCTCTTCATCTCAGTTCAATCAGTTCTTTCTCTCAGTCTGTCCATCTCTCTCTTGCTAACAAAATGAAGACAGAAGCCCTCGATTGGACACTTTAACAGAAAATAAGAAGAATAACATTGCTCAATGGCCCAGAGGAGTTGCTTAAGCTGTTTATGCAGACACAGACATGCACACACACAGACAGACACGCGTGTCCGCGTGCATACACAAACATACACATATACTCAGACACACACACACTCACACGCACATACAAGCACACACACGACATACACACACGCTGTATCTTGTCAGCAAGTTGGGGCACGTGTAAATCTTCATTTTGATCAAGCAGACTTGATTTGTAATTTAATATAATATAATTTAATATTAATTAATATGATCATTTAATATAATATATTACAACATAATTTCACTCCCAGATTGAGAATTGATTTTGAAAGCTTTTATGCACATGTCCACTGCTGCTGACGTGAATACTGACACCTTCAATGTTTGTGCACATTACTCATGTGTGCATATGGTTCACCAACCTGTGCGTTTTTGCATGCCTGTGTGTATGTGTGTGTGCAAGCGCGCATGTGTGTTTGTGTTTGCGTACCTGTGTGTGTGTGTGTGTGTGTGTGTGTGTGTGTGTGTGTGTTGTGTTTAGCTCATGACTTGGTGTCGGTCCAGAGGTCCATATGCAGCCAGGCAGGGGAGAGGTTGTGTGGGCCATCTGCTCCCAGATAGAGACGCCACCAACTAGACGTTAACCTTAAGATTTGGTTTAATGTATCGGGCCCTTCGGCATGATGATGATGCTAAGCTTCCACCTAGCTTCCTGTCATGTGGTGGGGGAGGGCTGTTGTGAATCATCTTCCATCCCATAAATCGGCCTTTTTTATTCATTGGTCTTTAGTTTGGGGTTATTTTACTACAAGGGGTCCCCTGTGCATGAAGTTCAACCATCTTCACTATTAATAATATTAGAGTGAGTAGTATAGGAAGTGCAATATGATTTCCATTCCCCATAAAGTTCATAATGTACTGCTGCACCACACCACACCTTTACCCTCATTAGACTGGTTCATTTTTCATACAAAGCCCAATACCCAGGCCTCCTTACTTTATCCTCTTTATAATCTATTGTTTCTTCCTTCAGATGGCCTCTGCTGCACTTCTCCATACATTGCATCTTTATCCATCCTCGTAATCTCTTTTCATTCTCTCCCTTTGTCTCTCTCTATATCTGTCTCTCTCTTCCTCTCTCTGCTGGCTTTCTTTGTGACCCTGCAGCCAAGGCTAAACGTAGTGTGTTGTTGAAACCAAAGCAACAACAGCACTGTGCTGCTGGCTTGTATCTCCAGTGAAGCCATTCAATTATCCAGCCCAGATACAGAGCACCTGACTGGGGGCACCAAGGTGTTCCGCTGTGCTCTGCTCGATGCACCAGCCACCACCCGGTCTAACATGTTAAAAATATTGTCAGCTTCCTAGAAAACACCAGTCAATGGTTCATATTGAAATAAACAACAGACAAAAGGGTTCAGTCAATGTTATGTAGCATGGAGTCTTGCAAAGCACTTAACTGTGTCGAGAACCGCCTACTAATCAGGAAGAGGTCTTGATTGACAATGCAAGCACGACCAATCACGGACTGTACAGCGGGAACAGACATGTGGTGAAACAAAGGTTATCTAAATGTGATTTACAACAAATGCTCATCGCACTATGAATTATTTTTGATATTCCAGTGGATCTGTGGATATGTGGAAATATAAGAATAAACCTGCCGGAGATACGTCCACATTTCTGTGAGTCACAATGCTGACAGCCAATAAGAATCGTGTCTTGAGTTTCCTCGAGACGCTAAAGTTTCTCTCTGTATCAGGTGGTCAGGACGAGTCACATGGTGACGTAAGGCTAATAAACAGAAGAGCCTGAGACTACGATGAATGTGGCAGATGTGGGACTTTACAATGTGTTCGGTTATTTTATTATTATTATTGCTAAGCCATCCTTTGTGTTTCCAGGGGTAGGATTATCCTTGTTACGTGTGTGTGTCGTGTGCGTGACAAAAGGATTATTGTAACATACACTGTATATGGCGGAATCATATACAGGATTACTGTACATATATCAGCCGCTCTGCATAAGATAAGTCCGAGAGAGGTACAGAGGAAGTGGTAACACTGTCACCTTCTGCCCTCTTTCTCTCCCTCCCTCTCTTTCTCACTCTCTAGTTCTTTCGCGTGCTCTCTCTCGCTCTCTCGCGTGTTCTCTGTGTTTTGACTCCTCGCTCTTCTGGACTGTTTCATCCACTCAGCTTGGAGATTCTCAGTGTCATTCTCTGACACTGCATTGGCAGAGAAAGAGAGATAGAAAGAGAGAGGGAGAGAGCGGAGGTGTCAAAGAAGATGCTGAATGAGAAGGCAAGGGGGAGGGAGAGAGAGGTTGAAGAGATGACGGAACAGAACATTTCAGAGATGGAAAAAAGGAGAAGAAAGGAGGATAATGAAAGGGGCAGTGAGCAACCTCTCCGATTCAATCCAATGTTGGATGCTTTCTGTGTTTCATCCTCCTCTCCTCCTCTGCCTCGCCGTCTCTCTGACTTCGTACCTCTCTTCCTGCCTCTCTGTGGGCACTTCTATGCAATCCTGTCCGCGTTACTTAGCAACCGCAACCCTTATGAAAACTATGTCAGAGACAGAAAGAGAGTGGGGGAGTGAGAGAAAGACGAGAGGAAAGAGGAAGAAGAGGAGGGAACAAGGGAGAGAGTAAAGGATGGAGCATACGGAGGCCTAGAGGTTGCCTGTCTGATTGCTCTTATCAGACAGGATGTTGATGTCTGCTTTCCGCTGGCAAGGCAGGGTTTGGTCAGATATGCAGCAGGCAACCATTTTACAACATCAGACATTTGGCTATTGTAAGGAGGCTGGCAAACAGGACCAGCTCACATGGTACCACCTTGACTGGAGTGTGTGTGTGTGTGTGTGTGTGTGTGTGTGTGTGTGTGTGTGTGTGTGTGTGTGTGTGTGTGTGTGTGTGTGTGTGTGTGTGCGCGTGCATGTGTGTGTGTGTGCACAGTGTTAGCGTCCCTGCCAGGCCTGTCACCTCTGGGTGTACCTTTTCTATTTAAGGATCTCTCTCTCTCTACACACATGTGGAACCGGGGTGTGTGTGTGTGTGTGTGTGTGTGTGTGTGTGTGTGTATCTGTGTACACACACATGTGAATGTCACTGGTAAGGTTTGTGTGTGAGAGAGAGAGAGAGTATCTAACAGGGACTGTAAGTTCACCTTGAGGTGTCTCTGTGCAGGTGTGTGTACATTCTGTGCACATTCTGTGCATGTTGTATGTCAGCAGTGTTGCCAGTACATCGGGTCCGCCAGCTAGCCCCTCTGAGAATGTGACACACACACACGCGCGCACACACACAGACACTCAACATGAACACACACACCAGCTGCTCTTTCTCATACAAATGACAGTGGATTTCATGTATCATGCAGGGGAATAAAAAAGTAGGAAGTAGTGTAGAATGGATGGAATGGAATAAAGAATTAGTAGATTGCTGCAGAACACAGACCTTTGAAAGAGATGTTTCCAGAGTACAATACAACATTGTGGCATATGAAATGATACAGCATAGAACAATGTTAAAATGCAAAATAATAAGCATAAAATATTATAGCACACTGTTAAATATGAGACAATGATATGCAATTTGTTCGGAGAATCAAAAAGAAAAAAAGATTAAATGAGCCTAACAAGATCACAGACAATGACGAGCCTTGGAGAGAAGATATATCGATGTGGAGATGAAAGCACACAAGCTTTGAGAGAGAGAGAGAGGGGGAGAGAGACACTCGTGACTAACAGGACCAAACAGGAAGAGAGAGTAGGAAAAAGAAAGATGGAGCCTAATGGACCGAAGAAGAGGTAGACGGACATGAATGGATAGATGGATGAATGTACGGACAGAGAGATATACATTTATTTATATATATATATAGGGAGAGATAGAGAGAGAGATATAGAGATATATGGAGAGATTAGCAGTGAGTATGAGAGTAAGAGAAGGAAGGAGAGAGAGAGAGAGAGACTGGCAGTGAGTAAGAGAGAAAGAAATAGAGAGAGAGAGATAAAGATATAGAGATATATGGAGAGATCAGCAGTGAGTATGAGAGCAAGAGAAGGAAGGAGAGAGAGAGACTAGCAATGAGTATGAGAGAGAGAAAAGGGAATCCTAGTGCAACTGCGTCACTGCTGCCTCCTACTTGTGCTCCTCTGGGGGGAGGAGGACTGATGGAAGGAGGAGGAGGAGGAGAAGAGAAATGAAATGAGGGATGGAGAGAGCGACAGAGGGAGGAAGGGGTTCAGGGACAGGCTGATTTATAGTTTCTGTTTCAGAACTGAGTTCTCTGTTGGAATTCCTCAGAGATCTGCGCACAGATCTGCAGTGAACACACACACACACACACACACACACACACATACACACACACAGTCACACAGACACTCTATCTCACACACACACTGTCACACACTTGCACATACACAGATGGACAGACACATGAACACACACACACATACACATTGACAGTCCCACATATACACACACACACACACACATACACACACACAGTCATTAAACAAGAATGTGTGATAGAGCACAGGCACATACATTGCACACAACAAGTGAAGCACAAATGGCTTCCCACCAACCCACCAATCTTACACACACACACACACACACACACACACACACACACACAATACACACTGCAATTAGACACAGACATTGGGGATGTCAGCAGGAAAATAATGTTGAAGCGTTTCACTAAAAGGTTATATAGCTCTATATATATAGAGCTATATTATAGCTTTGTTTGGAAGTACTGGCTGTGCTTCTGCTGTGTGTGTGTGTGGGGGTGTGTGTGTGTGTGTGTGTGTGTGTGTGTGTGTGTGTGTGTGTGTGTATGCGCTTGTTAGCTGCATGGGAGCGCACTCCTTTGCATTTCAGCAGATGGCTAAATAAATCTAAAAACATTCATTCCAATCACAGAGCGCTTAGCGTCTGGACCAGTAATGCTCGAACGTCCTGAAAAACATGTAACGACAAAGCAACATGCGGAAACAAGGACACGCGAGAGACACTGAACAAAGCAGTCCATGTCAGAGGGAGGGAGGGATATTGCATCCTAATGTGTTTAAGTGGAGGTTTCTGTGCGGAACATCACATGATTATATATTGATTGTAAGTTGAATTGAAAAGAGAAGAGAGATAATTTGAGGAAAGAAAAAATGGTGCTTTACACAGAAGGAACTAATGGAATCGTGACATTTATTTGACTTCTACAGCTGCGATCAGCATTATATTTTGACTGAGTTTCATGGTTCTCATGCATTCCTTTGACTACTGGCCATTGCCATACAGCCAAAGGTATGAGAACCATGAGACTCAATTTTATCAAAAACTAAGTGGGGTGAGCAAATGTTGATGATAGCAGCTTTAGCTCTCATTGCACAGGGAGCTGTCAGTACTCTTTATACTCTTTATACTATTCTCGGTTCACACTGACTACCTTAAGCTGTGCGTATGTCACATCCAGCCAGGAACTAAAGAGTTCCCTTGAGTTTTATGTCACCATAACACACGACGAATTACCTATTTGCTCCTCTTCAGTAGCTATTGTTTATTAAATACTTGACTACTCCCATGTCGCTCCTTTGTCTCAAACATTATTATTAATTCATGGAGTCATTCATTGAGTATATGGGAATTTGAGTTGAGTTCCTCTTCAGTTTTGCTACAACAATATCTCTGCAATGCAAAATAGTGCAGAATAAGGCTGAAAGAAGATCGTGAATTGCATTGCTTATCCGGTCCACCATAACATAATTTCTGTTCTATTACTTCCTATGAGCTGTCACGTTAACAGTCCTCGGATCGAGTAGATTAAGAACATGACAAGAAGCAAAACAACAATCACAAGGGGAATAAATTAGTTCTTTGGCGAAGAATTTGACAAAGCAATATCTGAAACATGAAACTGAAATGGATCTCTCTCTCTTTCTCTCTCGCTCTCTCTCTCTCGCTCTCTCTCTCTCTCTCTCTCTCTCTCTCTCTCTCTCTCTCTCTCTCTCTCTCTCTCTCTCTCTCTCTCTCTCTCTCTCTCTCTCTCTATCTTGCCACTGAACCCATCTACCTGAAACTGATATCCCTGCCTCTGACGCATGCTCGGAAGTCCCACTCACCAATTGCACACTTTTGAAACAATGTTTTGAAGGCATTCTCTCGTGAGACGAGAACATCTGGGAACCAGGTTCCAAGCAATGCAATACTGAACCCTGCTCTCTCATTGGCTGAAAAGATTTGAAAACTGCTTGACTTTGCTATTTCATTGGCTGAGAGAATATTTAAGGACTTCAACTGTGCTCCCTCATTAGCGTCCCATCTACACACTGCAGCTCAAAAAACGTTGACAGGCAGTTAACCTTTCTGTAATGGGATACAGCAGTGTACATACTCCCAGCCCTGAGAGACATTCCTAATCAACCCAGCTATACAACTCCTCTATTTAACACAGGATGTGTCCATTCTGAAGCCATTAACTCTTCTATTATAAGTATATTAAGAGAGTGATATCTTGCTGGCATGAGCCCAATGGGCTTGTATAGCGTGATAGCTTCAGTGTTTCTATATGGTGGTTATAATGCATTTCTATACGGTGGTTATAATTCAATCACTCAAGTCATCAACCATTGGGTGTGAATATTGAAATCAAAACAGCCATCAGGGGGTCACGCTCAAAGACCTTCAAGGTGAAAGAAAAGACCATTAGTGCTTTGATGCACACTCTAATCACATATATCTACGCCCCGACCAAAGTGCAGATATTCATGAGGACCCACACACACACATGCACATCACACACACATCTCTACTTGGCAGATGATCCTTTTCCACCCTCTTTGCACCCCCAGTGCATGATTAGGTTATTATGTTTGATGCGATTGAGTTTACTCTCTTTAATGAAAGACGGATGGAGTGGAGCAAGAGATGGAGGATTGATTTGAGGGATGGATGAGGATTTGGGGTGTGTGTGGGTGGGGTTAGGAAGGTTGGGAGGTTGGGAAGCAGGACAGAGACCAGCTGGAAGAGAGAGTGAGAGAGAGCACAGCGACCCCAGAAGGGTACCATGGAGAGGTCCTCTCGGAGAGGGTGGATTTAAATCAAAGGCTAGACCTCCCAACAGCCGAGTGAAATGAAAGCACAAAATATTGTCAACAGTACAAAACACTCACTTTTTGTTGTTATTATCACAACCAATTCAAATACTCAAGGGTGAATCCAAAGAGAGTTCCCTTTCAAACACATCAGGTTTTCGGTTCAAGGAGGCAGGTGTTTTTATTAACTGTCAGCCAATGGAATGTGGCGTCAGGGGTGTTCTTGTTATCCGTGACACTATCTCTGGACTCTGGGGAAATAAGGTCTGGCTAGGTGAGATGGGTGTGATGTAGGAGGACATGACATGACATCCACCTGCCTCCACACTGCTTTAAACCCTTTGGAGTCTCTCTGTCTTTCACCGCTCCTCCCTCGCTCTTTCTCTTTTGCTGCATTTATCTCTTCACCACTCTTTTCTTCATTTACGTTTTTGTAGTTGCCCGCTCGGCTGTTGTTGTGTACGCACCAATACACCCCCGACAGCTCAATCCCAGCTGTGTAGAGTCCCTCTTTTGGGTACCTGGTGTGTGTGTATGCATGCGCTCATGTGTGTGTTTCTGTGCATGTGTGTATGCGGATGTGTCTGTGTGTGCCTAAGCACACACTTTGAGTTTTCTTTCCGCTGTGTTTACTCCGTTTTACCTCTTTAATGGTTGTGTAGAAGGCAGTTTTTTAAGAACATTTGTGTATGCGTGTGTGTGTGTGTGTGTGTGTGTGCGCGCGCCATAGAGCGAAGGTATGCATGTGTGTTTGCTTCAGAAAAGTCCTTTGTTGGTTTCCTGGTGCATTGCTGCTGCTATTTTACATCCCAAAAAAATATTTGTGTGTGTGCACAAGCACGTGTGTTTGTGTGTGTGTGTGTGTGTGTGCAAATGCATGTGTGCATGTGTGTGTGTGTGTGTGTGTGTGTGTGTGTGTGTGCGTGTGTGTGTGCACATGCATGTGTGTGTGTGCGTCTGTGTGTTTGTGTGTGTGTGTGTGTGTGTCTGTGTCCTTGCGTGTCTGCGTCCTTGTGTGTGTGCGTGTCATCACATTCACTGTAGGTGTTAGACTCTGCTATGACTGTGTTATACTAAAATCACACCCTTTTTAACAGCGTAAATATTGCATTGTAATGTTTGTGTCATGTGCTAATGCAGTTGCATGAAGTAGTATTTCCCAATGGAGAACATGCTCAATATAATGACCATGCGATCCATGTATATCCCAAAGGCCTGAGGTCATATGACGGGGATTCATGGCCACCCCTGCTTCCACCCCGAGCCAGGCCCCCTCTCTTAGTTCATTATGCTAATAGGGGGGTGTAATATGTTGTACTGCAATTAGGAGGAGCAGCCAATTCAATGTGTGGCTGATGGGGTTGCTGGTGATTTTAGACCATGTCCACAGTTGTCCTTGGAACAAGCAGATCTCCAAAAGGATTTTATACTTTCTTGTAAATATTGTCATGTGGTTTCCTTTGAGATGGGCTATACAGAATACAGCTTAAGCTTATCAAATGGCCATGCCTCTTTAGGAGTCAGAAGCTTAATCAGTTTGTTGCACTACAGTGTGGTGAAGCATCAGCTCGTCTGCTTTTAGTGCATATTTCCAATCTGTGTTCAGCGCGTGTATGGCAGTTAATCCATTCTGATGTGAAGATGACGTTGCAACTGTTGGTAAGTGTATAACGTGTGCATTGGACTCTGTGTGTCGTTTTAAGTTGTGTTGTGTTGTTGGTAGCCTCCAACTACGGCTGCTGTTGTATCGCTTGTGTCTCTGCATTGCATGTTTTACTTCACTGTCGGGCTCATCCGTCTCATCCGTTAAACACCGTTTCCTGTGCGGCTGTATATGTTCTACATGCACAGTCCAATGTGTTCTTTCTGTTGTTTAGCAGTAGCCTATCAGGAACCTACCTGTTTAAATGCAAGGTGGAGTCACGTTAGCCAACACTGTGCATTGTGTGGATTTGATTTATCATTATTTAGTTTGAATTTTACCATATTTGTTTGCGTGAAGTTATGGCAGCTATATCAACGGTTATTGTCAATGTCCCTAAAGATTCAATACTGAATTCCTGAGACCATTGTTGGATGTTCCCCTCCCCCCCCCCTCTCACTGGTCCCCCATGTGGGCTCAGTTTGAGTTGTGATTAGTGTGGGAGATCAGGAATAGCTTATCAATTTTGTGTACGTTACACAGTTTCATGTTTTTTGGAGGGAAACCGCGGCATGAACTTTAACTGCCTGAAGGAACATCTCTGCCATGCCATCCTTCCATGTGGGAGTACGTTAGGACACTCACAGTGTGTCTGTGTACGTGTGTGTGTTTCGCAGTATAAGAACACTGCGCTGTTGCTTGGCTGCCTCTGAATTATACATGATTGTGCGCTGTTCCAAACGACTGAGAGGCTTTGCAACCCATCTGCACCGGGGGGGGGGAAAAAAACACAACTTCCTCCAACCCCTAAAGAAAATAACAGCTTCAAACACTTAAGAAAGGCTATCCTCCGCCGGTCTCAGTCCACCGTCGGGGCCTACGGTCGGCCATGCAGCTGGGAAGAGGTAGCTGTTCTTTAGCCGCCCAGATCAATCTGTACAGCCTCGCGAATCTCCCCTCCAAACAGCGGATGAACTGCTCAGTTATGGTTTGTTCACGCCATGTCAGAGTAACCATTAATCATCACCTTCCGAGGTGGGAGAAAGTGCTCACGCCACCCTCCGAGTTATATTTTCCCGAGTAGGAGCGTTGGGAACTTTCCGACTTATCATCCGATCCCATCGGATCAAGACAACGTCAAATGAATGCTTTCTCCGAGGTTGGTTCTCCAGCTGCTCTCATCGGCCCGCTCAGCATGCATGTACAGTATGCACTTTGAAGATGCTCGCTCAACCAAACCCATAAACCGCCACAGAGCGTTTCAATCCTGTGACCAGAAGTTCCATAAAATAAGTTCCAACCCGTATTCTTGGTACTTCTGCACCAAAAGTTTAGAATAACCAAGCAACCAGTTGTTATTCTTATTCAAATGGTGAAAAGGCACCAAGTGAACCCCCCCCCCCCCCCCCCCCATTCAACCTGCTAGTTAACCACAGCATAATCAGTTAGATGCTAACTATATGTCCGCATATGCCCACATATATCACGTGCTTAGAGTATCATGACTGTTCCAAAGTGTGCTCCATCATATTTTTTGGTGCATTACTGTTTAAAAAAGAGGATGAATAATATGATGCAATGGCTTGCAATTCCTTTTGCGGTAGAAGCTGCTATTAAGATTTGAAATGTACAATGGACTTTAAATTATTATTCCTGTCTACTCCATTTAAAAGATTACACCCATTTGTTTTACTTTTCCTCCAATATTTAGAGTAGTTATCATTCTGTAATAGCACACACTCAATGTTCTTTCCACGTTATTAACCACATTAGGGTGTTTCATCTCTAGCCAGTGCAGTAAAGAGTGTTTCTATCATGTTTCTCTTATACTGTCGGTTTGCAGTGATGCTCGCTCGCCTAGCTTACTTTGTTCGATTGTTTTGTCCTCTGCTTCCACTCAAAGCATTGACACTGGCAGAAGTATTAACCTAACATGCATGTTTTTTAGTGTGCTAGGGAACACATTAAGCCTCATGAGACCATCCATATATTCAAGTTTGTGTTTCACAATTAACATAGTCTGGCCTTTGCTGAGCAGCAATTTACTTCCACATATGGGCGTGGCCTACACACATCTCCAGCCAATGAGATTAAATAACTCTTCGCTTTTGCCAATCCGGTTGGGAGTAAAGCAAAAACATATTCTCCTCTCTGAGAAGAACTTCCTTGCAAATTCCTCGTCATTGCTTAACATCGTTATTTGGCAGATTTCGGATTAAACCGATTTGATTGCTCCGTTGATAGCTACACTCTCCTTGGGAACATGCCAACTCCATACAGATAGGCTTCAGAATGGTGGGGTTAGAGCCTAGAACCTAGGAAAGCCTAGAAACCTAGAAAGCAGTACTAACCACTGAGCATCCCGTCTACCCAACCAATAGGATAGTTGTTCTTCAAAATTCCTTTATGAAAATATCCACATAACACATACAAGAAGGATCCACTGACACTGTGCACAACTGTTTATATTGTGGATTTCCATTTTCAAGGATGGATTCACTATCAGGTTCATATGTTGGTGTTGGTGACGAGATAAAGACTTGCAGCATCCCATCGTAGATAATGCACACAGTTTCTGCAACATTACGAAGCAACGCTACCATGTAAACGTAATCCAGTGAAAAAGAACCCTCCTCCTATGATACCAGCCAAGATAACCATGCTGCACATAGCTTGTTTTTTTTTTGGCACTCCCGACGATGTGTATCATCACCAGTGGATGATGACCAGGGTGTGGTGACCAGTATGTATTTACCTGTGTGTGTTGACCAGTGTAAAAAAAAAGAAGAAGTATTGATTGTATTTATTCATTGTCCAAACCAACGGTGTTTGATTGACGGCTGGTGAGCCATACAGAGGGAAATTGGATAGGACATCCTGGGATCAGGAGGGCCGGGCTTGACTGTAACTAAACACAGTAACACACTCCTCATTTTGACATCTCTGAAGGTCGTTGGATGTCCACTGAAGAGGTGAGAGCAGGTGTGTTTGTGTCCGTGTTTGTGTGTATGTGTGTGTGTTTGTGGGTTACATCACAAGACGTACATTTTTTGCTGTTCAACACAAATCAGTGTGTACCTTCTGTGGGCACATGTGACGTGGACTGCATTGCTATTGGTGAGGTGTATTGATGTAAAACGTCCTCTCTGTGTATGTGTGTGTGTGTGTGTGTGCTCTCAGGCACAAGCGCATATATGGATCTGTGTAGATTGGTGTGCACACATTATAATGTGTATTCATGTGTATGCCCCCCCCTTGGATACAAAATCAGGTGTATATGCAGTTGCTTTTCCTTTGTGTGTGTGTGTCTGTGTGTGTGTGTGTGTGTGTGTACATGCGTGCGTTTGTGTGTGTACATGCACATGTGTGTGAGTGTGTGGGCTCCAGCCAGAAGGGGGCTCAGAAGGTGTTGACTGTGGAGATTAAAGTGGAATTAAAGGGATCACAACACATGGTGCCACAGAGCAATACAGCAATGATGGAATAGAGAGAGAGCGAGACAGAGAGACATAGAGACACAGAGAGATAGAAGGGAGAGAGCGAAAACATAGCAAGAGGGTCAAAAACAACAGATCCTCTGAATATTCAAATGTTTCTAGTTGATTCCAGGGCCGATGACAGCACCCTTCATCTGTGAAGGACGGACAGACCTTAGGTTGCTCTTCAGCCTATGTGTGTGCATACGTGTGTGAATCCGTGTGTGTGTGTGGGTGTGTGTGCATGTGTGTGTGTGTCAGTGTGTCTGTGTGTGTGTGCCTATCCGTTCACTGGAACGCCTCCAGGCTCTTAACGTGTTGTTTTCTCCCAACATGTTCCCTGATCGCTAACTATGTGCGGGGCGTGTGGCTGTGCATGTAATTTGGCGACTGCAGAGAAGAAAGAGCTGCTTCTTAACCCCGTCCCCTCGCAGTGTTAATCCCCACAAGATCACATTGTGACTTAACATTTCTCCCCCTGGGGTTGTGCAGTGCTATAGTTCAGTTGCACGTGTACAAATGTAATGGCTGAGGCAAGCAGCCAACTGCCGGCCCACGGTTACCGATTGAAATGTACGTGGTACCCGCTGTGACGGGGGTCTTTACTCTCTAACCTAACGCCTAACGCAGGGTACCTTTTCATGTATGTGTCACCGTTGGCCCGTAGATCTACTCACTACCCACCTGTGGGGGCTTTGTATCCATCTGTCCAGTGTTAAGACCGAAAGTGCCTGTAGCTTATTGAATGACACAATTTTCACTCTGTGTTGTTCTCTTGTTGTATTGGGTAGGGCTACTGATGTCTGGAAGTATGTTTTCGGTATTCTGTTACCTGTTTTTTTTATTTAATCTTTTATTGATGTATTTATTTTATTCATGCAGTGCCCCTTGTTGCTGGTCTTGCTTTGATCAGTGCAGTGTCTGTGTGCGTTCTGTTGTGACTACTGTCACTAATGTTTTTGTGGTGTGGTCGGTATGTGGTGGCTTCTTCAGTTGCCCTTTAGGGAAAATAATAAAGTGAATCAATCAATCAAGCAATCGATCAGACCACCACAGTTAGAATCAATCCTTAAAAACACATTCTCAAGCATTTAGCATAGTCAATCAGTTGTTTTACTAGCACCCCAACTCTACAATCATCTGTCCATCTTTGTCTTATTGTATTGTCCATATTTATCTTACTGTATTACCACAACAGCTATCCTCAGTCTATCTCTAGGTATTTATACGTCTTACTGTATCGCCACGAGAACACTTAAAGAACAGCCATCCTCAGTCTATCTCTAGGTCTTTATACGTCTTACTGTATCGCCACGAGAACACTTAAAGAACAGCCATCCTCAGTCTATCTCTAGGTCTTTATACGTCTTACTGTATCGCCACGAGAACACTTAAAGAACAGCCATCCTCAGTCTATCTCTAGGTCTTTATACGTCTTACTGTATCGCCACGAGAACACTTAAAGAACAACTGATCACTTCTACGTCTGTAGTCATTCTTCCTTTCTGAATATCCAAGCGTCTGACACATCATTCCAGCAAGGGAGTGTGACTACAGCTTATTATGCCGCTGGCCATAATGTGCCGTTTAAATTCTCTTTCTACAAAGAGTCCAAACATAGGTGGCACAGTCTATTTCAAATGACAGTTTGTTTTGCTGGGCTGAAGAACGGGCACTGGTGTTTTTCAAGAATCTTTATGAGTTTACATAGTTAAGTAACTTGTGTTGCCATAACACATGGGGCTGTTTCTCCCCCTGCACCTTGTGTTGATGTTATTGCACGGGGCCCATGGACTATAGCCAGATGGGGTTGAACATTATCTATACACTGCAAACACACACACACACACACTCAAACACACACACGCACACAGTCAACCATGACAACGGCACGCCGTTTCATTCATGCCGATGAGCCATGTTTGAGCTTTATGGTGAGGGTGACGTGTGTGTGTTTTTCTTTGTTCGTGTGTGTGTGTGTGTGTGTTTGAGTGTATGTCTTGGACAGAAGCCGATCTAAATGAGTACAAACTGGAATTATATTAGTTAACTTGCATGACTATCTCTCTCTGTCTCTCTAGCTCTCTATCTCTCTCTCGCTCTCTCTCTATCTCTATCTCTCTCGCTCTCTCTCTATCTCTATCTCTTTCTCTCTCTCGCTCTCTCTCTATCTCTAGCTCTCTCTCTCGCTCTCTCTCTCTCTGATCAAAGGGTGTATTGATTGTGGAGACACGATTACAAATTGTAAATGTATTTAGTTTAGTTTATTCATGGTACTGTTTGATTTTAAATTAAAGTACTAATACATCAGGTGACAATAGTTTGGTTGTAATGTACATTGCTGATTTCTTACTAACGAGGCGGCTATAGATTCAAATTATACCTGATCATTTGTTATGCTATGAATGTTTATAGGTAATTATATGTTTATAGAACAATTTGGAATGTATCCACAGTAAAACATTGAGAGGCCAGCCATCCTTAGCATGAGCTGCTATGCTCAAAGACTGTTGGTAAAATAACATAACATAACACACTGTTGTTGTTTTGTGCATGGTTGTTTAGAAGCAGTTGAATACATAGTGGTCTCACTTAGATAGCCAGTGGATAGCCAGTAAGTCGTATGTTCTACAGTGCGTACCACTTTATGATGACCACTGTGTGTTCACCAGTGTGTCATCACCAGTAAAAGATCACTAGTGTTTGATCACCAGTGTCAGTGTGTGTTCACCAGAAAAAGACCACTAGTGTATGATCACTTGTGTATGTTCACCAGTATGAGGTCAGACGAGTTTGATCGCCAGTGTGCATTCGCCAGTGTGTATTTGCCAGTATTAGGTCATCAGTGTGTGTGCTCCTGTGTGCGTTCACCAGTTTATGTGTTCGCTGTTCACCAGTGTATGATCACCAGTATATGGTCACCAGCATAATGGCATTGGTGTATGTTCACCACCAGTAAAGGCCACTAGTGTATGATCACCAGTGTATGATCACCAGTGTATGTTCACCAGTATGAGGTCACAAGCGTACGATCACCAGTATATGATCAGCACTGTATGATCACCAGTGTATGTTCAGTGTGTGTTGACCAGTGTACAATTACCAGTATATGTTGCTGTCCTTAACACCTGTCTTCCACGTGGTTTGAGCATGTGTCCATGCTGGTGATCCTGCTCAACTGTGTGACACTGGGGATGTTCCAGCCCTGCGAAGACGTCACCTGCCAGACGGACTGGTGCCTCATCTTACAGGTTGGTGTGTGTGTGCGTGTGCGTGTGTGTGTGAGCGTCACTTTTTGACATGATGTGATGTGAATTGGTTCAGTATTGCGTGTGTTGACTTCTTCATGTAGTGATCTAGCCGGGCCATAATGGAGTATAATTGTTTTTGTAAACCAAGCACTACCTCCAAACATTGGTAAACTTCCGCACTCCAATTGCACACTGTTGGGATGATGCGGTCCTGATTGACAACAAGGCCTCACATTGGATTTGTTATTTAAAGAATTTATTTAAAGAAGAATTTAAGCTGTCGAGCTGGTGGTGTCCACTCTAGCCCTAACCCAATCATGCTAGACCATCTGTGGCTAGGCCCTTGAGTCCAAAATAGCGAACCTATCCGTTAATATAATTATATTTATTCTGCCTTGGAATTTGTTTTAATAGTATGCAAAAACAATATACTGGTAGCAGTAAGGTAATAGTGTTTACTTTGGAAATAAGGCACCAATATGCATCATCTGGATTGTGGGATCCGACTAGTCCAACCAGCTGCAAAGTAAGGTAGACTGACAACAGCCCCCAACAAACACTGCAGGCGGCATGCTTTTCAGACCTAATGGGCGAAGCAAACATAGACTGGCTTTGTGAGGCTAGTAAGTTGGACAGCGAGCTGATATTTAGAAACACGTCACATATTTAAGAAAGCCTCTCACTATCTTTAAATTCCAGGTATTTAGTTAAAATCTCACGTCACCTCAAATATCTCTTCATGGCAGAAAAGATTTTACGCAGAAGTGAACATTTTTGACGAGCCATTCGTTCGGTCCCACTTAGAATAGCTTTGGGTAATAGACTGAGTCTCTATCGACCTCGGGGGTGGGGTGGGGTCACTTCCTTTGAGCGGTAATGCAGTTACCTCCCAGGGAGTGGGGCGATAGATCACTCAAGTGTCCCAGGCCAAGTGCTGCTTAGTGTCCCACTTATTTACTCCAGTCTGTTGGAAGTCCCTTCAATCACTCAACCACATGCCTTAAACTTTGAACTGTATTCCTTCCAACTGAGGGATTTGGGAGTTCTGCTGCATTCCCCCCAACAATACATAAAAATACATACTCATGAATTAATGATCAGTCAGATGTGACAAAAGCTGTCCGTAGCTGCTCTAACTGAACAGATACCATTGCTGTATATATATATATATATATATATATATATATATATATACATACACACACAGTACCGTTTTCTTGATTTAATCCTACTATCTTAGCAACTGTTGACATGATTTCTGTGTCTATAAACGTATCACCAGAACAATCATGAATCCTTCTTATTTCCTCGCAGTCTGCATCTTTTGTTCCATTGTTCGCACGGCTCCGGTGAATTGCGGCATTGCTCCTCAGCGTGCGAGACGTGTTCATTATTTTTCAACCATGAGTCGCTCGTTATCTCCGGCTCGTTATAAAAGCTGCCTAATTAATGGAGATGCAAACAGAACTGAGGCTGAGTGTCTGAGTGTCTCTCAGTCTCACTACAGACAGAGTATGTAGTCAAAATTGATTTCATGCGACTTTCCCTCATGGGGAAGACTCATTATGCTCCAAGCCGTTTTCCTCACGATGGAGTCCCAATCTTTCCGTGTTTGTGTGCGTTTGTGTGTGTGTGTGTCTGTGTGTGTGTGTGTGTGTGTGTGTATGTGTGTGTGTATACTGTGCCGGCAGGTTTTGGATGACTGCATCTTCGCCTTCTTCGCGGTGGAGATGGTCATCAAGATGATGGCCCTGGGGATCTTCGGCTCCAAGTGTTACCTTGGCGACACATGGAACCGGCTCGACTTCTTCATCGTCATGGCGGGGTGGGTGTTCTTCGGTTCTGCATCCAACAGTGTCCCTTTAAAGGGGTCGAAGTGCCTTTCCCGAGGCACTTCGACATCACGACGAAGGGACACCGGCGGCAAGGTGTGTGTGGACGTGTGGAGCTCCTTCTGGGCAGCGATTGATGTTACTGACCAGTTCTGAGAGAGGTTTAAGCTTCTCGGACATTTAGAGCGTAACGCCACGGTGTGGCGCATTTCATATACAACATCGCTAGAGGTATCGCAAAGTTGGTGTAGGTCGTAGCCATAGGGATAACATGCCCCCTCCCTCCTCCTTCATGGAACTCTCAGCCCAAAGCGCAGTATTTTGGATCGCATAGTGTTAAAAACAAAAACAAAGCTAAAACAGGGGGTTCACTTACACTTTATGTTTGTATAGACACTGACAAAAGCAGCCGCCTTGAACCCATTTCACGCAAAAGCCGCTTTTCAAAAGCGCTTTCAATGCGCTGCCATTTTAATCAATGAGCGATGAGCAGACAGCGGAAAAAAATAGGCCTATAGGTTCATGGTGAGAGGAGGACATTCCTGCACCAAATCTTGTGGGTGTGTGTGTTGATCTATGGACATCTTTTATTCTAATACAGTGGGCACATCACAAAGGTCATTAGGTTAAGTGAGTGTATGTCTGTGTGTGTACATATGGGCAAATAAAGTATGCATGGGTAATTAGTCCAAGTGAAATCTCAATGGTCTTTGATCTCTCTCTCTCTCTTTCCCGTCTCTACCTCTCTTATCTCTCTTTTCCTCCGCTTTCTCTGTCTCTTGCTCCCTGCAGGATGATGGAGTATTCTCTTGACGGCCACAATGCCAGTCTGTCCGCCATCCGTACGGTCAGAGTGCTCCGCCCACTCAGAGCCATCAACAGAGTGCCCAGTAAGTGCCCCCCCCCCCCCCCCCCCCCCCCCCCCCACACACACTCCTCTTCTCCATCCTGTGTTTTAAAGCTGCATTAACCAAAATGGTTCATATTAAATAGGAAATTAGCTACTCCCTGCACGTTGTAGTAATATATTCCGGAGATGACCAATGCAACGGGTCATCTCTGTGACTCATCACTTGAATGTGTTTATGGAAAACTAAAGGGGCGATGTGTAATGTCAATCTTCAAAACGCATGTCATTAGACTTGGTGAAGTGGAGTCAAAGGACCCAGGTGTTAAAATAAACACTTAAATGATCGGCCCATTCAACAGAGGAAAACAATGGACATAACATCAGAGGATGGATGGAGACAGACGTGAATCCTATGTTCAAAATACCCAAAGAGACTGGACTGGACTAAGATGTCATAACAACCTCCGGTTCTCTTTGTCATATCATCAGGCCTTCTTTTTTTTTTCCCTTTTGTTTAGTCTTCAGACTTGAATCATGAAGCAAGGACTCCGGGAAGTCCAGAGTGTATGGAAGTCATACTGTTTTTGGAAAGCATTTAAAGCAGTCATCGCTGAGTTGGACACCAGATACCTGTGATAGGCGATACTGATTTTGTTTTTAGAAGATGTCTGCATGTTACAAAGACCAAAACACTAAAAGCAGCCAAGAAAAATATGTGGACGAGCGTCTGTATGTGTGTGTGTGTTTGACTAACGACCACTCTATTCTAGGCTAACGCTGTTGTTAGCATGTTTAAATGGGTAAGCCCAAATTCCCAGACAGGGTGATACAGATCAAAGAATGTGAGAATGTGTAAACAGTATGTGGATTTCCTGGCACACACACATACACACACACACACACACACACACACAGACACGCACACACACACACACACGAAGACATGCAGACATGCACACACACACACATACACACACACACAGACACGCACACACACAGACACAAACACTGCTTGACTAAAGATCCTCCTCAGATACCAAAAATGTGTCACGTTCTCCTGCTAGTCACAGGGAAAGAGAGAGACTGAGAGAGAAAAAGTCAATGAGAGAGAGGGTGAGAGAGGGAGAGAGCGAGATAGGAGGAGAGAGAGAGAGAAGGATTCAGAGAGTGAGAGACAGGGAGATAGAGAGTTATAGGGAGAGAGTGACAGAGAGTAAGAGAGAGAGATGGCGAGAGAAAGAGATAGGGAGAGAGTACAAGTTACAGTAGCAAGAAATGTGGTTCATCACAATCTACTGCTATACTACAGATTACATTAAAACTGCACTATGTCATTTTTTCACAGCAGCATCACTTTTGCTCTAACTTTCTGTTCCGTTTTCAAAATATTACTCCTCCACCAGCGACCGAGGGTCTGTTCCTTTTAGATCTGGAGAAACGGGCCAGAGTTTAATGTGCCTTCCTCACCTTCAGTTAGGGGTGAGGAGGAGTGTATGTGAAGAGGTTCTACCTTCTAAAAAACAGGATTTAATTGTATTGTTATGTTTTGTTTTGTTTTACTATTGCATATTAATTATTATTTCAAGTACTATTTGACAAACATTACCGAGTGCAGGTTTAAGTCAATGCATTTGGTTGTAGCTATGTAGTCGATTGGTTGATTTATTAACATGAATGCAGAAGTGGAGTAATAGCTTGTGAGACCTAAGCACCAGAACGTTCTGCTCCTACAATCATAGTCACCCCCCTAGAGATAGAGAGAGAGCATGAGAGAGAGAGAGATAGGGGAGAAAGAGAAATCGAGAGAGATAGAGATGTGGAGAGATATAATAAAAATTTGTGGACTTGGACGTGGATTTGCCCTCCGCTCTGATTTTATGTAATTGTTTCATTATGGGTTATTATTTATATCATTCTCCTTGTTCAATTCTCCCCCTTCCTGGGATGTAATCTCTGTTGATCAGGTTGAGTCTCTTTCTGTCTGGACTCTCTCCGTCTTCTGCATGTCCTTGAGATTGAGGGGTAGCTGGACAGAAGCCAGATAGCTAATAGACTGAAATATGTTATTAGAATAAAACAACCGAGACAGGAAAACCTACTGAATCGGTGGGAGACCTATACTCTAGGTTGTGCCAGATGCTGAGTGCATGTCCGTCCGTCTCTCTCTCTCTCTCTCTCTCTCTCTCTCTCTCTCTCTCTCTCTCTCTCTCTCTCTCTCTCTCTCTCTCTCTCTCTCACTCTATTGTCTCTCTTGCTTTCTCTCACTCTCTACCGTCTCTCTCTTTCTCTTTAATTTTTTCTCTTTCTTTCTCTTACTCTATCGTCTCTTGCTCTCTCTCACTCTATCATCTCTATCTCTTTCTCTTTCTCTCTCACTCTCTACTGTTTCTTTATCTCTTATTTTTTCTCTCTCTTTCACTCTCACTCTATCGTCTCTTACATTTCCCTGTCACTCTCTACCGTCACTCTTTCTCTTATTTTTTTCTTTCTTTCTCTCACTCTGTCGTCTCTTGCTCTCTCTCTATCATCTCTCTCTTTCTCTTTCGCTCTCTCTCACGCCGTCGTCTCTCTCTTGCTCTTTCTCTCTTTCTCTCACTCTATTGCACGTATCCATAACGTTCATTTTCCTGCAAAGAATTCCACACAATGAAAAATCATAATAGAAATGCTATTAGATATCATACTATCAATGTGACTTCTGCAAGTCATCATGGTGTACCACATCAGTACAGGGAACACTAGAAGAAGAGGCCAGCGTTGGAGTCTCTATGAATGTTGGAGGCAGTCCCATATAGTTCTGCCAAGGTGCAACATTCCTCCTCCCGATCAGACACAATGGCTCTGAAGCCCTCACATAGTAGCAGCAGAGGCTTCACACACACACACGCACACGCACACACACACACATATATAATCTTCTTAGATGTTAATCTTCTGTCATCTCCAGCAAGCTCCCGTCACACCAACTACAGACACACTTGTTGGTCGTCTGTTTGTTTGTGTATGTACATGTTCCCTTCTCCTTGTGATCGTATGTCAATACACTGTTCCAACGG
The DNA here is from genome assembly GCA_026745465.1 of Lota lota. Classification (NCBI taxonomy): domain Eukaryota; kingdom Metazoa; phylum Chordata; class Actinopteri; order Gadiformes; family Lotidae; genus Lota; species Lota lota. The sequence continues at coordinate 1,563,175 of JACYXH010000568.1, read as the reverse complement.
CGGCTGCAACGAAGCGTTGTTGTCCTTGTTTTAGTTTTTTTGCCAATCAGAACAATCATTTTCATCCGGTGTTGTTTGTTTTACTGGCGTCATCATTTATAATTGGTTTTCAGATAATGACTTTCTGTGTTCTTCCCGCAGATCCTAGAATAATGTGCTCTGCCTTTGCTCTGAGGCTGGGCTGAATTAGTGCATCCACAATGTTGACGCAGATGGTATTAAGGATTGTCAAACTATATTAAGAGTGTGTCCAGACACTCAGACACACTTACACACACAAACACACACACTGGCACACACACACTGGCACACACACACACACACACACTGACACCCCCACACTTACAAACACACTTACACACACACTCACACGCACACTTACACATACACACACACACACACACACACACACACACATATTGGCATATCATAAAAAATAGAGAGGAAATTAATGAATGTTTTTCCCATTATGTCTTAGAATAGAGCTCTCTCTCTCTCCCTCTCTCTCCCCGCTGCCCTGGGGTATCCAGACGGCTCTGTGTTTGCTCTCAGTAGATGTGAATGGGCCGGTATAAACCAGATGTTGCGTGTGTGTTTGTGTGCTGTATCCTGGAGACGGTTATCTGTACAGTAACTCCCCGCTTGGATCATGTTTACCCGGTTGCTCGCTGCACGTCACTGCAGCGCGTGTCTCACACACTCCAATGGGCCCACATACACACACACACACACTCACACACACACACACACACACACACACACACACATCCCGACAGATATAGACACACAAACACACAAGCATCCCTGCAATTATAGACACACACACACACACACATACACACACACCTAGGTTGATACAACCCTACAAATAAGCAAACACATACGCGCGCACACACACATCACATGCACAAGCAATGCACACACTCCCTGTTGTATACACAGATGTACACACATTGATGATTACACACACAACCACACTCTCTCACACACACAAACACACACATTTACTCATTAACAAGTCAGAGTAATAACAGACTATGACTGGGTTTCATACATGTTAACGAGGGACTGGAGAGTACAACCAGAGAATTTCACATCTAGATTATGGAAGGACTAATACCGTTGCCGTGTAGATGTAGCATATCCACTATTTTATATTATATAGCATATTACTATTACTACTACATCTGGAGCTTGTGTAAACATGTGGACAACCCTTCTGCACGGGAGCGGTGTTAAACCGCTGTAGACTTGAAACGCTGGGCCTCACCTCCAAACTTTACATTACAATCCATTACATTTATTTAGCCGAAGCTTTTGTCCAAAGTGACGTACAAGAAGTGCATTCAACCATGAAGCTACAACCCATAAAGTGTATGAATCATGCAAGTACATGACATTCATCAAAAAAGCTAACGGCCTTAAGTGCTACATTATAGAAACGAGAGATAGAGCAAGTATTGTATGTTATGGAGAAAAAAAATATTTTCTTATGCAGTAAAACTATTCGTGCAATGCAGGCTGATTAAGCTAGAAACGGTGGATTTTCTAGGCAACACAGGGCTCATTGACACGTCTTTATTCAAAAAAATGACACAAAACAAATATCAGGACCTCCCGCTGGTTCGTCATCGTCCAGCTCCGCCATCAACACTTGGACAGTTGAAAAGTGTGGCTGTCATCTTCAGGGGCCTTCTGTGCGAGCTGTCCAAGGACCTCCACGTTCAATTTAATGAGCTGGCGATGGATGGCTCGCCAATGGACGGTCAGTGAGTGGTCGGGGAGAAGGAAATGAGCGGAGTGGAAAGAGACAGCTGAGCTGCTTCAGGGTCATTCATCGGGAACCAAGCATACCTTCGGTGTGAGGCATGAGGCCACTAGCTTCCACTATGTGTAGGGGTTGACCATGGCCTTAGAGGAGAACAACTGGGCATTTAGGAAGCAAGGACTAAATTGAAGGATACAAAACGCCTTTTGGAATGCAGCACTATGATGACGGACAGGGCTGAGATAGACCTAGTTGTGTCTCATCACTCAGTGTCATCCTTGTCTATGCTTGTTTTGTGTTTGTACTGTTCAGCCCAATGTGTGTGTTTGCGAGTGCTTGCGCGCATGTGTGTGTGTGTGTGTGTGTGTGTGCGTGTGCATCCTCAGTTAGTGGCTGTGTTGGGAACAGTGTGTTCTATAACCCTGACACTAGGAATGTATGTGAGAACTAAGCAGCCTCCAGGACGTGGAGGGAGTAGATCTATGAGTCTCCGTCTCTCTCACTCCCTCTCTCTACTTCTCTCTCTTTAAGAAAATAAATAAATATCTACTTTACACACAATGCTAGAACATTTATATATATACAAATAAACAAAAGGGTTCATGTATCTCTCTCACACACACACACACACACACACACACACACACACACATGCTCACACACACAGTGGGTCCAACCTTGCACCAAAGACCCACTGCAACGCTCACAGGCATCTCTCCTGTTTTTGTTTATTGAGGCCATGGGACATGTTTGTATGTGTGTGTGTGTGTGTGCGTGTGCATGTGTCAGGGCATAACACAAAGGGCTCCTGACCAAGTGGGTGATATATGACAGGGTGAGAACAGCCGTCCGCGGTGAACCTCCTGACCCCTTTATAGGGTGAGCTATAGCGGGTGCCTGGCCACACATGGGGCAGCAGGACCAGCCTCAGCCGGGCTCACGCGCCATCATTTCTAATAGCGTTGGTTGGACAGAAGCCTTATGCTATAGTTACTTCATTTCAATGTAAAGGAGGAAACCTATACATTTATATTGATTGATTGATTGTTTGACTTTTTTTTAATCGTGATTCACATGGCTCTCTCACTGTCTCCCTCTGTCCTTCTGTCTTTCTCTCTCTGTCTCTCTCTCTCACCCGCTCTTTCTCTCCTCTCTCTCACCCTCTCTCTCACCCTCTCTATCTATCTCTCTCTCTCTGTCTCTATCCTTGTGTCTCTATCTCTCCTTATATAATCACAAGCACACACAGCCCATACTGTAGGAATGCTGGCTGATCAGGGCTTCAGGATCGTAGCGTGCATAAGGGATGGACAGACCCAGGCCGTGATAGGATTTGCTTTAAAGGCACGGCCGGGATTCTGCAGTCCAATACACGATACGATCATAGAAGAAATGCTTTTCTCCTGCTTACAACTATTGCAACATAAATACCCCAAAGAGAGGCAAATTTGCTACACCACAGAATAGGTTCAAATAAATCACACGGCCACTGTGCGTCTTTGGTCAGCAGTATCTGTTGTTAAGATTTATTCGCAAAGGCAAAAGGAAGATCTCTTTCATATGCCGTTGGCCACTAACTTGCTCAACAAACTGCATTGGAATGCTTAATACGGAAGGAAAGGAAAAAGTAGTATTCACACACCAAGTGTATAAGAAAGGGGTTTGCTGACCATAAAGCATTTTTGGATGACGATGATAAAGTGTCCATTTGCCATAAAGTGTGTATATCGCAAAAAACTTGTGATCAGGGGAAAGAAAACCTTGTCTTTTGTTTGTCATTGGGGATATCGGCGATTAGTACAATTCCCTGCCCCTTGTTTCTATTTTGTGGCACTTAAAGCGGTTGCTTTGCTTATTTTTTGAATTGCTATGTACTCCAGTGATTCTTGCACTTTTTGGGGTTATATCTTCGTTGTTGAATGCACTTACTGTAAGTCACTTTGGACAAAAGTGTCTAATAAATCAATGTAATTTAACAAAAACGTCTATTGATTTGAACGTCTACTCAAATCTAGCGGGTTAGAACTTCGATCCATTCCATCATAACGATGGATAACGTCCCCTGAAAACAACTTGGTTTCTAATTAGCAAAGCTGGCAAGAGGCCTGTCACTTTGTTGTCATTGTTGTTGTTGTTTTATGTCTGATAAGAGACATGAGATGACTCATCCCAGCCTCTTCCAAGCAAGGACTATTAGGACTTCAGAGGAAACACAACACAGATATATTTACTGATTCAATGGCAACTCTAAAGTAATTGAACTTATTTGTTTGTGGTAAATGCCCGCTTATATCATTCCTCATTTAAAATCCCAATAGTTCTTATCAATTGATTCAAGATGTGCACAAATAAATATAGTAATTATCTATAATTTGAAGTCACATCTATTGATATGTTAGTATATATTTGTTATTATTCAAAGAATAATGTGATGGCTGAATATAAATAAATACATATTTATATATGATGTAGAAATGTCATTGAAGAAGCGCAAAGCGATGATCAAGTTCCCAGAATAGAGATGGACAAAAACCCATGCACATTTGCAGAGGCACACTCCAAAAAAACAAACAGTGTGTCTATGTCCCCGCTTGTGGACGTGAGTGACATGATAAGTGATTGTATGGGACGCGACAGGGCCTCCACCTCCAGAGAGGGTGTGCGTCGGACAATAGCCTGCCCTCTCCTACATGTCAAGCACTCCTCTCTGACAGCCCTTACATAACATTAGTTGGGGTGGGGGGGGGGAGGTTAGACACGCGGTGGGACACGCGGAGCGGGGCGTAAAAAGAGAAGTGGTGATGATGGTTCCAGCTGAGAGGGAGTGACAGGACACGTTAACACACTTTACGAGCTGTGCTCAGAGATCTGCACCAGATAATGTACAGCATGGGGCCGGAGACCGCCCGCTCAATAATGTATGTTTGCAAATAACAACGACTTGTCTGACTATGTCTTGACTGTGGAAATTGAATTGTTGCATTGCTAGTAAGCCGAGGATATATCAATATAAATGTATGGCCTTTCTTGTGTGTTTTTGCATCCCATTCAATGTGGATGTGATATATTATGACGTGTGTGTGCCTTTGTTTGAATTCAAACTCACATATATCTACCTATTTATTTTGTGTGTGTGTGTGTATGAATGTGTGTGTGTATGAATGTGTGTGTGTATGTGCACCAGGCATGCGCATCCTGGTGACTCTACTGCTGGACACGCTGCCGATGCTGGGGAACGTCCTCCTCCTCTGCTTCTTCGTCTTCTTCATCTTTGGCATCGTGGGCGTGCAGCTGTGGGCGGGGCTTCTGCGCAACCGCTGTTTCCTGGGAGAGGACATCCCAGCGTAAGCAGTCTCACACACTACTGTTTCGGGCCTTCTATGTGTGTGTTTGTCTCTGTGTGTGTGTGTGTGTGTGTGTGTGTGTGTGTGTAGCTGTGTGTGTGTGTGTGTGTGTATGTGTGTGTGTGTTTGTGTGTGTGTATGTGTCACATGCACACAAGCAAAACCATCAAGACACTCACAGGTAGGAAGTGGGTGAGGATAGAGGGTGCCTGCTTTAGCCATGGGGAGTAAAGTTGTGGATGGAGAGAGGAGCAGACTTTCAGCCCCTTGGAATGCCGGAGTTCCGGAACTGATTCTGCTTTTAATGTAATGGTGCAAATTGTCCTGGAGTTCAAGAAGATGACTGTACCCTGTTGTACCCCGTGTGTGTCTGTGATGTGAGTGAATCGGTAGACATGAGTGCATCTGTGTGTGTGTGTGTGTGTGTGTGTGTGTATGTATTCATGTGCTTGTGTGTGTGTGTGTGTTTGTATGCATGTGTGCGTGTGTGTGTGTGTGTGTGTGTGTGTGTGTGTGTGCATTCTTGATATTCTTGTTTCTAGATGGAAGCATCTCTTTACTGCTCTTTGTTATTGCAATATTTGATGTATATATTATGTTGTGATTTGTTGCTATTTGTGCTTCATTATTTGGTTCATTGGTTCCCCATTCATTCTGGCTATTGATTAACTTTTTTTTATGACACATATAGTGGTGTGGACAGCAATGTTGTTGTATCCTTTTTTGCTGTGCTATGAAAATGGCCCTGAAGGGCCTCCAGGACATGATTGTGTCGTTCAAAGCACTTTCTTATCGTTCATCGGGTGCTTCATCCCACTTAGGAAGGCATGATTCACTTCTCTTCTACACCGCTGCTTTGTTCACTAAGACATCACACATCTTAGGTTCAATCCTTTGTAATCTGAACGTAATTAAATCAATATTAAAAAGGTAAAACATTCTCTTTAGGAAATAAAAAAAGACGTGCAAATCCCTCTATCTAAGAAATGGTGTTGTTGTGAATGATTTACGGCAGTTGAATACCACTGCTCTTTGCAAGAATCTCGGGAACAACGAAATGGATGTGTTCATGCAAAAAGCTAATCCTTATTCAACATGATTCAGATGGCGAGGTAGACGCATTGGTAAATGCAATGTATGTTGTCTTTACCACTGATATCATCAGCCTTATTCGCCTGGTGGCCATCTTGGTTCTAAACACTTGTTGGGTGAGAGGAACCGAATGCGGATAGTTCCCCCACCCAGCTAGCATTGAGAACCAAGATGGAGCCAAGATGGCCGCTAGGTGAATATTAGTGCCATCGTGTGCTTTTGGCTGTCAGCCTATAGTTCAATGAGACAACCTCAGACCCTCGCTCAGGGCGTTGTTGACCTCAGGCCCTAAGATAAAGCCGTCCGGCGGAAAGTGACATTAGCCATGATCTCTCTTTGCACCATTGCCCTAAAGTATGTAACAGTATGTGTATATACTGTACACATAAATGGGACTTGACGTTGCTGTGGTTTAACATAGGGAGAGAATGACTGGGGGCTGAGCTGTGAAGCTGTAAAACTTTACATAATAATAATAATAATACCCATATTTATACGCATACATTTTATATTTTATTTACAGTTTCAGTGAACATTTTAATGTGGTCAGGCATACAAAAATCAAATTCTTAAAATGTGCATGCTATAGGTTGTGGGTCATAACAACATATCCCTGACCCCCTTTGGTCTAGAGTATGGCTTCATGGACCACCAGGAGAGACCCACCCTCAGTGCTCAGGCTGCGCTCAGGCTCATAGATGATTAACAAATCTGAAATACAGTCCAAGCCTGTCCAAGATATGCTTGTGATAAAATTTCTATTCTGAAATGTATAGGCAGCCAGTGCAGTGATGCCAGAATAGAGCTTAATAGCTTCCTTTTTCTTTAAACCATCAGTAATCTTGCAGCAGTACTTTTGATCGGCCGAAGGCGTGATATTTGGCTCTGAGGAAGGCAGGTGCAAAGGGACTTCAAATAGTCCAGGCGTGATGAAACAAAGGATTTATTTTTCCAAGTCATCAGAGGACAGGAACTCTTTGGGAAATGTTGTGAGCTGTGAAAGCATGACTAGCGAACCACTTGACCTGACACCCCGCTGTTCCCCCTCCCCCAGGATATTCAACGTATCCATGAGCTCCTACTACATGTCGGAGGAGGGCGAGGAGAGCCCCTTCATCTGCTCGGCCGCCCGCGAGAACGGCATGCTCCGTTGCCACGACGTCCCGGCCTACAGCGAGGGCGGGGAAGAGTGCTCGTTGGACGCCCGGCCTCAGGGCTCGTCCGCGATTGGCCGGGCTGCGGTTGCCGTGGCGGCGGCGGCGGCCAGCAGGAACGGCTGTGTGAACTGGAACCAGTACTACAACATATGTCAGGCTGGAGACATCAACCCGCACAAGGGCTCGGTCAACTTCGACAACATCGCCTACGCCTGGATAGCCATATTCCAGGTGAGAGACAGGAGGGGAGGGAGGTGTGGACAGACTGGTGCTCCGTATGGCGGTGTGTAACCAGGGTCTCCGGAGGCCTGTTCTTGTTAAGAGACCTGGTGTTGTACTCCCTCTGGAGAGGCTGTCAGGGCCTGCTCTGCTCCACTCAGTTTATATGAGGTGAGAGAAGATAGTCATGGCCTGTGGTTACGCAACTTCACCCGATGCACACACACACACACACACACACACACACACAGGTTCACCAGGTGACTCGAGAAAGCAGAGCGCCGATGAGTGATGGTGTGTGATTCCCTGCTAGGATTGAAGCTGGCCTAACAGGGATTAAAGGAAGATATAATGGTGTGTGTGTGTGTGTGGTGTAAGATGGATACAGTTAATAGAAGTGAAATAAGAGAGCCCAGCTTCACATTTGGAGGTCGCTGAGATTACATTATCTCATTAATTTTTTTCAATGCCAGAGCGTGCATCTCCTTCAGCCAGAGATCAGAAGAGATGGAATTTCTTATGTGGGTTAGAACAACGCCGACCTGTGTGTGTGTGTGTGTGTGTGTGTGTGTATGTGTGTGTGTGCGTGTGTGCGTGCGTGCGTGCGTGCGTGCGTGCATATGGATTACTGGTGGTTAATATGTAAAGCATCATAAAACACATTTAAGAGCCATCAGTTTGGAATTGAATTATGTTTGCTTTTGGGATAAAGACAGCTAGACCAAGTAATAATTAGATTTAACTGATTGAACAGCAACAATACTACTATTCAGATGTAGATTCAGATGCATTGCATACAACCAAGGACAACCAAGGACAAATAAGTATCCTATTCCTTTCTCTCTTTCTATCTCATACTTTTCTTTTCGTGCCTTTCTCTGAAATTCCCTCATCAACACTTTGTAGAGTTGCAATTCTGCTTAAGTCTCTTGAAATATAAACAGTATAAATAAAACAGCCCAGCACAGCAGGTCTCTAATAGCAATTACTGATGAACCCCAGGTCAATGGACTCCTGGGCCCACAGACAGACATACAGACAGACAAACACACACACACACACACACACACACACACAATTTACAGACACTAAAACACACACAGACAGCATAATGACCTTGTTGAGAGCATAAGAGCATCTCCTGAAGTGGCGTTCAGGATAAGGCTTGGCCTTTTTTTAGTTCTGTTTGAAGGATCTCCTGGGGGATCCATCCCTGCATACATACAGTGTGTGTGAGTTGTGTGTGTGTGTGTGTGTCGACCGGGCCTTACGGGTTAAAAACTGCTGACCCTGAACAGACAGCTATGACAGCTCCACCAGGCGCGTCTTTGGAACTTCACTCAGCGGCGTTAACAAGGCACAAACCCCAAAAAATATATGTGATGTGTTCGGTTGTTCCGTTCCGAAACTCAATGTGATACGTTGTTTGTTTCTTGGTGTCTCATGCTGATTCACCAGCGTGGGCAGAGAGGTTCCTCCTGTGTTTCCTGCAGCACACATTGTCATTATCTCCAGCAGGACCTCTCCTCTCCACCTCGAGTAACCCTCCGCTGCAGCTCTCTCCCGGCACTGTTTGTCACTGACCAGACGAGGGCACATAGTCATTTGACTGCTTGTCGGTCAGCTCCTGAAGTAAATCAGTACAGATACCGCATTCTAGCGGAACGAATGTTAAAAAACAGATGTCAATAAAGCAAAACCACCGTTTTTAGTTCATGTTAAAGACATGCCAATAAGATGAGATGTACTTTATAAATTCCAGATGAGAAATATGGGAAATATGTAGATATCCATCGTCAGAGTCAAAACTGTCTAATTACTCTATGATAGTGCAAAAAACATATTTGGGTTTTCCCACTCTATCAATTACTTATTCTCTCCGAAATCCTAAAAAGATGTTTGCACCAAGTCTTTCCACTTCTGTAGTACCTGCAAAACATTGCCACTATTTGACAGGGACATTATTTCAGATAACGGTCTTGCTGACGGACTTCTGAGCTAGTTTGTCATTATTTATTTCTATACAGTAACTCTAAACTACTTCCGTGTCCAGCTGCCATGTCTAGCATCTCTAAGTACTTGGAACAGCTTTACGAGGATGTAACTTTGAGAATATGTGGACGTATAAAAAGGAGAATTCAACACTTAGGTCCTAGGCCAAAATACACTCAATGATTTGTCCTTTTGCCATGTTAAATACATGATTGAATATGTGATCCAAAGAGGTATGAGGTGGACAGCTTACCTGCAGACGTGTACAGAATAAACAGCTATAGCTGAGCTCTGACAGGAATGAAACCTCGACTTCAATCAGCCACAGGCTGCACATTTTCAGGATTAGGTTGTTTACCTAGGTGTGTGTGTGTGTGTGTGTGTGTGTGTGTGTGTGTGTTTGTGTGCAATATTGCATATGTTTATGTCTGTGTGTATTGGATATGTTTATGTGTGTGCACGTGTGTTTTTGTGTGTGTGTGTGAGTGTGTATGTTTGTGTCTCTGTGTTTGCGTGTGTGTGTCTGTGTGTTCAGGCAGGTAGAGTGTGATGCCAGAGGGGGCATCAGTATATTATGGGCTTGGCTGAGCTTAGCCTCCACTTTACACTCTCAGCATCTCAGCTCCTCAGTCACGTAAGAGCTCAATGCCCGGCCACACGCACAAGCACACCGACACACACACACACACAGACACACTTTCGAGGGGCTTCATTTTGCCGATTAGTTCAAAAGAGAGCTGGGAAATGTGACACTGCCTCCAAGTGTTTGTGTGTTTGTGTGTGTGTGTGTGTGTGTGTGTGTGTGTGTGTGTGTGTGTGTGTGTGTGTAGGTGTGCATCTGTGTGTAAGTAAGTAAGATATTAGTGAGTCCATGTGATTATGGCTAGAGAGGAGTAGCTGTTGCTCAAGGCTCTTTGTGTGTGTAATTGTTTTGCTAACTGCCTTGTTATTAAACCATACGTCTCCCTCTCGTTTCCCTCTCTCTCTCTCCCTTTCACTCCTGCTGTCTCTCACCCCAGGTCATCACGCTGGAGGGATGGGTAGACATCATGTACTATGTCATGGACGCTCACTCCTTCTACAATTTCATTTATTTCATATTGCTCATCATAGTAAGTACACGTCAACTATTGTTATTATTATCACAGTTTTTATTGTGTTGTCTTTTCCTTTGCAGATTTTCAAGGAAACACTATTTCAATACGTTTTGCAAGGTCCAATCTTACAAAAGAAAACAAATTATGTACAACATTTGGAGTCACCAGCGTACAGTCGAGTGGATTTTCAGCAGGGGGACAATAAATTGGTACACTGTAGCCAACATTGTGACGGACCACTGACCTCGGTTACTTCATCATTCCCAAGCCGCCGAACACTAAGGGAGCACCCCTGCCTCCGCTCTGCCCCAAGCTGCTCTCCGCTGTGCACACACAGCGTTCTCAGTGTGTTCTGGTTCTTTATTCTGCTGAAGCCGTCGTATTTCCTCAGGATTATGTCAGGGATCGGGGCTACATTTTACATCGCCGTATGACCTACTTTTCCCCCCTGCCCTGCTGGTGTATGATTTGAAGAAATGCTTAGTGTGCACTGCAGCGAGGATACGGGGGATGGAGGTGTGGAGGGTGGGGGGATGGAGTTGTGGAGGGTGGGGGGATGGAGGTGTGGAGGGTGGGGGGATGGGGATATGGTTTTTGGTTTAAAGGAAATGTTAGTGGAGACAAAAGGGAAGGAATGAATGCAGAAGTTGAGTATGACCTTCCTGCCGCTCACGATTGATCACCATTTGAATTATGAATTCTTATTAATCATTTAGGACATGTTTGTTTGTATCAAAGGAAAGGAAAACTCACACTATGTTACAACATCACAACCGCTTAGCAATATTTAACACTGTTTCCGTTAACACATTTGAGGAGATTAAAACAGTACTAGCACGGCTACATTTTGCTGTTTATACGGTCCAAAAGAAATTCATACAGTCAGAGCTTGAAACTTGAATTATTAATAACTATAATTTAGGACACGTTTGTAACAAAGCAAAGGCAGTGGGACAAACTCACACTCTGTTACAACATCACAACCGCAATATTTAACACTGTTTTAGTTAACACATTTGAGGATATTAAGACGTTAGAGAATGGTAAAATTGCTGTCTTTATACGGTCAAAATAAATTCATACAGTCAATACTTGAATCTATCAAAATAGCTTTTATAAAAAAAACAACAAAAAAAAACGTCCTAGATGTGTTCGTACGGGAAGCTCAGTGTGTTGATTTCGAACGTGTGCGCTCTCTCCAGGTGGGCTCCTTCTTCATGATCAACCTCTGCCTGGTGGTCATCGCCACCCAGTTCTCCGAGACCAAGCAGCGGGAGAACGCGCTGATGCGGGAGCAGCGAGCCCGCTACATGTCCAACGACTCCACGCTGGCCAGCTACAGCGAGCCGGGCTCCTGCTATGAGGAGATGCTACGCTACGTTAGCCACCTGTATCGCAAGCTCCGGCGTAGGGTCCAGAGGATATACTCTGGCTGGCACAGGTGTGTGTGTGTGTGTGTGTGTGTGTGTGTGTGTGTGTGTGTGTGTGTGTGTGCGTGTGCATGTGTGTGTGTGTGTGTTTGTGTTTGTCTGAGTGTGTGTTTGTGTGTGTTTGTGTTTATCCGTGCTTGTGTGTGTGGGATGGGGTCTGCAGATCCACAAAGTTATGGAGTAATTTGTATTTTATTATGGCGTTTTAAAACGTAACTCTCTCCATGAATATTGTCTAATAACTGTTGTTGCTAATGTCACTGTGGTTCAAATCGAATGCCGCAGGATTAAGTTGCAGCATGTTTTGCACCAGAATTCATTGTGCTTGCCTGACTGGCTGCAATTCTCATCTTAGGCACTTCAATATGCACTTAGTCTCTTGGGCTCTTAGGCTCTTTCATCATTTCGTTTTGACTTTTGAGTCTGTGTCCCTTCTTATTGTGCTGTGCGCCTTCCCCACAACAAGAACCAAATATATTTTTTTAATTAGATTCAATAATGACAATTGGATACAATAGCCTTGTTTACACGAGCGCTTGGAATCTCTCTACTTATCGAGAATTGAAAACAATTTGGCATCTCAATGCAAAGAGAGAGGTTTTCTCCGTCCAAACAGGCTAGAGAGCGGTTGTACGAGAGATGTAGACAACCGTTGTCCAAACATTCCATCTAGATTGACGAGAGAGATAGGTTGTCATCTAGACTGAATGTCTCACGGAAGCGTTGTCAAGTCACGTGCTTAGCTCAGACCGGTCATCAACCAATATAAAGCAAGATAAATCGGACGACTGTACAAGTCCTAGACCTTGCCTTTGTATTATTAAACATGATTCGCAGCATATTCCAAAGCAGTGTTTACTGGTACACTTTGGCCGCTACGTCTCCGCCCATTCGCAGGGATTGTGCAAACCATGGATGTGTGTGCAAACCTAAAAACCTGTAGGTACATGCGCGTATTAAGTGGCCATCTCTCGTAAACTGCCCCTACGTGTAAACATCGGGCTGAGACGGTGGTGAGCGTCGGTGTGCCTTTGTGTAAACAGTTACGTTACGCTTTTTGACTCCAGACACAATCACCAAACGTCGTGCTTGTCATAACACTCCTGTCTCCTCACCAGTAAACGCCGTAAAAAGGTCAACCCCAATGGCGGGGGCAGCGCCGGGGGCAACGGGGGCGGAGCTTGCGGCCATAACCTGGCGCGTGGCAGCGGGGGGTCCGGGCCGGCGGCCAGCGCCCCCTGGCTGCGGCCCATCCACAACCTGCTGCAGCACCACCAGCACCACCACTGTCACCTCAGCAACGGGGGGAAGCACGCCTCGCCGGCCACCTCCCCCACCACGGAGTGCGGCCTGGAGGAGCTGGAGATGAGGTCCCTGGTGGTCCGGGCGGGGAGCGGGAACGGGAATGGTGCCGGTGGCGGCGGTGGCGACTCGCCCGTCGTCACCCAGGGGATGGGGGCCTTGCTGGGGCGGCTCAACGGGGGCATGAACTACCCGACCATCCTGCCCTCGTTCGTGTGCAGCTACGGCAGTAAGACCCCCCCGCCCCACGCGCAGCACTGCGGGCCCAGCCCGGACCACCACCCCCCCCACCACCTGGCCTCCGAACACACCGACACGCTCAGTAAGCTGCACCAGCTCATGGGACAGCACAGTAAGCCCACACACACACACACACACACACACACACACACACACACAGTTTCACAAAAAACGAAAAGCGAAACAACCTACTCAGACTGCCTCTCACACACTCACACAAACCCACACAGCAGATCTAACTGAATCACCTGTTTCTGCTCCAATCCCTCTTTCTTTCAGGAACATTGTTTATTTCCCTTCAATTCCCCTTCACTTGTCCTCACGCACGGCGGCTTTTGCCTCTTGGGTCCCACTTGGGTCTTCTTTGCTTTAACTGATCTCTCTTCTGCTCTTTCTTGATCCATAACCTCTCCGCTTTTCCGCCTCACTACCTCTTACTACCTCTGTCTCTTCCTGGAAGGTCAACCTCGGAATTGACTAAAACAGCTGAGCTTTCTGCAATCACTTCTTTATAGTTATGGAGGACCAGAGCCGAGTGGTACAGAAGGAAGTGGGACAGAGAGATGGCCAAGCTGGATAATGTGAAAATCTGTGTGTGTGTGTGTGTGTGTGTGTGTGTGTGTGTGTGTGTGTGTGTGTGTGTGTGTGTGTGTGTGTGTGGGGGAGGGGGTATTGAGTCAACTTAAAAAATAAAACATACCGTGTTGTTCAAAGTGTCAGGAAAATAAGTTTAACATTCAAATTATGTTTCTGTTGAAAGTATTTTAACATATGAGACTATCCACAGAAAGCGAGCGTGACCGATTGCGTTTATATTTACGTTCATAAGCAGCATTGTTCAAACTGTTTAACCACATGGTCAAGAGACATATCAGAAGAAATAAGTTTGACAACGATGTGTCACACACACGTTTGGATATTATTATTACTATTTGACACGTGTGTATGAAATACAATCAGAGGAACAAAACTGTCCTTACACACTCTCTCTCACTCTCTCGCTGTCTCTCTCACTCACTCACTTTCACGCACACTGACACAGTCACACTCAAACACACACACACACACACACACTGACACAGACACAGACACACACACACACACACATAGATACAGACTCCAGGCTGTCTCGACACGAGTGCCGATGTAACTAAGCACACACATCATTTAGCTCCTAGCGGGGGCGAAATCCAGGGCCGGATAAATGAGAGCATCTTGGAACATAAGGCAACAGAGATAACAGAGCGTTAATGAAAGCCTTCCAGATGAACGGTAGGATATAGAGACGGTCCCAAGGAACGCCTTGAACTGCCCATGCAGACGGAGGGCCGGTAAAGGTTATCAGTCATGTCCACTTTCTGATGTCTTGTCTGAGAGTTGATTCAGACTGAATGTTCGCTCATATAACTTACATTTCTGACAAATGGGATGTATTGACTTTGTTCGAATAAATCAGCCTCAACGATGAGTTATTTCCAAATGTAAGTAATCGAAATCACAAACCAAGAACCTTTGGATGTCATATAATGACTTTTTAAAAAAAATTCAGAGCAAACTTGAGGTCTGATACCTTGTGGATTGATATACTAACTTATAAAAACATATTATTCTGCACTCAGTGTACGAGTGTACTGCACTCGTACTCTGCAGGCCGCGTCTGCATTATGCAAACTAGCACCAGCACCTTCACCACTATGCCTGTGGCTCTGTTTTCCCAATGGGAACCGATCTCTCCCTGGTTCTCTCCATTGCTCTCACTGGCTGGTGCGGAGTTGTAAAAATGTATCGTCATTAAAGGTGACACAGTTTGCACAAAAATTAAGCAATGACTTAAGAAGTGAGTGAAGCTTGGTTTATGGAGCATAGTGATGGGTCCTACAGTGTGAAGGTACAGAGCAGCGGCAGACCGTAGAATGACTGTTTGGTCACGTTATAAATGGTTACAGAGTAATGGCATTGATTGTTTTTCTTCCTCACTGTGCTTGTTGCTGTGATCCTGTGGTCTAGTGTGGTCTTGTTTTTTTTCTGGTTAGCTTTCTTTCTTTCTATATTTCTGTCCCTCTTTCTTTCTTTTATTGTTTCTTTCTCACTGTCTTTCTTTTGCTGTTTATTTTGTTCTTTCTTTCTTTCTTTCACACCTTTTTGTTTCCAATGTGCTGTATATATCATGAGTGTTACCAACACAGTCGGCTAAGAGGAGTTCCACTGCTGACCATCTCACATCCTGTCCCTTCCTCCTCCTCCCCTCTCTCTTT
The DNA here is from genome assembly GCA_026745465.1 of Lota lota. Lineage (NCBI taxonomy): Eukaryota > Metazoa > Chordata > Actinopteri > Gadiformes > Lotidae > Lota > Lota lota. The sequence goes on along the minus strand of JACYXH010000568.1, from coordinate 1,547,279 downwards.
CTCCTCCCTTGCTCTTCCTCCTCCCCTCCCTCCTGAAACTCTCTCCTTCTTTCTCCCCGTCCACATTCTCTCTCCCCCTCCTCCTCCCCTCTCTCCTACTTCTCTCTCCTCCTCTCTCCCCCTCCTCCACCTCCTCCACCTCCTCTCTCCCCCTCCTCCTCTCCTCACTCCTCCACCTCTCTCCTCCTCCTCCTGCTCTCTCCTCCCCCCCCCCCCCCTCGTGGCAGGTCGTCAGCAGCTGCTGTACCAGCTGGCGGGCGTGGTACCCAGCCCCCTGCTCCTGGAGCTGCTCAGCTGCCCCATGTGTGCCCGCAGCCTGGAGAGCCTGGAGCTGGAGCTGGGCGAGCTAGAGGGGGGGCCCCGTGGGGGAGACGCGGACGGCCTGCACCACGACTACACCCAGGTCAGCACGCAGGGGGTGGGATGGGAGCAGGGGGAGAGGGGGATGCTGGGGAGTGAGGTGTTAACAATGAGAACCTAAAGATGCTGCAGGTCAAAGCCAAGCGCTGTCATTTCTTGCATAATCGGTGAGAAATGTCATAGCCGTCCGTCTGCTATTGGGGAGTGAAATGCTCTGTCAGAATATCGGTTTGCTGTTTCTAGGGAGGAAGGGAGACGAGAGGGAGAAACCTTTTTTGGGTTGTTTAGTTTCAACATCTCTGTGTTGTTTGTTGCTGTGTCTCATCCAACTCTCACAGTGTACCTACAGCAGCTTCAATACTCATGAATTTAGAAAGATACAAGCAAAGATGGTGGAGAGAGACGTGTGCAATAAATGAGTATGAATGAGAGTGTTGAGCCAACGCATCTGTTGGTGCTTCCAATGGTAATAATGCTACACACCTCCCGCCCACCAGGGGGCGGAGCTGCGGGCAGGCCGCGGCCGTAGCAGCCGGCGGCGCAACGGGAACGTGCATGAGCCCAAGAACCGGGTGGTGCTGCTGTGGCGGCGCTTCTGTGACAAGCTGAAGAGGATCGTGGACAGCAAGTACTTCAACCGGGGCATCATGATCGCCATCCTGGTGAACACGCTCAGCATGGGCATCGAGTACCACAAGCAGGTACCATACCCTGTTGGTTTATTACGGCTGTATGCTAGGGACGAGAATCGATGCAACATATATTGCGATTCGGTAAATATGGCGATTCGATACATTTGGCCACCGAGTACCACACAAAGGAGTGAGTTTGAGGAAGGCCGGGAATTCTGTCAGGACATGACAGACGCAGACAGGAAATTAGGGTGGAATAGATCCATTTAAGCCTAGCCAAGCTACATTTAATCAAACACCAGTACAGCCCAGAGTAGTATAGAAAACAATGGACCAGAACTGAACTTAATGGATTAGCACTTGCCTATTAACCAGTTTAAATAGCCTGACCCGTTTTAATAGCCAAATAAGAGCTTCTTTGATAGGCTATGGACCTTTTAACGGAGACATTAAGATAACAGACTAGGTAGCACAGGGGTGAGAGTGGGTGAGAGGCTGAGATCGAAAGGCTGGACAGAGTTTACAGGCGCCACAAAGAAAAAGACCAAAGGCTTAGCAAGACAACAGTAAATGGTACATCTAGAGTGAGATAAAGACAACAGATTAAACTCTTGCTTTAAAGTACAAGCACACGCACTCATGTGCACACACACTAACACACTTACACAAACACACACACACTAACACACACACACACTAAAACTAACATACTAAAACAAACACACACTAACACACACATACACACACTCATACACATTGGCATGGCACTGAGGGAAAATGTGGCCAACATCTATGTAGTGATAGATTATTCATACATCAACATGTACAATGTGTTCTCTTGTATGACAAATACACACACTCACATCATCATTAACTTACTTCATGGACCCATATGTCTGTGTAAACATAATAGAGATGAAACAATTCACACTAGAAGCACACACACACACACACACACACACACGTGCATACACACACGTACATGCACACACACGCACGCACACACACACGCACTGCATCATTTCCTCTCCTGGAGGGGGGGTTCTCTCTATCTGCTATCTCTGTGGAGTAAACACAGAGAGCTGGGGGGACAGCCATGGCCATATTCAGCCAACAGCCCACGCTCCTCTCCCTCTGTCACACACACACACACACACTAACACAGACAAGGTAGAGAACTGCTGGGGGTGGGTTATGTAAGAATTCCTGACTCCCCTCCCCTGCGTGCGTGTGTGGAGAGGTGTGGGGGAGTACGTTAGGAAGGGGTTAGGTAGGGTAGCAATGACTGTTTTTTAGGGAGAGAACACATTTGTGAGGTAGAGAAACAGAGACATAGTGTCTGTGTGTGTGTGTGTGTGTGTGTATGTGTGTGTGTGTGTGTGTGTGTGTGTGTGTGTGTGTGTGTGTGTGTGTGTGTGTGTGTGTGTGTGTGTGCGTGCGTGCGTGCGTGCGTGCGTGCGTGCGTGCAAAGAGAGAGCAAGAGAGAGAGAGAGAGAGAGAGAGAGAGAAGGATAAAGAGATGGAATGAGAAACATAAAGAAGGGTAGAGAGACAGATACATTCTGGGTTTACTGAAATGTTTATTGCAAGCAAACACTCACACAGGAGTCTAGCAGATGCACTACATCAATCTGCTCTAATGTCTAGTTTGTGACACTTAGATGACACACAGACACACACACATACACTGGTGTATGTTTAATGGAAGTCTGAGACATAGAGTGGTTTCAAATGACATTGCTCGTCTTGTGTGAGCTCAGGATGAAGGATCATATTGTAAACAGTGTCTAACCAGATTGTGCATGTTTATGAGGGTTCAAAGTCTGCACATTATATTACCTTGCAGGATATTTAACAGGTATCTTCTTTCTTTGAAAAATATGTGTGTGTGTGTGTGTGTGTGTGTGTGTGTGTGTGTGTGTGTATGTGTGTGTGTGTATGTCTGTCTGTGTGTGTATGTGTCATAAAAGGGAACACATTGTACATGTAGATGTATGAATAATCCACACGTGTTTTTGTTTGAGTGTTATATGTTTAGGAATCAGGTTACATATGTTTAGCTTTAAGAAAAGGTAGGATCTGGAACCAGCCTATATGTTTAGGAATCATGTTGTATACGTTTAGCATTAAGAAAAGGTAGGATCTGGAATCAGCCAATCAGATAAATTGCATGTTGTGTCTGACCCTACTCTCCACTATACACACTTCTAATCAGCACTGAGTCTTGATTCCAGCCATACACAGTAGTGTGTTGGGCTCCTTAAATGCATGGGTGTGTGAATTTGATATTGGCCCTGAGACGCACAACTTTTTCTGTTGATCGTAAATTTAAGCACAGCTTTGGAGTAGTGTGTGCGTGTGTGTGTGTGTGTGTGTGTGGGAGGGGGGTGGGTGTGTGCGTGTGTGTCTGTGTGTGTTTGTATATGTGTGTGTGTGTGTGTGTGTGTGTGTGTGTGTGTGTGTGTGTGTGTGTGTGTGGGGTTGGTGTGTGGGTGTGTATGTGTGCCAGTGTGTGTGTGTGGGGCGGGGTATTATGGGCTATACAATTAACAATGATTTTAAATTAGTCAGCAAAGTAGAAGTAGAGAGAATTAGAGAATCTACTGGTGATTAAATACAAGTGTGTACAAGATGCCACATTGCAGTTATCCAACCAAGACAAAATACAAGAGTGCAGGCACTTATGTTGCTCTTTTGTTCTCGGATTTCATTTCTTAATCTGAGTTTATTTTACTAAATGTTTACCATTCAAAATCTGCCTTTCTTTTATATTTTCACATTTCTTCTTTGTGCCTTCAACTAACGAGCTCCTTAAATCATAATCTTTCTTGGCACATTTATGCCTTACATTACACTAACCTAGTATTTATCATATTCTGTGTATCATGGTTTGTTCCAGCGAGTATGCTTGTGTGTGTGCACCTGAGCGTGTGTTTTCACTTTGCTGTGTAGTGTGGTGCCCCCTAGGTGTGATAATGAGTTTCATTCCAAGGAATATCCCCAAGTAAGTGAAGATAACACACAATGAACATTGCTGGTGCGTTTCAATGATGTTGAAACAGGTGTTAATGCGGCTAATGTTATCAGCATCACCTGTGTTTGGCCTACGATGACGGCTCCGTGAAAGGGTCCAGAAGTCAGGCAAAATTTGTGTTGGAGATGGCATATAAAGCATTTATTAGATTGGTTTTATAAACCGGTATATAAAATAAATAAATATATAACCGTGATCTACTTTATGATGATATTCACGGCAGCTCATTCGGTCCAGTCAATAAATGATGCTGCCATTTTATCGGCCAACAGCCAAAGGACAGTGAGTAATCTTAAAATTTGTTTAATGCCATGTTTCTATTTCGCATTATCCAAAGACCACGTCAGAATTCCTGCCCAAATTAAATCGGATGGGGTTGCCAGCCACCCAGCTGAAGCAACGTTTGTATGTTCCCTGGCACGTGTCCTTGCGCCACCTGGTCCGATCAGAAGCAGATCCACTGAGAGGAAATCTAGAAATAGTTTAGGGCAGGAGAAGCGGTCACGCCGACCAGAGTCTTGCGTAACGACAAGCTTCTGTATCGTCACACAGGATAACTCTTCACATTCACGTACCCCTGGCACACAGTCCAGGGAGGTAACGCAGGTCATCACTGAAGATTACTGAGAGTATCTCCGCTCCATGAACCAGCCCCCCTCCCCTCCCATTAGAGCTGCTGCTGCTGCTGCTCAGATGGTCAGGGGGCCTGGTGTATAGAACAGATAATCATGGTTAATCAGCCGTAGCACGATGTTCAGCCTAACTTACTGTTGCCTGCCATTATGATTCGCTGATCAACTGCAGATGGAAGACAACAGTAGAGGAATTAGAAATGAGACGTACACTCTAGCTGTGGTCATATGCTTCGTGATTATGTCTTCACGTTGATAATGTGGTGATAGTCATAATAATAATGTCAAGAAACACACACACCTACACTCACACATTCTCTCTTTCTCCCCCCCCCATCTCTCTTCCCCAGGCGTAGATGCTTCTACATGCATGTGTTTAAGCCGTGTGTACATGCAGACATGTTTGTGTGTGTGTGTGTGTGTGTGTGTGTGTGTGTGTGTGTGTGTGTGCTTTATGGCCTGTTTTATATCAGAGAAAGAAAGAAAAAACAAGCGTGGTGCTTTATGAGCGTCGCCACAGTTGAAGTCTCCGTGGGTCTCTGACTGTACGATCAGCTAAGTGGAGTAGATCAGCGTAGTGATGGATGGACCCACGCAGACTGCAGCTCTGGGCTTGATTGATCATGTCTCAGTTCAGTGCACTGGGCAAGATTAAACACTGGGGAGGAGGGTTGTGGCGGTCGTAGTGCTGAGATAATGGCACAACATCTAACTGATTATATTTCTTTATTTTCTGTCTTTCTTTGAGTCTTTTCTCTCTCTCTTTCTCTCTTTCTCTCTCCCTGATTGTCTCAATATCTCTCTATCGTCCCCTGGCCCCAGCCCGAGGAGCTGACTGACATTCTGGAGATCAGCAACATCGTGTTCACCAGCATGTTCGTGCTGGAGATGGTCTTCAAGCTGCTCGCCTTCGGCCTCTTTGGGTACATCAGGAACCCCTACAACATCTTTGACAGCATCATCGTCATCATCAGGTGAAAAGGGCCCTATGCTTTCCCACTACATCGTCTTCCTCTGGCGTTTGAGCCTTTGACCCTTTGACCCTTACAATCCAACCATGTATGGATTGGGGATGCAATGAATACCAAACAATTATAATCAAACACAGTCCTAATCTCAGTGAGTAATCGAGTACTCATTTTCTATGCACTTCTTTTTGTTTTGTGTCCACGATAAACAAGTCCACGATAGTTTCCTTGATTTACACTTATCCAAATTCATGAAGGTTATACCCACACCGGGTACACTTTCCGCACCCCTACTACGGGTCAATACAAGGGTCACAACACAATTTCACCTTTGTGTGCCACCGTTGAGGTCAAAGTGCATCCACTCAAGGCTTTCATTCGTCAGCTTTTCCAACTGGCATTTATTGTTGTTCAGCGTATCTCACAAACAACAACAACCGACAAACATGCTTGACAATCTGTTCTATGGTTAAACAATTCTTACTTGGTTCTTAGTGTGCAACTACAACAACAAGTTAAACAAGGTAAAATGGTGAAAGGACCAGAGAGAGGGGAGTGTTGGAATAACACAGTGGAAACAACAAGGATACTGAGGTCTCGCTGGACCCACCTGTTGCGTCTGATCAAACAACCGTGTGCTTGTGTAGAAACTATCCCACAATGCCAAGCATTTGTTTTGAATTCAACTCATAAGTGATCATGTATACAGTACATGTGGATGGGGGGAGGATATTAACTGTTTTCCATCTCATCCATCATATGAGTTCAGTTAAACATGCGCAATGCATTGTGGGTGATGTCGTAGTAAATCTCTATGCCTTGCTGTGATTCTTACTACTGCTACAGCTCGTCCATCACACTCGTCCTCTTTCGTATCACAATTTACAGCCGAGGTGTCCTTCTTGCTCTCTCTATCTATCTGAGGCGAACGTTGTTGAATGACACAGAATTGACACACTGCTGTTGGAGAGTGAGGGGGCGAAGGGCTGCACACTTTGTCAGTGCTGCGTCCAGGAACTGAGGTTTGCTGGACCAAACTTGTGTCTGAAGGAGATCCTTTGTGTACTATGCACAATTTGCATCCTACACAATTACTGTGTTGGAACTTTTCTACGTCCATCACTGATTTAATCAGTGATGGACAGCAGGGGTTCCACATTTCCAAGTCAATGGAAGATTTCAATCTGAGGAATCATGGGGTTAGCTTTTAATTCAGTGTTGCTTGACAACCTCTTTGTCGTCATTGGATCTGTCCATTGCTAGACTAATATGGGGGACTCCTATTGTGTTCACACGGCTTGGCAATATATTCACACAGATTACAAATGTACAAAATAATTTGAAATGTATGGGCGGATTGCCATTCTGTTCACACAAATAATTCTGAGTCAACTCTACCCCCATAGACTTCTGAGGGAAAAAGGTCTACCATCGATCCAATCCAACCATTTCTTCACCTTTCTTTATTTTTTCAAGGTTGTGTGTCCACATTTTTGTGACTCTTCATGTCTGTGAGAACCTTCTGACTGGTTGATCGCTCCATTGTTGGCCTTCCTGCAACCTTTGACACAATTGATCATAACTCAAATCAATGGATTTGAAAGGGTGTGTGTGTTGTGTTCATTAGTTATGATGACCAGGCTAAATTCAACGCTGAATACCAACACATCTTTCTTGAGCTTATGCAAACAGCACATTGTATTCGTCCCTCCTTCAATTTGAGTTTCCAAGATGAAAGGTTTGGTGAATTAACCACCAATGTTATATCCAATGTCCAAATCCTGGGTCATTTCTTACCAGGATTTGTGTGTTTGCAATCATGTTTTTAGTCATTTAATAAATACATTATTTATTTTATGTAATTTATCTTGGCTGCTAACTTGTCCATGCTTGTCCCTGCATACCTGCCTCAGTCATAAACCCATTGCGTCCGGTTAAATCAAAATAGGACAAATATGATATGTAGCCCCTTGTTTCAACCTCTTTGCATTTGCATCGATTCAAATAATTTGAATAGCATGAATGCCTTGACATGGCTAGTTTCTCCCCAAAATCTCAAGAGTTTGATTTCCCTCATGGTCCGTCCGCACCCTCAAAAGCTCTTGGGGAGTTTAGCGGTCCATTTCAAGACTCTATAGCCTCCAAACTGGATCAATAGATATGTTCTCTGTCTGGGCTGTTCCTGCTCTCCGGAGCGGTCCCCGGGACACTGAGGTGCACTGGCTCATTGGGGAATCAGTCTGGTAGAGTTCATACCCTGAGGCATCTTTTTTTAGAAAAGATTTCATTGTGGCCATCATCATTGTTGCAATCACCGTATCGATATAGTTGAATGCATTGTTCAGTATCCTTTTAGGATTTCATACCGTATTTGGCCGCCCCCAACGGTGTTGTCGACATTATTTGTGTGCTCATGCACACCCACACAGTCTTGTCTTGTCACACGGCCAACAATTTGTCTGTGCTTGTTTTAGAAACCTAAATGAGGTGACAAGAGGGAGCAGAGACTTCTGTTTAACGTCGCCTTCATTGCAAAACACAGAAATCCCAGCAGGCCCACTCACACAACGTTCTTGTGCTCTCTCTCCCTCCCTGTGTTTCCCCCCACCCCCCCCCCCATCTCCTCACGTCCGCGGGGGCCCACAGCGTGTGGGAGATCATCGGCCAGGCGGACGGGGGGCTGTCGGTGCTGCGGACCTTCCGTCTGCTGCGGGTGCTGAAGCTGGTGCGCTTCCTGCCCGCCCTGCGCAGGCAGCTGGTGGTGCTGATGAAGACCATGGACAACGTGGCCACCTTCTGCATGCTCCTCATGCTCTTCATCTTCACCTTCAGGTGAGCCGCAGGAGCACAGATAAGTCACATGGAAGCAACACACAAACACAATTGTTGTCATCAATATTTTCCCGTGCAGACAAGCGTGCGCACGCGTGTGCACAGCGGTGTACATAAACACACACTCTCTACTGTGTGTGTGTGTGTGTGTGTGTGTGTGTGTGCTTTTGTGCCTTTTATTTGTGTGTGTGCGTGTGTGTGTGATTGTACTTACTTTTTTCGTGTGTGTCTGTGTGTGTGTGTGTGTTTGTGTGTGTCTGTGTGTGTGTGTGTGTGTGTGTGTGTCTTTCTTTCCTCTCCACAGCATTCTGGGAATGCATCTCTTTGGCTGTAAATTCAGCCTGCAGACGGAGAACGGAGACACTATCCCAGACCGCAAGAACTTTGACTCGCTCCTCTGGGCCATCGTCACCGTGTTTCAGGTTAGTCACATCCAATGGTACGGATGGATTCTGGCACGCCTTTACCATCATACCAGTGATAAACCATGTGATTTGAACAATTGTATTATTCCATGGTTTCATTTGGCAGTACGAATGCTGGCGTTGAAACCGTTTTTAGAACGTGTATCGACTTTCTACGGAGTTTTTGGTACATAACTCCGTGTATGGGGTGGAGTTGAAGATGTTTTGTAAATGCTCTTTAAATATGCACGTCTTGCCAATGTTCTTCGGTTGTGCGTGTGTGTGTCTGAGTTTCTTTGTGTGTGTGTGTGTGTGTGTGTGTGTGTGTGTGAAGATTAGGGCAGTTGAGCAGGAGTGTTAAGTGACCTTATGACTTAGGTTTCTGCTTAGAGTAGCACCTGGGAGTGAGTTACTAAGACTCTTACACCTTCTCCGAGCGATGAGTAGGACCCAGCTTTAAGTAGTGAATGGCGTCAAAATGTTGTAGGAGTAGGACCAGAATATCGTCACCGTCACAGTTGTTGGCCCCTTGAGACTGATTCCTTCCTCTGGGAGGCTTGATACCTATGGGCGAAGTTCTAATTGGCTCCTATAGAACTAGACTGCTTTTGCAATAATCGCTCTGGTGGAGGCAATTAATAGATATATTTTGGTCTGTAAATGCCTCTTGGCTAGTGAAAATAACTGGACACTCCTTTGTTTTTGCACGTGAATGTGTGTGTGAATGTGTGTGTGTGTGTGAGCTGAATTGTGCCCATTAGTCAAATGCTGCTAAAAAGATGATGTGTTCTCTGTATCACTTTCTCTCCTAGCTCTCTCTCTTTCTCCTTCTCTCCTCTCCCACTGCTTCTTTCTGTGGAGATAGCATAATAGTAGCTCCAGATAGATTGTCCCTCTCTTCTAATATCGCATGTGTCAGCACAACGCTAGCCTGCTAGCGCACAGAAGGCTAGCACGTGTGTGTGTCTGTAGGTGTGTGCATCTGGTCTGTTTTGCATGGGTCAGTTTGTGTTTATATGTGATACAGAGAGAGAAAGAGAGCAAGAGGGAGGGAGCGAGAGGGGGGAGGAGAAAGACAACATACAGAGATGCTGAAAAGGCATTTCACTAACTAATGAGCCGAAGTTGTTGGCCAATGGCAGTTCTACTTACCCTACAGGCTCATAGCTCACAGTTACACACACACACACACTCTCGCAGTTACAGTTACACACACACACACACACACACACACACAGTCTCACCCACATACACACACTCACATTCACAGTCTCACAAACACACACACACTCACAGTCTCTCACTTACACACACACACATTCACAGTCTCACTCTCTATCTCACACACACACACACACACACACACACACACACACACACACACACACACACACACACACACACATGCAGCTTGCAGTTTAGTGGCTACTTGACAAAGACTTCCATCATGCTGCAGTATAAAAAACTGCTCAGTTTAAATGCATCCATCACTCACTTTGATTCATGCACACACACACGCACACACACTCACACACGTGCGCTTGCACTCCCTATGGTCCGGTCTGTGTCAAAATGACGTATTGCCTCAAAACGGCAATATAAATAGCTCGATACTTGATTTTATACGGTGCCCAAATCCCACAGGAATGGTTCTAATGACGTCACCTTTTCTTCCGTCACTGACTCTCTACCTCCCCTTTTCTTGACCTTCTATAATGACATCACTTCTTCCTGCGTGCGGGCCTGCTGCTTCTCTCTTGTCACGACCCCGTTGTGTCCTCCTGTTACCGTCACATGCTGCCTACCTCCCTCAGCGTAGAGCACAGCAGAGCAGGCTTACAGCTCCCTGGGTCCCATCATAGACTGCAACAAATATAGAATATGGTGTCCATTAGGTCACCCATTGAAAAGCTCGTTAATATTCAATTCTTAATAATGTTTTTTTGGGAAACAAAACGGTACTGCTCAAAACACATCGCATGGAGATGAACTCTATAGCAACTGAGGTCTTAACCGATCAATGAAAACAATTATTGGCTTTGTATTAGGAGCATTAAATCAAAATTTTCCTATTTACCGTAAATGTGACCAGTCTGCATCCAACCACCGCGAGCCACCTGTAGGCCGTTAGAGGAACTACAAATTGGACATTTCTGCCAAGCTTCACAAGTCATGGTCATGGCTGCCGCTTGGGTCCTATACACTCTGAGCATGGCCCTTCCAAATTACCAAACATATGCATGCGTACCATCTCAGAGGTATCCCAATTTAACATTGGGTTCAATGAATAGGTAGAAAAATATACAAATATATCAATAAATATATACAAATATCAATAACCAATACAATTCCAGGAGAGAACCCCCACACTCCTGTTATAGGCTGCCCCTCCCCCCATCTCAATAGAATGCTCCTTCAGCCTTGACTCTGAGCGTTCATAATGGGTGTATCATTTGTAAGTCTACAGCTCAGCTGAGGCAGTGTAGCGGTCAAACTGAACCGAAAAAGATAGCAAGTCACAGATAATCACATGTTTTTGTTTTGTGGGTCAGATCCTGACCCAGGAGGACTGGAACGTGGTGTTGTACAACGGCATGGCCTCCACATCGCCGCTCGCCGCTCTCTACTTCGTCGCCCTCATGACATTCGGCAACTACGTCCTCTTCAACCTGCTGGTGGCCATCTTGGTGGAGGGCTTCCAGGCTGAGGTATAAGGGCCAACTTCCTGTGGCTTGTGTTTGAGTGTTTAGTCCCAGGTACTCTGCTGGTGGTACGCGAGGGTACTGCAGGTGGTACAAGAACAGAATAAATAATATAATGGAATATATATATAAAATATATTGTAAATATAGTACTATGGCTTGTTATTATTTCAAAAATAGTGTCGCCTTTTTACATTGCATCATTAGCTTTCCATGCTTTTTTTTGTTTATTTGTGTTTGCTAAATAAACACACTGGGAGCATAAGCAGTGTAGCTGATTTTTTATTCCCAGTGTTTCCATCTGGCCATGGTCTTCTTGTAGTAATAATTGTATATAAAGGAATTGCTTGCATGTGTATTTGTGTGTTTGTATCTTTGTTTACATGTGTGTTGGTGTCTGTGTCTGTATCTGTGTTTATATGTGCGTTTGTGCATGTGTTTGTGTCTGTCTGTTTTCGTGTTTGTGTCCGTCTATGTTTGTATTTACATATGTGTGTACGTTCTTGTCTCTGTTTGTACGTGTCTTTGTCGGTCTTTATGGTTGTGTTGACTTTTTTTGTGTTTGTCTTCCAGGGCGATGCCAACCGGTCCGAGTCAGACGATGAGAAGAAGTCTGAAACCTTTGAGGAGGACGAGAAGGTGGAGCAGCTCAGAGATACAGGCAAGTGGACAGCAGTTAGCAAGTACCGACTCCTGAGGAGGCTTAAGAGGAACA
>JACYXH010000568.1:1527500-1530000 GCA_026745465.1 Lota lota | reverse complement strand
AACATAGAAACATTAACTTGAACACAAATATAGAAACACACAGCGATACAGACCGACACATCAATACATGAATAGATCTGGGGACATGTACATACCATTACATTATTGTTAATCTCCCATGAGCACATTGGACCTGCAGTGTGTGAGCGGAACACTTGTCATGCGGTGTGTCCTCTGGGGCTCTGTCAGGCAGTAGGTCAGTGAACTGTACCGCCCTGTGTCTCTAGGAGCGAGTGTTCCTGAGCGTCTCCAACTACGTGTTCACCGTCATCTTCCTGGCAGAGATGGCCGTCAAGGTGAGAGTTGCTCTGACTTAGTGGCTCAACCCACTTACACGCTAGCCATATAGGCTATGCGCCTATTATAGAACCAGGTTTGATTCCGACCTGTGGTCCTATGCTGCATGGTCTTCCCTCTCTCCTTCAACCCACTTTCCTGTCTCTCACCACTCTCCTGTCCATAAAGGATAGGAGAGTGCCCATAAAATATATAATCTCTCTTGCTCTCGCTTTTTAGTCGGTCAGACATAAAATACCTGAACACTAAATGGGTTTAACTGATGCAAGTAAATACATAAATAAAGACAATAATTGACATTAGAAAGAACAGCTACATTATGCTCAAAGGGTGCAGAACCGTCCTCTGTAATGTGTGTGCGTGTGTGTGTGTATGCGTGTGCCCATGTGCCCATGTTTGTGTGTGTGTGTGTGTGTGTGTTGTGTGTGTGTGTGTGTGTGTGTGTGTGTGTACTACGTGCAGGTCATAGCGTTGGGCTTCTGCTGGGGGGAGCAGAGCTACCTGCAGTCCAGCTGGAACGTTCTGGACGGGGTGCTGGTGTTTGTGTCCCTGGTAGACATCTTGGTATCCATGGCTTCTACGGGAGGCAACCGAATACTGGGGATCCTTAGGGTGCTGCGTCTGCTGCGCACGCTGCGCCCGCTCAGGTACAGAAACACCCCTAGTTTGTGTGTGTGTGTGTGTGTGTGTGTGTGCGTGTGTGTATGTTTGTGTGTGTGTGTGTGTTTATGTGCTTGTGCCTGTGTCTGTGTCTTTCAGGAAAGACAATTCCATTCTGTGTTATGCCTCCTCGTTTGTTTCTCTTGTAAAAGGTGTTATGACTGCCCAGGGGACGCTTGTTGTAGCATAAGATGCCCACTTCCACCTAGGCTGCCAAGGATCCTAAGTCCACACGGAAAACTTTGAAAGGAGAATATATTTATCAACAGAGCCAATGACACAGACACATACAGGCACCTTTGACTGCTAGTTGCACTTGAACTTGAACACACACACACACACACACACACACACACACAATCACTAACCAATAACAAACCATCCAATGAACCCTCATTCCAACACAAAGGACAAAGAGAATAGAAAGGACAGATACAACATCGCTGATATATACCTGTTTATCATTATATATCTGATATATTGTTTTACTGGATTCTTGAAGGTTTTCATGGCTGGACATAAAAAAATGTGCTTGTGTCTATGTGGTGGGTATGTGTGTGCTTCTGTGCGTGCATGTGTGTCTGTGTGTGTGTGTGTGTGTGTGTGTGTGTGTGTGTGTGTGTGTGCGTGTGTGTATGTGTGTTTGTGTGCGAGACAGGGTGATCAGCCGAGCTCCAGGACTGAAGCTGGTGGTGGAGACCCTCATCACCTCCCTGAGGCCCATCGGGAACATTGTCCTCATCTGCTGTGCCTTCTTCATTGTCTTCGGCATCCTGGGGGTGCAGGTGAGAAACACACACACACACACACACAAACACGCACGCACACACCCATGCATGCACACACACGTACACATGCACGCACCAAAAAGACATGCACACACACATACTCACACGCACGCATACACACACACACACATGCACGCACACAACCGCACACTCAACCACACTAAAATACAGTTTAAGTTGATGTTTTCTAATTCTTAGATCCACTATTTGGGCATACTTTCATACCAAGGAAAAGGGGACTCTTCATACATTAGACAGCATGACAGCTCTGCTCACCAGCCTCCTCTGTTGCAGCTGTTCAAGGGGAAGTTCTACATCTGTGAGGGCCTAGACACCAGGAACATCACCAACAAGTCTGACTGCATGCAGGCCGGCTACCGCTGGATCAGACGCAAGTACAACTTTGACAACCTGGGCCAGGTAAGGACGGGCAGGAGATGCATATTACGCTTGCCAAGAAAACTTTCACCGATTTGGAAAGGCACATTCCGTATTTCAAGACAAATCCAAAAATATTATGTTAAATTGGTTCTATAAAAATCATATTGCACCAGATTCAATGAACCATGAAATTGGTATTGAGTTAGTAGTTAGTGATTAAGTAGTTTGCGGGAAATTATTCATAATGTTTTCTTTTAGCTTAGTCCTACATCCTTCATATTCGTTTTCCTAATCAATGTTGACATTAAGTCTAAACTAAAGTGCTCCTTCGTCCGCTTAGAGAGGACAAGAGTGGCCAATAGGAAGGCAGTGAG
>JACYXH010000568.1:1465000-1522500 GCA_026745465.1 Lota lota | reverse complement strand
AAAAGGCAAGAACATTCACAAACTGGTTGGCTGAGACTGAGAAAAACGTCCGATTTTAGACCCGTTTGTTTCTAAATAAAGGTATTATTTTAGTAACTGTAGCAATGTCCATTACTACACGCCACCTAGGTGGCTCCCATACTCCACCTAGGTGACTTTCCTCGGGCTCCTCCCAACAATTGGACACAGGGTGGTGATGTTGAATCCAGTTTATTGTTAAAGTTGCAGTTGAATGAGGCATACAGCTGGTGCTGCATGCCAGAGAGCTCTCCCCGATTGTGTGTGGTGGTGGCTGGTTTAACCTGTGCACACTGATTGCTCAATGTGCAACAGGTGTGCAGCCCCACCCAGCCCCAGAGTCCAATCAGTCTGACTCAGGCCAGGTGAGGCTGCTTAAACCAGCCACCATCCACACACACTCCCACATACCCCCAACACCCAATTGAAGCCGGGGAGTATCCCCGGCTGAAACCTACTCCTCCCCCCCCCCCCCCCCCCCCCCCCCCCCTCCTCCACCCCCCATCCAAAAAAAAAAAATCGTAAACCGGACTCTGACCCAGGGTTACCATACCTCACGGACTCTGACCAGGGTTACCATACCTCACGGACTCTGACCAGGGTTACCATACCTCACGGACTCTGACCAGGGTTACCATACCTAAAAAAACAAAAAAAACAACCCCAACCCCACAGTCCCCACACCTCCCCAGGGTGACACCCCAACCCACCCTCCCCCTCCATCCTGGAGACTCGGAGGCCTGGGCTGCTGCCTTGACTGGCGGAGGTGTCGGCGGACTTGGCGGTCCACTCCAGCCCACCCTCCCCCTCCATCCTGGAGACTCGGAGGCCTGAGCTGCTGACCCAGGGCTGTCTGGACAGGCTGGCGGAAGAGTTGGTTGGGCTGCGGCGCTGGCTGGATGCCGGGGTGGCTAGCTGCAGACGGTTGCCTGTGGCGGTTGCTGCGCTGCCTCCCCCGTCCTCCGCTGGAATCCACAGCGCCGTTGGGGAGAGGGATGGTGTTGGGAGAAGGCTGTCCTTCGTCGCTGCTGGGCCCAGTGCGCCCCTGGACAGCCTTCCTGTGTCCAACGCAGTCTGGAGAGGCCCCACATTGGGCGCCAGTGTAGCAATGTCCATTACTACACGCCACCTAGGTGGCTCCCATACTCCACCTAGGTGACTTTCCTCGGGCTCCTCCCAACAATTGGACACAGGGTGGTGATGTTGAATCCAGTTTATTGTTAAAGTTGCAGTTGAATGAGGCATACAGCTGGTGCTGCATGCCAGAGAGCTCTCCCCGATTGTGTGTGGTGGTGGCTGGTTTAACCTGTGCACACTGATTGCTCAATGTGCAACAGGTGTGCAGCCCCACCCAGCCCCAGAGTCCAATCAGTCTGACTCAGGCCAGGTGAGGCTGCTTAAACCAGCCACCATCCACACACACTCCCACAGTAACATATTAACATGTTTAAAATAACTGGCACTTAAAGTAATCTAACTTTCAGTTATCAAACTGAAATCCTATTGAGTACAAAACAATGTTGTCCTCAAAGAATACATTTACTTCTTTAGAAGTATGCTGCCTGCTTGAGGCTATTATACTTGGTTTAGGCTCTTTAGACACAATCTCCCAGAAAAAGCCTCAAACCTTCAAACTCTGTTTTGAAGAGTTAGTTCAATAAAACCCAAACAGTGGAGCGCGTATCTTGTTACTAGTCTACGTGTCTACTGGTGGCACCAGCTAGCTGAACGCTGAGTGCTAAAGGTATTTTGTGTAGAGACAGCTGTCAAACGTGTTCAAAGAAGATTACCAAGCCCTTCCTACTTTTTTCTTTACATTTATGCATAGTACAGTTAGTCTTTATTATATGATATACTATTGCTATTTATATATCAAATAGATTGAATATCCTGAAATGAATATGTCACCTCTTTTCCGTAATCACTTAACCATTTCACTTGATGCTCAACCATAATAACTGAAGATTGGTAATGCTAGGCTAATGTAGCACCCAACGCTAATGATTGTATGCTATTGTGTTGCGTTGTGCAAAATATGACGTGTTTGTGTCTGTGCCACCAAATAATGGCTTACGTTGGGCTAATGTATTATTGTGTGTGTGTGTGTCCAGATGGAACCAGCTGGACCTGGCTATCGTAGCGTTGTCTATCATGGGCATCACCCTGGAGGAGCTGAAGATGAACAATCTTCTGCCCATCAACCCCACCATCATCAGGATCATGAGGGTGCTCAGGATAGCACGGGGTACACACACACTCTCACACTTGTACACACACACACACACACACAGACACTCACGTACATCAACACACACACTCTCACACACAAACACACACATGCACGCACAAACACGTACACACGTGCGCACAGCACAAGCCTTGCTGGTGCATTGTTATTGATACTAATTCTACACCAGGTCTTCATTCTGCTAGTAGCCATTTAGATCCCTCCTCTATCCAAAGGGAGGGAAATATCCCACCATGCAAGATGCAACATTGACTTGTGTTTTCAGTGCTGAAGCTTTTGAAGATGGCCACGGGGATGAGAGCTCTGCTGGATACTGTGATGCAGGCACTGCCTCAGGTAAAGAGACGTCAAGCCCTGGGATACATCGCCTGCTCTAATGTCTTCATTATAATCTAGACGGATGTCTAGTTTAGGTCCTTACATCAAGAGACTGACTGTACTGAGACTGAACACTTGCATTGGTAAAATGGCAAGCTTTGCCATTAAAGCTTATTCTGATTATCAATAAATATATCTTTATTCAAATAAGACATTTACCAGACAATAAGGTATATATATATACCGAAAAATGGAGACCAAAACAAGTAGGGAGCTACAGCTATAGGGCATGGGCCATTGTCATTAATAAAAGATTGGCTCTGATTGACTGAATGTGACTACTGTTGCATATTGCACATGGGGGGGGGGGTGCTGATGGCCTTTTGTTCTGTGCAGGTGGGGAACCTGGGGCTGCTGTTCATGTTACTCTTCTTCATCTACGCTGCGCTGGGAGTGGAGCTCTTCGGAAAATTGGGTCAGTCACGTCGCTGGGAGAACGCCAGCACACACACACACACACACACACACACATTAAACACTAGCACAGATGGATAACAATTGGCCCGGTTCAGGCACAAACAGTGGGAATGATGGGTCGTGCACACTGGTTAGCAACACAGTCACGACTCTTTGGGACTTGTCTCCACTCTGAGCACTATCTCTTCAGAAACCTCTCGCTTTCTCTCTCTCACTCTCCCCCCTCCTTTCAATCAGTGGTATATTTGTAAAGTGGGGGGGGGGGGGGGATTCATTCCTCAGGATTGCTCTCATTTACATACTGCTACCTCAGATGGCCATCCATACGCTGCCCATTTCACTCTCTCTCTCAGGGTTTAGGAGAGAGAGAGAGAGAGAGAGAGGCTGACAGAAACAGAGGAAGAGATAGGGATTGAGAGAGCAGTGGGAGGAAAAATTGCTAAAAAGGTCTCTGTGGAAACACAATGAAACTAAATTAGATTAAATTAAAGTGGAGACCGGGGGAAAGTGGGGAGGGGGGGTCCTGCTGTTATGACGCATTGGAATGAAGGAAATCTGTTCCTCTCTTTGTCAGTCTCCTCCATAATAACACAAGGAAACAGATGCAGTTCGTGCCCCTCCTCTCCTCTCTCCCATACCCCCGTTGTTAAATTCGGACACTTTACCTGATCCTTAAAGGTCATGTTCAACAGCCAGGGATAGGAAAATGCAACTGGCTTAGTGTGGGCCAGTGGTTCCCAACTGGTCTAGCCTCAGGACCCACATGTGTCATTATTCATCAAGTCACAACCGAAAAATTATTACAATATCTATTTACCAATATTACAATAATCAACAATACCTTCATGCACTGTTAAAAACATGGAGCGAACAATCATCTGCAACATTTAGGGCTAAACTCAATGAAATAGTAAGCCATTGAATAATGAATCAACATTGAAACATTAGTTAAGTCATGGACTTTTTTCTAAAGATTAATGTTTGGCGTAAGAACTGCGACCCACTCAAAATGCCCTCAAGGCACACTTATGGGTCGCGACCCACCAGTTAAGAATCACTTGCCGGGGGGAATTTATGGCACACACAGAGTCCACACTCATACACATACAGAGTGCAGTCTGGTCTAGTTTGCATTTTGAACATGGCCTGGTCCTTTTCCAATGGCCTTGGTTTATTCCTCGAATGCAATTTGCGTAACCTTCACAATTGTGCAAATGTGTTGGAAATGATGGATTGTGTGCATGTTCACCGACTGCTGGTGCACAATGTATCTCTACTCTACTCTACATGTAACAGCTTAGATACAGGGAAACTCCTCTTAGTTTCTAACGGCCTTGACATCCACACAAGAGATGACCGCGAGTAGGAAACACTAAACAGAGAGAAAAGGAATGTTTGTAAAAAAGGTTGCTGCTGGTCCATCGGCAAGGTCAGGTCATCCCATAATATTAAAGCTAGGATAGGCAAATTGGAGAAAACAGTCAGAGTAAGCTTAATATTGAAAGTATCCAACCGAAAAAAAAATCCCAGCCCTCCTTTCAGGCTTCTCTCCAAAGATTTTTAACAAATTTGACAAAATATGGTTCCTAAATAAATTGCCTACTCTAGCTTTAATATTTTAGATGATGTAGCTAACATGTTTGAGAATTTGTTCAAAACAATCATGGTGAGATTTGATTTGGTACATACACAATGCAGTTGAGCATGCTGATTTAATAATCAGCAAACTGCTAACTTTGGTCATATCGAGTGTCCATTGATAGCCAACTGATGATATGGGCGGTGCAGATAAAGGAAGAGATATGAAGCGATGGCAAGGGGACTCTGAGTTGCTTTTGATGGTGACTCTGGTATATAATCTCTGCAGTACAGCCGGTTAACAAACTTAAGAGATAACAGTGTCTGTTTGTGAGTAATTCATTAGACAAGAATAAGTTGTCCTCATGGCAAGTGAAGCAGAAACAGGGATAAAGGCTATTTTCTTTCTGCTACAAAGGAGCATTTGGGGACTAGTCATGTTCAACTAAACCCTTCCCAGCCTGAAGCCCGGAGTTCACCCATGCAGCAGTGTTAGCTCAATCCTTATAGACGCAAAGCAGATTTTGTCAGATATTGCCCCAGCTGAGGAGGCCCAAAATGCTGTCGGAAGACCAAAGTATCACCCAATATTTCATCCCTTGAAGTTTTCTTCAGCCAAATTGGAACATTGAAACACATTAGTTGATCGAACACCAATTGGTCTTTGGCATTTGGTGAACTTTTTTTACCCTTATTAAAGGACCTATGACCCCCTGGAGAAAACAAACTAACTGGCTTCTGTTGCAGCATTGGGGGCCAAAGGGCCGAACATGTCCAGAGACCAGTGGCTATTGGCCCTCATTGAAGGAAACTTGAAATTGACTGAGGCTGCTGCCGGACTGAGGATGGACCCCATTGGTGGGTGATGCCTTTTAGTGGACTGTGACTTCTCCGCAATGACTGTGGAGGTTTCTGGTCTCCTGTCACTGGAGTACAGGATTAAATTGATTTTCTCCAGCGTTGCTACACAGGGTTTCTAAATGATGAGCTTTCTTGTTTGATGCTCACGGAAACACTTCATAAAAGACCTCTCCTGGAAACCAATGGAGATTGTTGAGCCTAGCCTCAGGATATCCTGGGGGGGGGGGGGGGGGGGGGGGGGGGGGGCTGGATTCATATAGTCTACAATGGAAGGGCTAATGTCTGCCATATCCAGTGTAATGGGGGAAGTGAATCTCCCCCGCCCTCAGGTTGTTCACTTTCCCCATCTTTGGGTTCTGCTCAGTGGCACTGCGTCAGCAATAGCAATAGCAGCACACAGAATTGTTATCCAAGTGAAGGCATGGCCATGAGCCAGCATTGTCACGGCAAAGGGCTTGATTAGGGATTTGGATTAGTGTCCCACTGTCTAGTCTGAGGCGGCTCTTTCGGGCACACAACACAACATTTCCAGAGTGTCGTCGTTTAAACACTTGTGTGTGTGTGTGTGTTTTTGTGTCCGTGTGTGTGCCTCTGTGTGTGTTTCAGAGTGTAATGACGATAACCCGTGCGAGGGGCTGAGTCGACACGCGACATTTGAGAACTTTGGGATGGCGTTCCTCACGTTGTTCAGAGTGTCTACAGGGGACAACTGGAATGGAATCATGAAGGTGAGACTGGGTCGTACATTCACACACACACACACACTCACACACACATGCATGCACACACATGCATGCACACGCACACACACACACACACCTACACACACACACCTACACACACACACACACACACCTACACACACACACACTCACACACACACACACACACACACACACCTACACACACACACACACACACTCACACACACATGCATGCACACACACACACACCTACACACACTCACACACACATGCATGCACACACACACACACTCACACACACCTACACACACACACACACACACCTACACACACACACACACTCATGCATGCACATGCACACACACCTACACACACACACACACTCACACACACACACACACACACACACACACTCTCACACACCTACACACACACACACACTCACACACACCTACACACACACACACACATGCATGCACATGCACACATACTTAAACATGCAAAGATACTGCATTCTGGTGCACTGCAGGGCTGTATTGTTGTTCAGGCTTTCGCTATCTCTTACTACAAGAGGCACGGATATAGCCAGAATATTACCCAGTAACCCAAAACCAGTAACTACTCCTCCTCGCCCTCCTGTTCCTCCCCTCCCCTCCTGTTCCTCCCCTCCCCTCCTGTTCCTCCTCTCCCCTTCTGTTCCTCCTCTCTCCTCCTGTTCCTCCTCTCTCCTCCTTTTCCTCCTCTCTCCTGCTGCTCCTCTTTTGTCTTCCTCATCGTCCTCCTGTTCCTCCTCTCCCCTCCTGTTCCTCCTCTCTCCTCTTGTTCCTCTCATTCCTCCTCTCTCCTCCTGTTCCTCCTGCTCCTCCTTTCTCCTCCTCATCTCCCTCCTGTTCTCCCTCTCTCCTCCTCATCTCCCTCCTGTTCTCCCTCTCTCCTCCTGTTCCTTGTCTCCCTCCTGTTCCTCCTCTATCCTCCTGTTCCTCCTCTCTCCCTTCCTGTTCCTCCTCTCTCCTCCTGTTCTTCATCTATCCTCCTGTTCCTTCTCTCTCTCATGTTTCTCCTGTTCCTCCTCCCTCCTGTTCCTCCTGTTCATCCTCTCCTTCCCATTCCTCCTCTCTCCTCCTGTTCCTTCTCTCCCTCCTGTTCTCCCTCTCTCCTCCTGTTCCTTCTCTCCCTCCTGTTCTCCCTCTCTCCTCCTGTTCCTCCTCTCCCTCCTGTTCCTCCTCTCCCTCCTGTTCCTCCTCTGTCCAGGACACTTTGCGTGAGTGCCGTGTCGAGGACCGTCAGTGCCTCACCTACCTGCCGCTGGTGTCTCCGCTCTACTTTGTCACCTTCGTGCTGATGGCCCAGTTTGTGCTGGTCAACGTGGTGGTGGCCGTGCTGATGAAGCATCTGGAGGAGAGCAACAAGGTACACCACCGACACACACACACACACACACACTTGGGTTATGAGAGAAAATGATATTAGATGGCATTAGACATTATTGAATTACAATATTATTTAACATGTCAGACATGGAGCAGAACTGAAGCCTGAATCTGACATTTGGACAAATGGCAACTGAAAAGGCAAATGGCATTGTGATGTACGTTCTCTTCAACTCATCATCACTAAATTACAGCAATAGATCACATCAATATATTTCAAACCTGAACACTTAGATTCTATTGGATTTAGAAGATTGTTTTGCAGCAATTGTGCCCACATCATAGTACTAGTAAGTTACAAAGGGGAGAGGGACCAGATAGTGTGGTGGCTAGGGTGTGTGTCACCAAGACAAAAGGTTCTGGGTTTGATCCCCAATGTCTGCAGCCTATATCCATCCTCATGTAAGACGCCTAACCCCTATCTTCTCCTCAGTGCCCTGTATTCACAATGCGTCACTTTGGATAGAAGTATCTGATAAATGACTAAAGAAAAAAAGGTTCACATAAGGCATGAAAATGTGTTGTGTTTGAATCAATCATCCACAAAAGAGCTGAAGATACAATCAAGATGGAAATCGAATCACACAAGTTGTATGACCGCATTGTCTGTGGAGTGTGAACACATATCAATCCGTTACCACATACCAGGATTTAGTTGTCATTCACATGATCACTTGCACACCCGCGTTGTCATGGAAACCCACCACTCAGCTCGCTTTAGCATCCAGCCTTCATTTGCATGGCAGAATAAGACAAAAAATGCTTCATGGTTACAATACCCAACATACAGAAAACATGAGTGACTTTACCATCCTACTGAACCCCCATACTGCTGGTACATGATGTAAGTAAAATATACTGCTTGTTTTTCACAATTGCGTGTTCCTTATCAGGAGGCCAAAGAAGACGCAGAGATGGACGCAGAGATTGCCTTAGAAATGGAGATAGAGAGGCAGCGCAGGCTGAGCACTGGCTCCAACAATAGCTCAATGGGAGGGACTTATGTTGGGCCACGCCCCAACTCACCTGGACAGGTGAGTGGAGTTACTGTTTACCTAAGGATATATATATATATATAATGTTATATCACTTAATAATGCTAAGTCATTAGACTAAGATGGCTGTCACAACATGGTGCAGTTCTTGGTAAACAAGAAACATGAGGTGTGTGCTGCCAGGGAAAGAGAGCTCTCTCTGTGCTCTGGTTGTAATGCTCCCGTGACTTTGTGAGGTATCTGTCTCCCTCTGCAGGAGGAAGAGGTGCAGTGCACCAACCCGAACCTGCTGTCTCCCAGGAAGATGTCTGTATCCAGGATGCACTCTCTGCCCAACGACAGCTACATGTTCCAGCCGGTGAGGCCTGCTAGCGCCCCCTACCCAGTGGAGGAGCTGGACCTCAGCCCACAGCACCATAACTCAGGTACTTTTTAACCATGCAGCCTTCACAGGAGATGATCTGATGCAATACTTTGTTTTGCTGAAGGAGGTGTATCGCTCACATTAATTTAACTAATATGATATTGCCTCAATTAACTCAGCTGCCTTTTCTACTGCTTGCTTGTTGTGCAGCATTAAGCTAACATGCAAGTCTTACCAACAGATGGTAAATAAGATTAGCCCAAGTGTGTGTTTAATATGGACTTATGTAAAAAGAAATCAAAAGATTTTAACATCTAGTAAGTTGTTATGATTGTGTGTATGTACGCTTAATTGATCCAATTCAGTCACATTGCTGTAACTTATATTTGCATGACTCGATATCCTTGAATTTTTCTAAGAGTTATTGGGAGTATGTTCATATTACATTCCATAAATATGAAATGTTGTTGAATACTTGATCAATGCAACTAAACAAAATGGAATCCTTTATTTGCATTCGACCGCTGTGGAATCTACTGCAGTACAACTCTTGAGAGAAGCCATGGAAGTTTTATTTTAAAGAAATAGTCTATTGGCTTTTTTATGCCTTTATGGACAAGACATTTAAGAGAGACATGGCCGGGGAAGAGAGGGAATGACATGTAGCATAGGTCCACAGGTGGGAATTGAACCTGGCTCCCTCTAAGGTGTATTGCCTACACGGTAAGCACACTAGCGGGATCAGCCATCGAGCCGCAAGAGCCATGGAAGTTAAAACCGGAATAGAAGAAAATACGGGAGCTAGTTACAGGTGCTGCATTTGACAGAGGAAAGAAGTTGAAACAGCCATTATATATTATATAATGCACACAGTAACTCTGGCTTACTTACTTGTTATTGCGCGTTTGCATGGGAATTATAGTTTTAACAGACAGTAGTTTCACCAATGTGCCCAAGGTGATCGGGCTTGAAGTGACTATAAGTACGACCAACACCAAGTACTGACTGAAGTGTCGTCCTATCTGCAGTCACACTCTAATGGCATGTTGAGGCCAGGCCATGGACAGGCCCAGCACTGTCCAAAGGTACTACAGGCATTACAAAGGAGCCGCATAGGAGCTGCTGTGGATGAGAGACAAGCTCAGCTGCATCAGATCCAGAATGACCCACTAATTCTATGGATATGCAGGGAGGGCTCAAGGCTTCACTGCCAAGCTGAATTTCACAAAGTAAAAGAAATATCGGAATAGATTGAACTATTGACGATTGCAAAGTCACATTTTTGTTAACCATTATTTATTTCAAATGATTTTCCAGCTTGGCCATGAAGTTTGAACAAATAAGAGCTCTTGATAGGCTGCTGGGGGGGACCTTGCTGCAACTTTGAACGAATGAGAATGACCTCAAAATAAAACATTGACTTGTTTTGCCTCAGTTTGTACTAATTAGCCTGCGTTGGACCTATAACTGCTTGTGTGCTTACGGAGACCTTGTCTCTGGTTGCCTTGTCATCATCATCATGTCTATGAATAACATCATGACAAAAACACCAAACCTCTAAACTAAATGGCTCTTGGTGTAACCTCAGGTGTGCAGTGAGCACCTGGGTTGTGATGAACCCAGATCTGAGGTCTGCGCCTGCATCTCCTACTACTGCCAGCCTCCCTGCCTCTTTCTTGCTGGACGCTGTCAAATTATTGGTGGATTGTATTAAACCGTACAACCCTGTGCAAAGGGTGTGCCCATGGAATCTGGCACACAGCCCGTTTGCATTTGACACAAATTATATAGAGAACTCAATAATATTGTGATGCTGCTGTATCAAGTATTAACTATCAATGCCATACACTGATTGGATGATGCCACCGACTCAAATCGGGTTCATTTTGTGTGTCTGCATGCATGCAGGAGTGTGTGTGTGTCAGTGTGTATTTGCATTTGTTTGTTAAGTTCCTTGGCATGAATGATTGCTCGCTCAACTTAATTTGAAAGTTATGTTACTGCTTGTGGAAGACATTATATTTTGATGGCACATTTCATCTTATTCGAAAGATCAAACCCTTGTGGGATAATTCTCGTCAAATGTACCAAATGTCTTGAAATGTCCTATCAAAATAAAGCATCCATATCATTAGTCGTTATACAAATACATGGAGAAAGATGTCCTTTCATAATGGGTCTTTGCTCACTACTATATCCATTAATATGTGTGTGTGTTTGTGAATTTGTGTGTGTGTGTGTGTGTGTGTGTATGTGTGTCTGTATCTGTGTGTGTGCATGTCTGTGTGTTTATGCTTGTGCGTGTCTGTGTACGTATGGGTGTGTGTGCGTGCGTGCCTGTGTGTGTGTGTGGTTGTTTGCGTATCTCTGTGTGTGTGTGTGTGTGTGTGTGTGTGTGTGTGTGTGTGTGCGTGCTCCAGGTTCTGTGACGTCGGTCCACTCCCAGCCCTGTGAGATCCGAACCCTGCTGCAGGTGCCCGGTGTCTCCCCCCTGCCTAGCCCACGGGTGCCCCCTCTCCTCCCCCGCATCGCCCCGCCTACACCCAGCCCCTCCCCCATGGCCCTGCGCAGACAGGTCCGCTCACACACACACACACACACACACACACGGAGATTCAATTTGTAAGCAAGTGAAATGTATATAATAAGAAAGAAAACAACTCACTGTGCCTGCGTGTGTGTATGTGTGCAAACATGCGTGCGTGTGTGTATGTATGTGTGTGTGTGTGTATGTGTCTGTGTCTGTATGTATGTATGTATGTATGTATGTATGTGTGTGTGTGTGTGTCTGTGTCTGTATGTATGTATGTATGTATGTATGTGTGTGTGTGTGTGTGTGTGTGTCTGTGTCTGTGTCTGTATGTATGTATGTATGTATGTGTGTGTGTGTGTGTCTGTATGTATGTATGTATGTATGTATGTATGTATGTATGTATGTATGTGTGTGTGTGTGTGTGTGTGTGTGTGTGTGTTTGTCAACAGTTGGCAGTCAAGCTGGACTCCGTGGAGTCCCAGGGCTGTGATCAGCAGCAGCTGCTCCAGGACAGATCCGACCCCTTGCCTCTCTCCCCTCCCCCACTCTCCTCCCCGCTGGCTCTTCTCCTCCTCCCTCCTCCTCCTCCTCCCTCCCCTCTGTCGTTCCCTCCCCCTCCCGCCTCCCCCCACTCCCTCCCCCGCCCCGCCAGCCTGCGCAGGCCACGGCCCCGCCCCCCCCCGGCGGTTCGGGACCCGGCCGACGAGGAGGTGAGCCAAATCACCGGCTCCGCCCTCAGCCTCTGCTGGGGTGCCGGCGCGGCCGAGGGGTGCGGGAACAAGGTCTGCCGCAGCCACTCCCTGTCCCCCTATGCCTCCCCCTTCTCCTTCGACTCCTGCACAGCCCCCCTCCCTCCCCTCCCTCCTCTCCCCCCCCTCCCTCCTCCTGGCACACTGGGCCTGCCCAAGGAGCGCGATGCCTTCCGGAATCGCCACCCCAGCAAGCCTCTGCCGGCATTGCCGACGGAGACGTCCGCACCGCTGCCCGGTTACCACGACGACCAGCGCCGGCACTCCATCGAGGTCTGCTCGGCCGACCGGGCGGCGGCCCCCCCGGGAGACCACCACCTCCCGGGGCCCTGACGACGGGGCGGCGGGGGAGAGGGGCAGAAGGGGGTTCCCCATCAGGGTGCAGTCGATGGGGGGCTGCCACCGCAAGAAGAGACTCATCCCCCCCTGCATCTCCGTCCACCCACCTGCGGAGCGGGACCACCCCCCCCCGGTGCCCGCGCCCGCTCCCCCTCCCCCTCCGCCGCTGTCGTCTGACTGCAGCGGGGTGCTGAGGCCGCTGTCCTCCGACCTGACGCTCTCCGTCACGCGCGCCGCCGATACCGTGGGTTACGCCCGGCCCCTCACGCCCGACCATGTGCCGCTCCGCGCCCGCCTGCCGCCGGCTCGCACGCTCACCCCCGAGCCGTACCTGCACACGTGTGCCCGGGCGCACGCAGCCGCGCGCCCGCTCCTCTCACCGACCGGCCCGAACGTCTTCATCCAGCCGCACACGCCCGTCCTTGCCAGCCCCTCCCCTTTCCCCCCCCCGACACACGCCCTCTCCCCGTCCGCACAGCGCTCGCCGATCAGAGGGGACTACATGCCCCTCCCCCAGTTCACTTTTGACCAATCGGAGGCCATGTACATGAGCGACCTCTCTGCGGGGATACCGGACGCAGAATCCGCCAACTGCCCTTCGTCGCCCTTCGACAACAGACTGGACGACAGGGCGGGGTTTAGTGCTAAGAACAGACGGACGGCCCAATAAGAGCTGTGTGTGGCCTCAAGGAAGTCAATTTGATTGGTCGGAAAACCCTGGACAGTGTTCAGAAAGAGGCTGATCTCACTTATTGGATGCTGGGAAAGGGAAGACATTTTAAATACGGGCCGACAATAATAATAGATAAATAGACTATTACTTTACCTCAGGGCATAGAGACATGGCTGTCCGTGCTCGGTGGAGTAAGCTGAGGTGGTTTGTTGGTGAAAGATTGCGAGTGTACCTGTGAAACTGCTTGCAGGTACGCTGTACCCACTGTTCACGGTGTGTCGAGGACTGAGTTGGTGCACCACACCGGGACTTGAGACACCAAACTCCGTAGCCAAAGTTTTATGTTTTCATTCGTTTTTTGGTTCCTCCCCCCAAAACCACGCAAGCCAATCAGGAAGCAGCGTCTGGCTGACAACCTCTCAACCCTTTAGCGGGAAGCGGTTCTGTGAAATGCGAGCGTGTGGGGGGAGAAGGGGGGGGGGGTTTGTGGGATATGCAACTTCAGGTTTTCTAGCAAGGAGGGGTCTCTGATTTTGCCACTCCTCTGCTCCCTGGATCATATTGATCAGAGTAGAAGTTTGCGTGTGTGTGTGTGTGTGTGTGTGTGTTTTCTCCTTGTTGTGAGTGTCCCCCCATCGCCCCACCCCCCCATTGTTACCAGTGTGGGCCTTGTGTGTCTTGCATCTGCACAGACAAGGCAGGCCATTGTAGTGTCTGTTTTAAACTGTGTGTCATGCCGTGTGAATAAAGAAAATATTGTGTTTGTTGAGATTTAAAAAAAAAAAAATGAAAAGAATAATGGCTCTATCCATATGCACATATTTTTATAGAAATCTATAATGTTTTTTGCACACAATGAATTTTGAAGTTCAACCTGCTTGTTTGTTTTTCTATCTCCGTCGTCCTATTGTGAATGTCTGTTTGTAGAGAGCAGAGAAGAAGAAACACAGGCTGACTGCTAACTCCTCTTTCCAGGCATTGACATGAAGGAGGCGCAGGATTTGTATTTTTTTAAGATGACGACAATGATGATGAGGATGATGATGATAATGACGATGACCATGATGATGACGAGAAGGAGTGTGATGCGTTTCCGTAGCTGTGTCCCAGACCTGCTCATCCATAATCTGGTGTGGCAGTGGCAGCCTTAAGGATCGGGGCTTCAGTGATGAGGAGCTGGGAGGAGTCATGTTCTTGGAGATGTTTGTCAGCTTAAGTCTGCTGTCCAATCCTTCGTCAACTCTCAACCCACATAGGGGTTTCTGTTATAGCAGTACGTCGCATCCACTTGGATTGTCTTGGGAGTTTAAGTGTTGTCTTGGAGTTTATTTTTCGGAAACGGGCGTTTTGCTTGAATTGGCAAGAAAACTAAATGATTTGTCCAAATATGTCGAAATAACTTTACTCAATGTTATGAATACAAAGTGATCCAAAGTTGACTTTTGGTTGAAGGTCTCTCCAAGGTTCTGCGGGCGATGGCAGTGACAAGCATCTCATCAGAGGACATGTTTTTCAGTACCGGTTGTCAGCTGATCAGCTCTGGGACCAGATAGTGTTTCTGTACATTTAAAGACAACCAAACTAACTAACTTAATAAATATGTGTAGCCAGGGTGCAATAATAATAATAATTATAATAATTATCAATACATGCTTTGTTGAAATATATGGACATCCACACTAGATAAGACCGCATCACTCTTTGTTGTTCATACATACTGTAGAATTCCCATATATAGTATGTGTTAGAAGGCCATTTCTATATGATGATAGTGAGTATGTCTATCTGTAGTGTTGATGCTACTGTATGTACCTGCCCCCCCAACCCCCTGCCCACTGCACTTTGGATGTGGTATCAGAATGGTAAACACCATAGGTACTGTTTATATCTTAGCACAGGTCCACAACATCCCAACACATTAAAAACACATTGAATCCACCATATAGTGAACCCTATAGGGCTATAGGACACATGACCCTGAAGCTCCTTCCATTTGAAACCCATGTCATTCATTTTGTCTCCAGTGCCCAGGCTTGGGACCGAACATTACACTCAACCGCCCTTTAAAAAATACACGTCAGTCATCTGTTCCCCTATTGGATGAATGCATCTGGTAATACTCAACCTTTGTAGTCGTGGCTAGAAAACGTTGATGAAAAAATGGTACATTGATCCGGCTGATCCAAAGGCTTTTGATTCAGCGTTCCAGTTTGAGCGCCCCAGAGGTGCCATTTAGACTTCAGCCAGTAAGGGGCCTGTTTTAAACCGCCTGTTTCAAAGGCAGCAACTGAATACTTTACCATATCTAGGATGCGTTTGGTCGGTCCTTGCTTAGCCGTAGTAAATTAGAACGGTATTGAATTGCTGCATTGTTGCCATTGGCAACAACTCCCTAACGCATGCTCAAAGGGACACACACACAAATAATTTGGCTGACATTGTCAAGAGAACATTGTAAAAAGAAAAGCAGAAGTGTCGTATGTGCTGAATGGGCGCAGGTCCACTGTGTCGCCTCATTCCTTTCAACATGCATTCCCTTTTTCCTCTCCCCAAGCAGTATGCATGTACAGTAGAGGACACAACATTTATGGGAATAACAATATGCTTCATGGTAATGTTATTTATCGCTGGAGAAACATGTCCCGTTTGTCCTGTTTTATACCCTTTTTATGATAAGGAACTTTAAGCATTGCTACATTTAATAGTTTAGAATATAACACTCGGTTTTGGCACTTCGTGTCTGCGCTCTTTGACCTTTAACCTTACCTGGGAGAGGTGCGTCCTGATTGGTTGACCTATTTAAAACCATATTCAGGGTTGGCAAAGTTCAGACGGACGTAGGAAGCTCACACGAATGTGGGGCTGATTTCTGATTTCAGAAATCAGGGAAGATTTCAAAGGAATGATTTTTAAAAGGCTAATAACTTATAGACAGAGCTAGGAATGGAAGGAATGGCCGTCTCAGCCAGAAGAAATTAAATGAAACGTAAGGAAAAGGAATGGTTTAGGTCCACAGCCAATGTTCATTGTTACTAATGAATAAAAGCACAGCTTGGTCATCTTTGATGAACTCTTCTTCCACTCTTCTTTCAGGCGTGTTGCCCCCTGTTGGCCGCGTGTGTTATGATCAGTTTTGTCCCTACCTGTTTTTTGATATGCTGTAGCCATTTACAGTTGTTGAGAAAATGTTTTGTAAATGATGGGGAGATAGGTTTATATGAGATAGATGAGGAATACGTCCTCTATCTCATTTGTAGTGGATAATTCTGACCACAAATAGAGTATTCATGTTAAACAATATGGTATTGGATAGGGATATAGTTATCAAAGGTTTGCAGATCGTTGTATCATATACTATTTAAATCCTCTTGTTTTATCAAGGAAAGCATTTTATTGATTGCATGTTACACGAGATTTATATATATATATATATATATATATATATATATATATATATATATATATATATATATATATATATATATATGGATTTTTAGGCAATTCAATT
Source organism: Lota lota (assembly GCA_026745465.1). Taxonomy (NCBI): domain Eukaryota; kingdom Metazoa; phylum Chordata; class Actinopteri; order Gadiformes; family Lotidae; genus Lota; species Lota lota. Next base: position 1,505,705 of record JACYXH010000568.1, on the reverse strand, counting down.
TGTAGATGAACTAACTGGTTGCACTAGCCTCAGAGGGATTCAAATGCAGTACAATATCGATCAAGTGAACCTGTTCTTCACAGTACACATGGTGGTGTGCGACACGTTGCGGCAGGACGATGACGCTCCCCGTTTCGTGTGATTTTCTAGAGAGACGGAAATGTGCAACTGTTGTCCGTCACTTAGGAGCGCCACCCATCTGATTGTGCTGACTGCGCTTCCTCGTACTTCGCCCCCTTGTGGAGCAGACCTCCTGTTTTGATCCGACGTCAATTGTATATTTCGCTATAGCCCCCTCAATCACTTCTTATTTGTAATGGATCGATTTTGATTCAAACTTTACAGGGGTTGACACGGGGTCGGTGCGGTTCTAACGGAAAGTGTCCTTCGAGGACGTTATCATGACGACCAGAAATGCCAGTGGAAACTAAACTTTTAATGGGTCAGACAGTTTTTGTTTTGTTTTTGTTTTTTTAAGGGTATAGCGATGTACCACCTCCAAAGCCCACCGCCAGCCCCTTCTCCCGCCGAGCCTTACTAGGGAGGGATGGAGGTTAGCGTCTGTCCATCAGAGGCGGGACGATTTTCTGCAATAACCCCCCCTTCCCCCAAAAAAGACCAGAGATGGGGAAGTGTTTCAGGCACCAACATGTATTTGGACATGGTTCCACGTTGTAATGTGGCTGATACCTGTGTAATGATCAACCATTGACCTGGATGATTCTCCCTGTCTATTAAAAATATACAACATTTTTTTTATTCCTGACAAAAAAGTGTTTCTTTCTGTCTTTTGGTTTGTTTCTTCTTGCAGGATTTCACATGTTTATGGTTATCATTAAATTCAATTAATTCACAGTAACACATGCCCCTTACATTGTACAATTTGCAAAGAATGTACTAAGGAGATTATTTGGCAAGAAGAAGATTGAATGACGGACCACCAAGTGTGAGGTAGATATTCTGCCCAGATAAGCAAATCAAAACAACTGCCTCACCAGATAACATTCCATAATAATTGCCTCTTTATATTGACATTGAGGGTGAGAGCAATCAAAATAAAAACGAAAAAGGATAACAAAAAATAAACAAAAATAAATGTGTATATATATATTGTAGGCATACTTCTTTACACATCTTAGTACAACATATAATGCATGATTGAAAATAACCTGAAAGTATTTTTTTAAAGGCGGGTTAAGGGGAATTGGCCCTCCAATCAAATGCTCTCATGTCAGAATATCGAACGAGGTCAGGCACAGGTCACGGCCATTTGCAAGAAAGATACGCCAATCAGGAAGACGTAAACATAGCCAAAGTACTAGTTCACTTGGCCTCAAGCACGTTTTATTCAACGAAGACAATAGTCGTGTGTGAACAATTTGTCCAAAAATAAAGGAATTGGATCAGTCCCGACATGTACAGAAAAAGAAAGGAGTAGAAAATAAGGTTAGTGAATTGGTGTGTTGCCTGCGTGATTGAACTATAGCTCTGTAGAGACCTAGAACAATATATATATATATATATCATATGGCGTGACACTATATTGTGATATTTAAATGGTAATCACTTGGACCTCCTTGGAGAGGAATGGGCCTTAGCTCAACCAGAAAGTACAAGGGCTATCAGAGAAAGTCTCAAAGGGTGACGAGGGGACTTGTGTCGTCATTTAATCGTATCGTTTTGGCACGCCATCTTCTGTTCCCATTCCCGTCAGCTTTAAGTGTGACGCATTTGACATATAAATGACAAATAGAAATGGATGATTTTTCATTTAAACATCAAAATACATACACACTGTTTTGCGAAGTTTATTGTCACACCATATGATCCCTTTGTCATGCCATATGATACTTTTTCCTGCAACCGAAGTAAATGTTAGCAATAACTTGGCCAACTGAACAATAGATACAAACATAACAATGTTGCACTTGCCTCCTTAAACACAACATATTTAACTAATACTGTAAACAATTAAAGAAAATGTAAAAATAAGAAATAAATATCAAGGAGGCTACATCCTTTGGTTCCCCATTGAACACATATTGATGATAAAAATAAATAGCTCTTCAGTAGACCAGGCACCTTGGTGTCCACCCAATCAATGTTGCTGGTTCGATCCCTGGTTCCCCTTAGATTTGAGGTGTCCCGTAGCAAGACACCTAGCCCTAACTGCTCCCGAGCGGGCTGTTCCCTTGCATGGTTGACACCGCCGACATGGGATCAATGTCTAATTGATGAACAACTTTATTTTCAAGTGGATATATTGCTGCTGGTTAAAGTTAAAGTTAGGTTTTTATTTGCAGAATAAAGCTGCCTTCTGGCCTATTCTTGAATATGGTGATCTGTTGAACAGCAATGCAGCAGCTCATTGTCTTAATTGTCATCCTGCTACCCATACAAAGACATGGGGACAAATGGATTACGGTCTAAAATCCCTGTGTTCATGACTGTCCCTAGAGGTCTCACTGAGTCGGGAAAGAAGACCTCTATATATCCGTAACTATACAGGAAACAAAGGGTAACTCCGCCCCTTGCAGTTATTGGTTTCCGGCCAATTCTCTGTGCCGTCTCCTCCCAGATACTGGGAGCATAGTAGGACTATTGGATCCCAGATTATCTCTAACCATATGCATTAATTAATCCATATGCAAATACCTCAATTTAACCATTATCTAACCTAATACCTAAACGTAAACACCTCTAACCTCATACCTAAACCTAACCATCTCTAACCAAACACATAAAGTTCACCATCTCTAACATAATACCTAAACTTAGCAATGTCTAACCTAATACTTAAACTTAACCAGCATTTCTTGACTACACCTGTTTAACTGGGTTTAAATATTTAGTGTGTTCTATATTATAGGCTTATTTACTCTTCTATCATGGCCCAATAATGTGCATTACATCTTTTGAGTACTCAACCCATATGGATTACAAATAGGCTGTGTGTACTTTATATAGGCCTACCAGAGTGAATTTGCTTTCAAATTCAATACCAACTAATCGTATTCAAGTGCACAGCTAAATAACTACCACAAGGTGGTAGTATCCAACAATATATCGTGTGTGTGTGTGTGTGTGTGTGTGTGTGTGTGTGTGTGTGTGTGTGTGTGTGTGTGTGTGTGTGTGTGTGTGTGTGTGTGTGTGTGTGTGTGTGTGTGTGTGTGTGTGTGTGTGTGTGTCTCCTGTTGGTTAAGACAGGTTTACAATTTCTCCCACTATTCTTCAAAAAAACCTCTGCTGTTGTGTTTTGTCCCTTTTTGGTAGGGCTTTTTTACGTGGATTCTCTCTTTCTCAAGCGGATGTGTGACATGGAGGCCTCAGCCTTGTCTAATGTGTGGCGAAGAATACCCCCATGGCAAGCAAAATGGGTCAAACAGATCATTATGATTTGTGATGATGTCATTGTCAACAGTCTTTAAGACCATACACATTGTTAGGTGATAACATTATCTCATGTTGTGTTACAATATCAGTAATGCATTTTTAATGCCTTCCGCGACTCTCTCACTTGCCCAGTTGCTCAATATAACTGCCAAGGCAATACGCCTCATTGACTTTACATATGATGCGTCGTGCAAAGGGTCTCAGGACAGCTAACAGTGGTGCATCTGCTTTCTGGCTCACAGGCTAAAACGAGACCAGTTTTATAGCGATATCTTGTGTCAACTGCGGCCGGCGAGGCTGTACGGAGTGACGGTGAGGCGGTGTGATGACGCTCATTGCGTGGAAATGGGTAGGACTGTAGGACAAATAGTGTAGTTGTGGATGTGTGGTTTGCAAAGCGTTTTGCAATTTGATTGGAAAAACAAGATTCAGTGCCTTCTGGCTTTATCATTACAAAGTCAACCACAGGTACTGCATTTATAAGCGTATATCCATTTGCACGTGTATTGGCACACACAGGGTTCCATGAAAAATAACCCAACTTTTTGTGCAATTGATATGAAGGCAGTGTTTCCATCTGCCCCTCCAACGTTTATCTCCAAGTAATAGCTTGACTTGTGGAATGGAAGAAAGCTTAAAGATGCATAGAAGCAGCGCACTAAATTCATTCCTATGGATGATCCACCACAACTCACTGAATCGATTTGTTTGTCCAATCAAATGGCTTAATGTGAGGCAGAAAGTGTGTCAGCACAACATATGTCCTACACCTTTCTAAGAGCATGAAAGCCAAACACAGGCCACCATTTCTTTCGCTGCATGGGTTTGGGTCGAGGTTTTCATGAGCATCGCACTGTGTGCCGTGGACCTGGGCCATTATGAAGAAGACAGACTTTAATTGATTGACTCACAAGTGACCAAATTGCGCCAATGGGGATTATCGGTAGATAGTTGATGGCTTATGAAAATGGACAATCTATTCCTCCTGTGCAGCATTTATCACAGCAAATCTGTTTCACCCTCTCTTAAGTTTACTTTTTTTCAGCCCCTCAAGCCAGCTTTACCTGCAAAGTGGTTGAGCAGATCAAACTTTGCTGGGAGCTCAGCTTTCCCCAGTGCCTGATCTACACCGCAATCAATATCGTTCCCGAAAGCTCAGCAGTCGCCATCATAAGTTAAATTATGACTCTGACCCAGACCAGCAAAGTAACCACCCAGAGCAGACAAAACAATTTTGTCTGTTGAAAACGTAATGAAAACGGAGTGTACTTAATTGTCCCAGGATTGAAGCTATGGTTTTAATTCTAGTCCACAGCCGGTGTGTGGCTGTGGCCTTTTAATCAGACTGAGAAGGTGGGAGGGGCCAGTGGGCCTAGTGTGGGTAGCCAGGCCAGGGGGTAGTTTCACCACAGGAGACATCTGTATGAACATTATACAGTATCATATCATTGTGTTTTTATAGCGATTTCAGTTATTCAATACATTACAGCATTCAGGGATTGAAAACCCAAGACAAAGGCTGTTGGCTCTGGACAGTGAACAAACACAGCGTTGAAGCTAAGCTGTTGTTTGGTTTGGTTGTGGTTTGGTGGTTGGTGGATTTCCCTCACAATGCCTGTGTCACAACCTGGCTCATATTGTCAGCGTCTTCTGTTAATTTGCACTGCGTCACCATGGCACTTATCCTGAACGTCTGATACAGGGAGCAGGTCAAGCAGTGGCTCGAATTCAAGGAAAGAGTTCATTCAATCTTGGATAGGTGAACTAGTCAAATGTGTGTTCATGACAGGCTTAAAAAGCCATTATCTTTCGCATCCTGATAATGTGATCGATCATGGTATTCTCAAGCAGTCATTGCTATTCCAGTGGTTTTACTGCTTGAAGCCTAGCTAACATTCGCCAGACTTTTCAGATTGTTTTCGTCTTAGTAATAAAAATAACCAAACGTGAACAGTATGTTAATCTATTTATTTTGGAGGAAAAGTGAAGCTCTAGATTACTGTCTGTTACTATTCAGGTAACGATCTGCGTTCGGAGGACCCTGCAGGTCTGATAAAGGGACAAGCCATTATGTCATCCTTCAGAAGTGTCATATAAATCACTGCCTAAATACTGTAGGTGTGGCTGGGGTTAACACACTTGTATTAACTGTGTAACTAAGAGTGTCTTGTAATCGCCTATGACCTCAGCTTAGACACGTCACGTTATGTTGAACTACTAACAAGGAGGAAAAAGGATAGCCCTTGGAATACAATCGTTTTGGTTATGACCATGTAAAGTTGTTGGTTGGCATTATCTAAACCAATGAGACGGCACAAAAGATGGTGCCACTGCAGCCGTGGGCGGGGTAATCTCGGAGCTGACCTGCAATGTAACAGGTCGGCTCCAGGTTAGGTTCACAGCATGAGTCGTCATGGTAACCGAACTGAGAGTCTAATATTCGGTTAACCTGGAAACCCAGCTTCTTGAAATGGGCCCCAGCTCAGACACAGACAGCCCATTACTTTCCTTCTCCCAGTTTTGTACTGCTGAGCCACCGCACATCATGTCCCCAGAAATGGTATGAACTAATATCCACATTTTACACTTCAAACTTTTTTAATCCGTTGTCCCAACAAGAAAGTTTAGCAAGCACATTGAGTGTTTTCTATATTACTTCAGTTATTGCTAACGTAAGGTCTCATAACATTTGCATCAACACGAGGCAGTTAATGTAGCCCTGGTGTGTACCTACAGATAGGCAATATAAGTGTTATATCACAATCGCTCAGAGCTTTACACTATATATCACACATTCTGACAAGTTTAATATGTGTCTACCTCCTAATAAGAATACGAGTAACCACGTTCTCTTATTCATCTCCCTGTTCTGTCAAGTGCTTTATTCTAAACCTGTTCGGCATTTAGTTATACTGATTTATTTCGGTTTGCTCCAATATTGGTTGTATGCTTTGATTCTGCCCAGCCTCACCTTTAAGTAGCTTTGGATAGAACAAAGCATCTGCAAAATGACTAAATGGCATGTTTGAGTTCAACAGAGGTTGATTCACCTAGTGCTGCTGAACTTTAGTATTTTATTAAATAAAAAAGCACCAGGCAGTTGCTGCTTATACCTAGCAGAAATGCAAATATTTGTTTGCTTTTCTCAGTTTCTCATTATTCAATGAAATATTCGGTGTTTCCTGCCTTCTTGTCAGTCAAAGCAAGGACATTTAAGACATGTTTGACTGTCGTGACTTGCGATGGCCATTTGCCATTATTTCTGAATAAAACGCATATCTTTATATGTATAGGTCTTTGTGTTACAATTAGGATATGTTAATGTTGTGTCTATACAATAGTCTCCTAAAACGATAAACCATTATATTGATTCACCCCTTGGGGCTGTTTGTTGAACTCTACTCAACCCCCGTCTCTGAAGCTGACCACAGATAGCAGACACATACTCAGGACTCACACAAACACTTTGTTCACTAGTCTCTTAAGAGGCATTTAGAAGAACGAAACCTCTTCCATGGCCTAGTCACAAACTTGTGAAAACTACATTTAATTTTTTTTGGTGTTTATCATGCAATTAGCTTATGCCAGTATAGATTCTCCTTCATTGAGTTAGTTGTAGTTGTTTAGTCAGCCAGAAGAAGAGCATCTAGCTTAATCTAGATAAAAGGGTAATTATCCATACCTGGGTCTACTCTGCGTGGTTCGTTCACTCTCTCCAAACCCAAACTCCTGCCAGGATAGTGCAAGTGGCTGCCAGGAATGCTGGGATCGTTGAAGCTAACAGCCACTCTCATCAGAGATATGCTGAAAGGAGCATGTGGTGGGTTTTTCACAGCATAGTTGAGCGATGTGGATACGAGTTGAGTCCTTCTGCCTAAGCCTACTTACACAGTGACTTGATTTTATTTTTTGTGTGTGTTGACTCGTGTTTGAGTTCTCAAATCAGTGGACATTATTTATAAATATGTATCTTCTAAGTTGAATGACCTCAAACAAATTTTACAGAAACCTGTCTGGTGAGTGTGTGTAACGTATCATTTCCTCAATGAATGGCTGTTAAACTTTACAAATATATTATAAAAACATTGTGTTCAATTAACTTTTCAGTTAAGTTCCCTAACTTTAAGTTCAAAGGTAGGCTATGATCTGTCAGATCAGGACAGCAGAGTGAGAACATGAAAATGCAAGATCCAAACACACACAAACTCCAACCTTCTCATTTTATTCCTCTCCATCTTGCAGCACAGCATGTACAGTACATTAAACAGAAGTTCAAAGCTTTGAAATTCAGTTTTGAAAGACGGTTGACCATGGATTTCAAGTCAGGTTCCACACCCTTGTTGCTGCAGATCGTTTTTAATAGGATAACATTTGGTTTGAAATGACATCACTTTTTTTTGTCAGCAGCTATCACTTTTGGTCAACATCATTTTAAATAAAGTTCAAATGAAAAGAAAAAAAGGCCCTCATGGCTGAATAAAATCAGGTAGGGTGGATGGACTGGTTGGTTGGTGGGATGCAACTGGAGACACATCTACCATTTTTTTATACACAACCAGTTCCTAATGAACTGAAGCATATGGATCAGTTTTATTGTCATTTTATGCTTTTCACATTCAAATTGTATCACATTAACGTCCTCTAAAACACATTTTTTATGACCGTATTACCAAGACCGAGCCGCCAGACATATGATCCCAACTGATGATAACACAGTCGGGGGTCGGCCCGTGTTGAACGCTTTTAAAGTGTGCAGTATGTGCTACTGCCACTATCCATCCTAAATGGTCTAATAAAACTCATCCAGTCTAATACACAATGTGTGTGTGTGTGTGTGTGTGTGTGTGTGTGTGTGTGTGTGTGTGTGTGTGTGTGTGTGTGTGTGTGTGTGTGTGTGTGTGTGTGTGTGTGTGTGTGTGTGTGTGTGTGTGTGTGATGGTTTAGATTTTCAATAAAAAGATACGATATAGCCAGCTAGAATACATTTATTTCGCAATTGGACTCCTTGTTCATCAATGACACCCCACCTAATCATTAGTATAGTCACAACAAAGCAGCAGATTGGTAAAATGCTTCCAATTCTTTTGACCACTTTTAAATTTGGATTTTTACGACAATATGTAACACAATACGAAACTGCATGAGTTTCCTAGTACTTATACGCAGCTGCTTTCGATTCCGAGTAATAGTACGTAACAAATGGACATAATCATGAGTCGTTTGGGAAAACGTACATGTGTGTTGTTTGCCTTGATCACCAATCAGAGCTGCCCAGTTTTCTCTGATTGGTCAGCTGGCCCACTCTTGTGATTGGTCATTAAGCGCGTTTTTAGACACCCGAGTTATCACCAGCTGAAAACATTGCCGGTAAAAATGGCTTTGGTTCAGCCCTACCTGTTCAAGCCTAAGTCTGACACCGAAACACAAAGTCAGCCCAAACATCAGATTGACCTCATTCAAATCGTCACTTTGTGTTTTTAAACAAAGTACATTTCTAAATCCACCTCCCTTGTACATATGTAAAGTGTGGCAATAATTGTTTAAATTTAAAGTATTTTATTATGTTTGTAATACAAATGAACGCGACATTGAAGACAGCTGTCTTACCGATTCTGTAGCTTGCTTGCATCCACATTTTCATTGTAATGCATGACAGCTAAGTACAACCTACAATAATATAATAGCAAAATGCAATGATCCATATGGTTAGTTATTCAATTAGTAATCAAATTAAGGAATTAAAACACATTTTGCATCCGATGAAAATGGTTAACATCTAAAAAGCTAAACAGTCTTGTCCCCTGTAAAATCAGCAGACCACACCTGTAAATGCATGTAAACAGATGTACACATGCACAGGTGAAAAAACACTGTAGGCATTATCAACTTGGCTAGCAAGTTTTCCAAACAATAGTGTAATGCGGCCATAACATTACAGCTTGCATAATCATAAATCCAACTCCACACTTCAACAATGTTCAAGATCTTGACATAGATGAACCATCGCCATATTTCAAGACAATTTGAGGTAAAAGTGGGCCTACATCTTATCCATAAAAACATTTGACCACTATAACGTTAGCTAGTAAGTAAGCCGAGGTCTACAGCTTTTTATCAAAACCATTTGAACACTTTAACGCACTGGGTGTACAACTATGCTACAACCGACAAGTTTGCACTTGGTAGGTAGCTACCTTGTTTTAAACATAACATGTCCACAACTAATAAAGCATACTTACAGACTGTGATCCTGAATCTACAGATTGAACGAACAAAGTGGGAATTGCCCCGTCTTTCAGTAGTATCTGTGTGAAAATTCAGCATTGAACTGTGCCTGGAGCAGGAAGCATTCCTCTGTAAAATGAAGGAAACATAATCAGAGGTTTGGGCTGTACTGCTGAGGAATAGTGGTAAAAATGTATTTGAACCACTGAGTCCTCACTTGGTCTTCCTAGGGAAGTCCATACAAAGAGAATCCACCCTCGCACTGACGACAACAACGTCTCCTCTACATGGCGATGCCATAAACCAAACTCTTCCCGGCCTCTGTGTAGCTAGCTTTGTTTGAGGGCGTGCCAAACTGGCCCGGAGGCGGGTCTAATGCTAATGTCTTCCCTAACGATGGGGCAAGTAAAGGCTGATGGCAAACGAGCTGTTCAGGAGAGGAGTTTTCCATGGGAAAGAGAAACTCCCTTTGGCGTGGCCTTTGGGGTTTGTAACTTAGCATACCTTACATGGACAAAAAAGGAATACACTAAAGGGAAGGTAAAAAAAAAAGAAAAAGCATAATTCCCCTTTAATAATAATCGAACTTGTAGAAAATATATGAAAAAAGGTACATAACTTTGCCTTCATTTTAGTATCCCCAGGGTGTTTGTACAGTACGTATAGTGCTGTATTTACAGTACATATAGCACTGTCTGTACAGTCCGTATCATGCTGTCTGTGCAGTGCGTCACCAGCAGACTAACTTGAGGTGTTCCACCGCCCTTCCATCCTTTATCAGACTTCTGATAGACGGATATCCATTTCTGTAATTTTTTGGGATATCACTTAATCAAATTATTTGTAAAAAAAACTCCATATGTAGACTCCTTGTCTTCGTTGTTATTCTTATCATCATGTTCAGATTTGTCTTGCTCCGAGGACTGTGAACTGCCGTACACAGTTCGTAGGAAGTAAGAAAATAGAAATTGTGTTGCTGTAGACCAGGATAAGCCAGAGTCACTCTGACTTAGACTTGCACTATTCATAACACCCATACTCATACTCCCATACTGAGCCATTTTGTTGTATCAATATTTCATATTCAATTAAATGTGCAATATCCTAGCAGCTGAGCCACTTTAGTTGCATATTATAGTTATATTGTAAGTACATTTGTGTACATATGCATTTATATATTACACATATTGATATTGTATATCTTACTAAGAAAGAGAAAATTAGGGAAAGAGACAGGGAAACAATAATATAATGGTATTAGCTGCGTTTCAAATGACCAACATCGACGTCATTAACAGGAAGGCCACCCCTCGAACACGAAGCCGGGGTCCACGTGAACAGACAAGACAGTTGCTCCCGATCCTTGCGCGCCCGGCAGATAACGTCTGGATACCGGTCAGCCGTCTCGCGCTCTGCCTCGCGCTCTGCCTGACCTTCGCTTGCGCGGAAGTTGAGTGGAAGTGGCGTCTGGCATTTAGTCTGACATTTCCATTACCACTCGATGATTGACCAACAACATCGGCGTATATGACGACGCAAAGCCTATGTCGGTGTGTTGCCCACAATCCATTAAAGTAATTCAGAAGAGTTGAGGGAGTGTTTATTTGAATCGTAGGCTTCCCACTTGACGGCTGAGCCCTGTGTAATCCGCTGTGTCGTCTCATAATGCTCTTGCATCCTCACATCTGAGTTGATATGATCTTCATTTGGTCTTATTCTATATATTGCATACTTCAGTCATCTTAATGGCCACGTTTCTCGACGATTTGCGTGTTGCAGAACGACGTCTTGACAGCAATGTAGGCCGTGTATAGCTTTAATAAAGTATAGCGTATATATATTATTATTTTTTATGGTGGAGAATTTGTTTGTGCCATACGAGCGCGAGGAGGAGGAAGAATCCTCGTTTGTGATGCAGCCCGCGCGACTCTGTCCCCAACTGAGCTACTTCTTCAAGCAGCTCTAGCGCAAAACACCGCGCGAGGGCTATACATAGAGAGGCTGGGGCGCGCGAGGAAGAAATAGATGGATAGAGGTATTTAGATAGAACGGAATCGAGTGAGAGAGATAAAAATAGAAAGAGAGAAAGATTGGAAAATAAGAGAGAGAGAGAGAGAGAGAGAGAGAGAGAGAGAGAGAGAGAGAGAGAGAGAGAGAGAGAGAGAGAGAGAGAGAGAGAGAGAGAGAGAGAGAGAGAGAGAGAGAGAGAGAGAGAGAGAGAGAGAGAGAGAGAGAGAGAGAGAGAGAGAGAACCCCGACGGACAAACACTCGCGTCTATCCAGCTGCCCCTGCAGAAGCGCGCGAGCACAAATAGGTTACATGAACACATGCGCGCATAACACGCGCACGCGCGCATACTCCTTCGCTGGCGCACATGTACAGCGGGAGACGGAACAGTTGAGAGCGGGTCCCGTGGTTTACAGGCAACCAAAGTCCATGTGTGTGTGTGTGCGTCCGCGGCGGCTGCCTGCCTACCTCCTCTGTATTCTCTCTATACCTCACCCGGGACAGGAATAACGGAATACCCGGAGCTTTAAACAGCGACGATTGTGATTCCCCCCCTACAGCGTATATACGGAACCACCAGATATCGCAGCGCCGCGGAGTAGGACTACATGCAGCAGTCAACACTATGACTATTGGATTACAACAGTGATATTTTATTCGCCAGCCTTTGGTGAAGTTATAACACGGGGATTTCATTCATTCGTTTTTGTTTTGTTTTTGGAACGTCGTGGGAATATTTTTCTCTCGGCGTGTGCTCACCCCCAGTGGATGCATGGTTTCGCAGAGAAGGCGCACTGTTGCAATGTGCTTTCACACCACTGTTCCGGAGCTATGTGGAAGGGAGACGCTGTAAGTAGCCCGTTTCTCCTACCGTGGTCTCATGTCTAAAAGCGTTGAATACCGTTTTGGTTTTTTTTGGGGAGGGGGGGGGGGGGGGGGGGGGGTGGTGAGCGTAGACTATGCACGGGGCTGGCCCCGCTCCTTCTGAGGATCGGGGCGCTGTGCTGTTTTTACGCATAGCCATCACTTATCCAAAGTGCGGCATCCACAGCGCGATGAGGAATGGTACGAGTCCACCCCACCCACCCCCTTCCCCACACGTCCCCAACCCACCAAAACAATTTAAACACTCTGGTACCACCGAAGCAAAATGTTCATCGCGTTCTATATAGAGCCTATTAGACGTTTTTGATTCCAACATTTCGGATCATCTCGTTGGCGCAATGAGGACGACTGCTTCATTTGTATACAGGAAGGATAAACCGCTCCCCAATTACATTAGTTGACACAGTCTACATGTGGTTCGTGTTCTCAGATTCTGAGTTAAATGGTGAAACTAGTCGCCCACAAATGCCCATAGTAACGCGATATATTAAAGCATACAGGGTTTCTTTATTCCAGACAAATTACCGTAAAACAAGTTAATAGAATGAGAATGAACAAACTGACGGCATATTCTTACGAGACAAATGTATAATCCTCTTGGGTGAAAATATTGGCGTGGCTTTGTCTCGTCAGTGTTTGCATAGCTTAACTTAAGTTCGCCTCTCTATCCCACGCAAGATCACCACGTCAGCGATTTCGAGGTTCCGAATATCGTGTCCAGTTATTGATTCGTCTTGTGAGGAGTGACAGTCATGCGTCACACTCTCCTCTTTTCCACATGCCAAACCCCCTATCACACCGACAGAACTGAAAACTGGCTCTGTTAAAAAAAAAGAAATACACAAAATAAGACAACCCCCCACTGTTAAGAATAGGTTGTTCAAACTGTGAGGATCCAAATTACGCCGGTAGGGGTCGCAACTGCATTGTAGTGCTTTCGCCGGACTTAAATGGGTAGATCCAAACGCATTTTCATCCCTCCTTGCGATCCCCACACCTTCGCTTCCGTGCTCCGGATTCAGTCACGTGGTTGAATCGTAGTTCAAATAAAGGAACGGATTGACGTCTCTGCTCGCTTAAGTGTCCATGGTGGAATGGCAGTCCTATTGTATTATGGCATTGGTATGTTTTTTAAATGAACTAGCCTATTACCTGGCCGCGAGCAGGCTTGCAGTGAGACTCACTGAGTGAACAAAAAAAGCGTAGTATTCCTTTTCCGTTTTGATAGATGAAAAGAGGAAGGGGTGCGTCAGAGCACCCTTATGGAACAGCAGCTGACTCTAGCCCATTAAACTAGTGATAAGAAGGAAGAAATGATAGAGCGAGCAATAAATACAGTGGGGAGAGAGTAAGCGTGAGTGCTAGCCACACAATGACGTATGGCAAGAATTAGAGCTCTTTAAATGGCAGAGATGCACAGGTGTACTCAGGTCTCAGGTGCAGGACGGGCAAGAGAGGAACAAAGAGAAGGCAAGAAAGAGAGCGAGAGAGTTAGTAGGGAGGGAGAGCTACGCTGTCTCCATATCTATTATGTAAGGGCACTCGTTTCATCGTTACATGTATATTATTAGACGCACTTGACCATACACATGCACACACATGTGCACACATGCCCACACACACACACAATCACACACACAAACAAACACATACACACAGCAACCACACAAACATGCTCCAAACACAAACATGCTCCAAACACACACATGCACACACACACACACGTGCACTCAGGACTGGGCAGGTAAGTGAGTTGGTGCTGGAGAGGTGCATGCAGCAGACAGAACACATGTCACAGGCTGAGGGGCAGCAGACGATGTAATGTCCACCGGGTTTCTCTGGGGGCTCACGCACACGGCAGGGCGCACACAGCAGAGGCATGGATAAATAGTGAGTGAGAAAGATACATTTATCTCAGTTATAAAGAGCAGATATATACATTAAACATGCACACCATTGCACATGCACACACACACACACGTGCACACAAACACACACACACTGAAACGGAGCCCTTGTGCGCACGCACACATGCCCACACACACACACACATGCACTGCTAGTGTGACATTTAAAAATGCTACTCAAAAAAATTCTGAAATGTACTTACATCTATTAATTCAGCCTATCTGTCAACTTGAAAGTGATTCTTAGAACAATTAAGGAATACAATCAATACTGCAGACTCTACTACTTGAACCACTACTTGTGTTTTCTAGCCATAATTAATTTTAATTATGTTTCTTGTGTGGATGACTGTTCTTTTTATTCTGACTCTGCATATTCATATTCAGTCTTTGTGTTACTGTATGTCAGATGGCTGGGGAGTGTTTGTCTTGCTGAAATAAGAGAGGAGGGAGAATACAGGAACTGAATGAGCAACAATTAACAATAAGGATGGAGAATGAAAAGAAAAACAGCTTTCATTGTCTCTTTTCTTTTATCCATTATGATGCACTTTAATGACACCCTTTGTATTTAGTTCCAATGCTGCTGCAGAGAACATTTCAATCAAAGTAGGCCCATGTAAAGAGAGAAAGAGCTCTGACTACAGATAGTAGCATGTCTATGAACCTATCACAGTGTAACCAGGAAAACACAGACCCTCTTTTGTGTGTGTGGGGGGGGGGGGGGGGGGGCGATTCACGTGAGTATTGGGATTCTTTGCTTCTGCAATACTTGTATCAGGTTCAAAAACATTTAAAATGTTTAAATGTTTAAACCCACCAAAAAAAACGTTATATCGTATTGCAATATTTACATATTCAAACATTTACAGAATTCCAATACATATTGTATTGTCACTCAAAACTTCTTTGTATTATCGTATTGCGAGGTCCCTGCCGATTCCCGTCCCTACTTAATACAGATCCTCATCATTAAAGACCAGGTACGTAGTTTGGACTGTTCCTTAAGGATTGGCAGCAGCCTTCGAGCATCAAACCCGGACCTTTTTGGCTGGGAGTCAAACACCCCATAGCCACTGCATCAACCTACCACACAATTGTTGAGTTGTGAATATACGGCAGCCTTTACAGGAAGGAGGGTTCGCTGACAATAAGCCTTTGTTTTGGGAGACAAAGGCAGGATCACATAGCGATGATCGCAGAGTTTAGTGTTCTAGGGTCTTGCAATGGGTGTAATGAAGGCTTGTCAAACTCTTGGACTGGATAATGATGGACAAGGTATGCTAGAGTGCAAGCACCTCATGGTTTTGCAGAGTGCTTGCTGTCCTCAGACCAACATGTTCTATGATTGCCCCGGGCCAACAACTAGTCTACCTCAGCCAATCAAAGTGAGGGGAGCATCCTGAGCATTCTGCCGCAAAAAGAAAGGTGCATGGGGCGTACCTAAGGGTTGTCAGGCGAGATGGCTTGAATGATGACCTGACACACTCAATTTGGACCCTGCTTGACATCATTAACTGGGACGTTATATAATCCCATGTGCATCGTCCATACTATCTCAAAACATGATGCAGCACAGTGTGGTCCTTCCACCTTTTGGGGGACACAGAAGAGATAATTAGGTGTAGTTGAGCAGTTCCTAAACGACTGCGACACACGCACATTTTTTGTGTAATTGCATAAATGTGTTTATCTGTTGCATTACTTGAATAGCCGGCGTTTTTCTCCAGAGGACAAGAGAGGATGGTAGACACTAGGGAGGAACTAAAAGTGTAGGAGGAGGGATGCAACGGCAAGCGGACATCCTGGTGATGGATGGATCGGTGGATAGAGGGACAGATGATGAAAGATGAGCGGAGGGAGAACAGCTCTCTTGTGTAAAGGAAGAGGAATCTTTGGAAATAGATGAAGGAAGTGGCCGCCTGCGTGAAGTGGTTGAATACATTAAATAGTGTAGATAGACAAACTTAAAAAAACAACCATTAAACTACAAATAGGAGTAGCATAGCGTCCATTATAAAGTTAATGAAGGAGCTTCCACTAATGCAACTATACTAATGAGAATGGTTTTCTTATTAATTTGTTTCAATAGTTTATTTGAGAAATCAGCATATACATGGGCCAGCAGCTGATCAAACATATCTGCAATATCAGTGGTACAATATACAATTTAATCAGATATCGTATAAAGGCTTACATGCTACAATATAATTATGTATTTATGAAAAACGAAATATATATGTAAAGTTTAAGCCCATACCCATTGTATCATTATCATTTGCGGGTTTAAATGGGAAGTTGTGTTTATGGGAAGCACCCATTTATATTTCATGTTGGAAGATGAGGGCAGAATATTTTGGAAACATAGTTGCAATGCCAATTGTTGTATTATGTTGTGTGAAAGACCTCTGCACCAGAGCTATAGAAGGGTGATTGCATCCACATCATATCATACCTTCATCATGTATGCATTTTAAGTATGCATAGCCTCAGTGCTAGCAGATTACAGCTTGAGCTTTGGTGTGCAGAAAGAGGGTGGAAGGCAGAAGGGCTCGCTTGCATGGATAAGAGATGCAGCAAGGATAGCATCAAAGGCAGTAGGCCTGGGCTCTGCCAGCCTATACTTATTATTATTCAGTAGTATGCTACATTTGAAATATACAGCGATTAAAAGACAGCGATTAGGCTCAAGATATATGGACAAACTGGACATCTTTAAGCTATGAATGCAACTACTGATTGTATACCTTGGGACTGTGCGACTTTCGCCAATCTGTGTGTGCAATCGCTGGAAACAAATATATATTTGCGAGGATGATTATTGTGACTTATTTTTATAATGAAAGAAAACCATTGACCTCATAGAATTGTCTCCTAGCCCAGAGGGGCATGCAGGTGGAGGAGTTCGGAGGTTTTGGATCCAAGTTTGGATAGATGGAAAGAAAACATCATATATATAGATAGAATAAAATGGGTTGGCCAAAAAAGAAAGACAATAACGTAGCTTAAGATATTTACAAAATTGTTCCATAGTTATGCTACATGTCTACAGAGACACAAATGTGGCACAATGTGCGGCTCATCAACACAAGCATAGCATCATATATTCAGTATAGCATTCTCCTCTGTATCAGCCTGACCACGTAAATAAAACATCCATCCTTAGACTATGTGCACTGCACTGATTCAAAATTTATGGCATTTAGGATGAAGTCGCGAACGAATATGGGTATGTCGGCACACCCATTTATATTTATTGTCTTTTCAATGTAATGCCTTTGAATTATTAATAGTTGTAAAACCAAGTTGTGCATGTGGACCTGAAGCATGTGTAATGTGGCTGTCGGACCCTATGGTCATGAGCAGAAAGCCACTGAAGAGAGACCTCAGAAAGGGCAGTACTAGTGCGGAGCACTAGGACAAATAGTGTTTGTTTACAGTGTAGTGTTAATATTTTTCAATGCATTCTCAAAGTGCATATCTCCATGTGTCTAAGAATTGGGAAAGGCTCATTTTGGAAAATAATCATGTGACCTTGATCATCGTGCGTGCGTCTGTGTGTGTGTGTACACGAGAGAGAGAGACAGAACTATGGCTTGGACGTGCCTGCCAAACATAATCTACTGTTGTTGTGCCAAAGAATGGTAGCTTTTGTGTGGCAACAAATCACCTCAATTCAACTTGGCTGATGGAGCTCTCTCTCTAATACATACACACTCATTCTATCTCGCTCTCTCTCTACCTCTTTCTCTACCGTACTCTCTACAGCTCTCTCTCTCTTAACACCCATTCTCTCTCTGTCTTTAGACCGTTCTCGTTCTCTCTTTAACACACACACACTGTCTCTTTCTCTCTCTCTCTCTTTCTCTGGCTCACTTCATTTCCATTTTTTGGATTCTCTCTTAGTTGTGCCTGTCCATCTCTCTCTAAATCCATCTCCCCCTCCGATACTGCAAAATTCAGACTAGGAAACTAAAAATATCATTCTTTTGTCAGTCAGATTTTGCACAGCCCTCTTTGGCAATAAGAATAATCTCATCAACAAAGGCCTGGGCGACTCCGACTGCAGTCTACTTTATATCACACATTAGAACAGATTTGACCTGCTTCTGCAGCTTCCTTATCTTCTTCCCCACTGTGTGTGTGTGTGTGTGTGTTTGTGTGTGTGTGTGTGTGTGTGTGTGCGTGTGCGTGCGTGCACCTGTATCATCATTCACAGGTGTTACTACACCATGACAATGTCAGCAACTTGCTCAATGGCACTGCAGTTATTAATGAAGAGGACAGCCAGTTTCATATCTCTCCCTGCCGCCGCTGAAATCTATTATTCAGCCCCTCCCCCCTCCCAACACAAACCCTTGAGAGATCTCGCTGCACATTCAGCCCAGTGAAAAAATATAAACTTCTCTTGAGAGCCTTTCAGGACTAGAGCATATGCTATGTGGCTAGCACATAATAATGTGCTAGCAACAATGCTATTTTTGATCATCCTCTAAAGGCAAATACCGAATAATGTCACTATGAGAAGCGACAGGCCTATGTGAGGTCAGCTGTTCTTTGAACCATATGTTCCAGTGCATTTGGGCCCTTGGGCATTTGGGCACACTTAAAACACTTAAAATCAACTAGTATGTAATCCAGGAAGCTACATAGCTGTTGCTCCATGTTAGAAAGTAAAAGATGCAAGACAACTACGGCATGTTTTTGTTTCTAATATCATTCGTTTTCCACCAGAAAGCCGGTTAGCGGTAATGTTTAGAGATCTGCCTTCAAGTCACTCCACAAACACGCACAATCCCATCCTTACCCAGTGTTTTATATCCAGTAACCGCGTGTGTGCCTCAGTAAAACAATAGTTATTTTATGTTAGCGTACACATATTCATGTCCAATATTAACAACATAGGCTGTCACCAGCTGAACCCCACGTCAACGGCAGAGGCTCTGTTCAACTCTTGGTGGGGTCAGCACTGTTTCCTGTGCAAGCGTTTCGCTTGACACCTGGGTACGACCATCAGCTAGCGTAGTGCTGTGTGGCCCAGAGTGGGCCCTTGTGGTTTTATTGAACTACAGCAACAAACAACTCTATTTTCTTTCAGGGGCAATATAAAAACAAAAGTATTTGAAGCTCCGTTGTTTTCCACAAATCTCACAGAGCAGCAGGTGTGTTTTCGTTAATTGTGAAATGTAATAGAAAAATCAGAATATCAATGAATATGTTGGCTGTGGATGCTTCTGGGGTTAAACCCGGTGCTTCGTGGGATGCTGTCAGCTGTAGCCTATGGTCTCCAGTCTTATCAAGTCCAACTTCCACCAACGTAACGGTTATTTTTCTGTTTGTTTTCCCTGCTTGCTTGTATGCAAAGTGTTGAAGTGAAACGGATGTTCCTTCGTCCGCACGCTGCAGCATGGTGTGAGGCCTGCTCCTGTGCATGCCACCATAGATGACTCCGATTGTAGCATCATCAGCCTGAATGGGAAAGTGGCGTCACAACATTTAATATGCAGTTCAGTAGCAGGAAATTAATGCACTGGAACCAAGAGCGTAAAAGTGCAAGACTGCAAAAAACAAAGTTTGCGGTATGTTTCATCAAGATTCCCATCTGGTTGAGCCATAGGAGGTGTAAGGGGTCTGTGTGTGTGTGTTGGGGGGTTCTAATGTCACTCCTGTGTACCGTGTTATATTAGGAGACCGTATCGATGGGTGGGTGGAGATTCATAAATCCCACAAGACAGGACTCTCCTTGATCACCTCGGTGTTTATATTCATAGCTGGGTTTCCCCACGAAGAGAGGGGCATGATGATGCATTGGTAGTGTGTGTGTGTGTGTGTGTGTGTGTGTGTGTGTGTGTGTGTGTGTGTGTGTGTGTGTGTGTGTGTGTGTGTGTGTGCGCGCGCGCGCGCGCGCGCGCGCGCGCGTGTGTGTGTGTGTGTGTGTGTGTGTGTGTGTGTGTGTGTGTGTGTGTGTGTGTGTGTGTGTGTGTGTGTGTGTGTGGCAGGGGGGAGGTTGAATAGCATATCAATGATGCTGTGTACATACAAATAAAAGAGGTGGCTTCAGCAGTGAATCCATCAGGCTTCTATAGGTTTGTGGGCGCCATATGTTTTATGGCCCAGCGCTTTCACTACTCACGCTCTACCATTGTTGAGCACAGCCTCATGTGAGATTCACATCTGTGTGTGTGTGTGTGTGTGTGTCCTCCACATCTTACAGTCTCCTGTTGGTTTAGACAGAGGTTTACAATTTCTCACACTTGTCCGTGAAGCTATTCTTTAAAAAAATAAAACTGCTGTTTGTGTGTGTGTGTGTGTGTGTGTGTGTGTGTGTGTGTGTGTGTGTGTGTGTGTGTGTGTGTGTGTGTGTGTGTGTGTGTGTGTGTGTGTGTGTGTGTGTGTGTGTGTGTGTGTGTGTGTGTGTGTACTGCACTCAGGAGGCAGGTCCACTTAAACACACATCACACCACACACACTAGGGTTGGGCGATTTTTCGATAGAACAGTATATCATCGTTAGATAATATGATGACGTGTCCATACCAAAACCATCTCAAAATATGTCTCTTGTTATTAGTGCTTGTTAAAAAAAAAAAAACACTTGTCACACAAATGTTACTAAATGCCACTGATCTGGGGTCATGCTTACTGTCCACTGCTGTTATTTCAGGTCAGAGAATTGATCTGATGTCAGCCAATCAGTGGGATGTGCTTGAGCATGGGGCACGGGCCTATGATAGTGAACGCGATACAATGGCAGCTAGCGCTATCACTGCGCATGAGCTAGTTCCAAAATAGGAATGGGATGGCCCCTGTCTGAACGACTAAAATCCAATTGCTGCCATGCAGAGTAGAATAAGATTATTCTCAGACACAGGCAACGTGCTGGATGCATGCTGTGTGTGAGGGCACATCCCTTAATAAAGGCACAATTAAGGAGTGACCTTTAGCATACATTGAATTTGATTTGTTGACTTTAAATCCTCAGTTAAATGCCAGATATAATTCCTATTTTTTTCTTTTCCCCCAAATTTGCCCTGTGAGCAGAGCTTAGCCTATATAAAAATGAATGAAAGCGAGGTATAAAGTGCTGATTACTTTCTTACCTCACAGTCTAAAAGAAAAGGTAAGATGAGCACATGAGTAACCCTAACCCTAACCCTCAAACTATATTGGCATACATGCAGAATATGGAGAATCTCGAGTTCTCATACTGGCTGGCAACGTCACTCCATCTCCTGGTGAAACATGTTTGTCAAAATCACCCCGTTTGAGGCACTCGATACCCAGATACAATGCTGATTTAATATCTCCTTACAGCTTATAGGCCTAGCCTAGCCTACTAACACAAAGGTTTGAATAGCAAGCTTATGAAGGTCATAATTCATCACTAGTCTATTACTCAAACATGCCTAGCAGCCATATACTGGATTTATTAATGGGTTTATGTATGAAACAAGAATGGGGGAAACGTGATTTTCTGGAGATGGCGTCCACACTGTGGCAAAGGAGAGCGTAGCAGCTCATGGCACATTGGAAACGGACGTTATCAATTTGGTGAGAGGTTTTTAAAAAAAAGTATCGCCCAGCACACACACGCATAGATATTCACATCACAAATACAGAATCAATATTTTGCCCTACTTTACTGCACATTTGGCTGTTTTACTCAGGTTGCCGCCATGCCACCAGAACATAGTGGAAGCACACAAGCTAACAGCAACAGCTAACTATATGGCACTGTGAGGTGTGTCCTTCTATGTGTGTTATTGTTACGCATGGATGACATGTATACCCATTATAGCTCTGACACATGCACAAGGTTTGAGTCTCTGGAAACACTGGATGTCCAAGTTAGCAAAAGAGCACGATCTTCGTGGATGTTGGTGCGTGTTTGTGTGTATGTGTGCATGGGTGTGGGCGTGTGCTTGTGTGTGTGCTGTCTTCGGTGATGTCACTGTGTTCTTCTGCTCCGTTTGGTGCTGTAACTACTGTCGCTTCAGATTTTCCTCAGCTCTGCTCTGTTGTACCACTCTACAACCCCCCCCCCCCCCACACACACACACACACACACACATACACACATGAGCAAAGACCCCATATATTGTCACAAACTAACTCTGAACCTATACTACACACAGGCAAAGTCAAGAACATATACACACGCACACGGTCACATGCACTCCTACGCAAGCACACACAGCAATGCGTACTAACAGTGCTCCGTCAATGTTTTTCTTTATTGCCTACTAACTGCACTTCTCAAACAGGAAGTGGGGTGCAGACACATATCTGATACAGATATACATAACACACACACAAAACCCATACATAAAACCCCCACACACACACACACACACACACACATATACAGAAATAACACACACACGCACATACACAACACACACACATTACAGCTGGCATCACAACATTCAAGCAAATCCCTTCCATCAGATACACGTGCATAGCCTGACACTACACCACAAAAAACACACACACACACACACACACACACACACACGCGCACACTGAGGAGCCCCTCCCTACTCTGCTCCTCTATCTGTCACACCCCACAACAAACACACCTCCTTGATAAGGGCAGCCCCCCACGTTATATGTTTTCAACCATACGAGGAGCTGTGCGCTATTTATAGCTCTCACTCTCTGCACTGCTTCCTATCTTTATGTAATTTACCTCTGTCTTACCCCACGGGATAGTACAACTGTGTGTGTGTGTGTGTGTGTGTGTGTGTTTGTGTGTGTGTGTGTGTGTCATATAGGTTCAGAGTTAATTATCTTTGTTGAAGTCATTTGTTTCTACAGCATACTGTTTATAGCAGTTTCTGTGTCACGTACATCAGGGGCACACATGACGTCACATGTTCGAGCCTCTAGTTAGTAGTGCTGGTCCTGAGGCTGGATTTCTGGGTTCCGTTGCTCTTTCAGGTGTTACCATCTCCACTGTTGGTTTTGCCGCCAGTAGGGCTTTCCTGGAATAGACTAAAGGACTAAAGGCCGTCCTTGCAGAACAAACAGGGACAGGTTAAGGTTTGTGTCGTCGTGGGAACCCAAACGTATCCGACCAGGACACTATACAGAGTGACAACAATGGAGATTTTGAACTATTTTAAACTACTTGCTCTGGATGTTTTCTGCTTGGCACATAATAAATCTAAGAAATTGAAAGGTGAAATTAGACTGTTGCCACTGACATGGCAACGAGAGAACCTTGAAAACATTCCCTTTTTCACGAATTAAAATGTGACACATTAGTTCACTTGTGCAAACACGTTTCTTATATCCAACGACGATTAGCAGACACACATACACAAGAATGCAGGCGTGCACATGTTCGATGCTACACACACATACACGCCTGTGTGTGCGCGCACACACACACACAGGAAGGCACCCTTTTTTTCTCTCAACATGACACATTTGCTATCGTAATCAAGCCATTAACACAAAGAGTGGAAGGCGTTCAGGAGAAAAAATGCTCCGCAATTATAATAATGGCTACTGAATGTTTTGTCGCTCGATGCTGGGGCAGTAATTACAGAAAGAAGGGAAGAGAAATTGTGCCTACGTCTTTTGGACAGCTCCTGAATGATCCGCCCGCAAAGATCGTGACCACAAACTACATCCTTGTTAGTCAAAGCCTCTTCCTCCTTATCCACCCCCTACGATGTCTTAAAGATATCCCTTTCTCGCTCTCTCGCTTTCTCTGTCTCTGTCTTGTTCATAGCCTCTTTCAGTGTGCGATGCAGGGTTAATACATTGAATAACTTAGTAGTAAGTAGTAATAAAAAATAAGTAATATGTATATTGCTGTCTGTAAATGTAACTTATATCTGCTTGGAAGAAAAACATTTATTTTTTTGTTCTTCTCATCAACCCACCCCTTCCTCCTCCTGACCCCCCCCCCTCTCTCTCTCTCTCTCTCTCTCTCTCTCTCTCTCTCTCTCTCTCTCTTTCTCTCCCTCTCGCCCTCTCTTTCTCACACACTCTGTCTGTCTCTCTGCTTGTTTGTCTCTGTCTCTCTGTCTCTATGTCTCTATGTCTCTCTCACTCTCTCGCTCTCTCACTCTCGCTCTCTCTCTCTCCCTCCCACTCTCTGTCTCTCTCCATGCAGGGGATGAAGAGGTCGGTCAGTATGTCAACCAGCGGCGGCAGGAGGACCAGACGGAGCCCTAGCAGGAGCGCTGGTGCTAGCGCCAACAACTGTGTTAGTAGTAGTAGTAGTAGCCGCACTAGATGTGGAGCGTTGTTCCTGCTGGTCCTCATGGCGGCGCTGACACTCCTCGCTGGGCCCGCGTCCGCCCAGAAGCAGCGCGGGGGCGGGGGTGGTGGCGGCGGCGGTGGCGGCGGTGGCGGCGGGGGCCAGGAAAAGGTGCCGGTGCTGAACATCGCCGTGATCCTGGGCAGAACCCGCTACATCTCCGACCGGGACATCCGGGCGCTGTGGAGCAAGGAGGAGCCGGTGGACGTTAACGTGCTCACACTGCTGGTCAACGAGACGGACCCCAAGAGCATCATCACGCACATGTGTGACCTGATGTCCGGCACCAAGATCCACGGGGTGGTGTTCGGCGACGGCACTGACCAGGAGGCCATCGCCCAGATTTTGGATTTTATTTCCTCGCAGACGCTCATCCCCATCCTGGGCATCCACGGCGGCTCCTCCATGATCATGGCCGACAAGGTGCGTACACGAGGGCGGAGGGATGGATGATGGATGGGTGGGTTGATTGGTTGAATGAGTGGATGGAAAGATGGGTGGATAGATGGATGGATGGGTGGTTTGGATGGAGAATGGATGGGTGGATGAAAAGATTGGTATTTGGATAGATGAATAGCTTGAAGAATAGATTAGATGGGTTGGTTGACTGGATGGATGGCTAGATGATAGATTGGATGAATGGATGGCTAGATGATAAATTGGATGGAAGGATGGATGGGTTGGTTGATTGGATGGATGTATTGTAAAGAGAGACCAAACTGAAATTGCAATTGCAGTTTGGTTCCTCCTTTTAGTTTCAGTTACATCTACAATGGCAAGTGTTTGACCAGAGGTGGTGAAACACTGATGTTTGACCTCTCTGGATGAATGGATGAAAGCACAGCATTGGTGCTTCTTTTTTGTATTACAATAGAACAGTCTCTCTCAACACTGCAACTCAACACAGACTCAGGGCTGGGGCTGGGGCTTTAAAATGGTCCAGAGCTGCACAGGCATGAAGGAGTCAGGAAGACGAGAGCGTGAAGAGGTTAGGTGATCGTTAGTGGAGAAAAGGGAGGTGGTGGAAGAGGAAGAGGAAGAAGAGGGTGCCTGATGACCAGAGAGGGAGATCGGTTCGGTGGGGGGGGGGGGGGGGGGGGGGGGGGTCTCCGCCTGTCTTGGATGGGAAAGGAAGGGAAACAGGGAATGGAAAGATAAGGAGGATGTGGTGGGGTAGGAGGCAGAGAGAAAGAAATGGAAGGTGGAGGGAAGGATGGAGGGAGTGGAATTCTAATAGATGGAGGAACTGTGTGTGTGTGTGTGTGTGTGTGTGTGTGTGTGTGTGTGTGTGTGTGTGTGTGTGTGTGTGTGTGTGTGTGTGTGTGTGTGTGTGTGTGTGTGGAGGTAAGGTGGGCTACGAGGTGATAGGGGTTGGGGGGCTGGGTTGGATTATAATACCCTTGAATTGACTGCAAAAACATGTTTAAGGGGACACACACATACACGGTCTGCTTTTGACTGGGTAATTGAAATCGAAGCAATTGCCGTGACAAACAATCCTCCCTTTCCACAGACCTAATCCTGATGGTCCTTGAGGTCGGTCATCACTCTTAATGTGGTCACATGTCGTTACATTCACACATTCATCTTTAATTATGCTGGGTTAGTTTAGTCCAGGATCTTACTAGTCCATCATGATAGTATAGTTTACAATGTTAGTATAGTCCATAATGTTGGCATAGTCCTTAATGTTGGCATAGTCCATAATGTTGGCATAGTCCATAATGTTGGCATAGTCCATAATGTAAGTGTAGTCCATGCACAATGTTACTCTAATCCATAATGTAAGTATAGTCCATAATGTTAGCATAGTCCATCATTTTAGTACAGTTCATTAAAGGCCTGTACTGACATTATCTCATTATATTATGCATTATATAAATATATTTGTATAATACTTACTATAATATGAAAGTCAAGTCCATGGTATTATCCCATGATTTGTCTGACTATTGTTGTCTTCACTACAGGTTGTGAGTGGGTAGGTTAGGCCTGATGTACTAGTTAATACCAGCCTTCTTATGCTGCTGCTTGGTTCTATTCAGGCTGCCCTAATCCTAGAGTGAAATGTGCAGAGGAGAAGATCGACCCCCATAATTACCCCTCCCAAGCTGGAAGGCCCCGAGTGTGTTGGTCTCTTCATGGTTCATGGGCAGGCACGCGTGCCAGGGTGAAGTGTGTGTGTATGTGTGTGTGTGTGTGTGTGTGCGCGTGCATGATCACGTGTGAAACACACACATGCATAAACAATCATATTGCTATATGTACGGACCCTGTGTTTGTGTGTGTGTGTATTTGAACTCTGAGACTTATCTCATAGCAGTTGGCTTCCAGTTTAAGCCTTTTCCATGTCAACCCTAGAGAATCTCCTAGTTTTAAAAGAGGGACCAGTTATGACTCATCTCTTCTCTCCTGTTATCTTGTGCTCGCTCTCTCTGTCTTTCCCCCCTCCTCTCTCTCTCTCTCTCTCTCTCTCTCTCTCTCTCTCTCTCTCTCTCTCTCTCTCTCTCTCTCTCTCTCTCTCTCTCTCTGTCTCTCACTCTCTGTCCCTCACTCTCTCTATATCTCTGTCCCTCACTCTCTATATCTCTGTATGTGTCTCTCTCTGCTTGGTTAATTACAGTAATGTTACAGTATCTTCCTGCGCCGGTCTGTTCCACACATCCTTTGTTCAATAAAACATATATTTTGCCCATATTGAAAATAATACATTATTGATTATGAGTATGAAATGCATTCTAAGCAATTTCCCTTTTAGGGGACCATTCTGAAGATAATGCGATAATGAGCTGAAAAAAACATGGCATAGTTAAAGTTTTGTTCCGTATAATGCATTATTTGACCTCTTTACGGTTGTATTTTCTTGATGCATTTATTTTGGTTATTTATTTCCTTCAATCATTTGGTATTTGTTTTCATGTTTCTTTCATGCACTCCATCTTTCTCCACTCTCATCGCATGGCCATTTGTCTGGTGGAGACTGTGTGCAGTTTTCATACTAAATGGTTATCGACTCGTGCTCAAACACCAATCTGGCCAGGCCAATGGTGGCGGGCGCTGTGTGTTTCTCATGATCTCCCACACTTCAAGCCCATTTCTTTTCTTCTTCCTCCTCAGCGCCTTAACCTAATGCTGGTCTGACCCATCTGATGTTTTCAATTGATTGGCTGGTGCATTGGTTTGCAGCAGTGGGAGAAGATCCTGCTGGATTTGATTAAAGCCTAACTCACTTGTAGCATGTGACCCTGAAATCCATGTTAACTGCATGAAGAATCCATGTTAACTGCATATGCTGGTGTCTAAGTTGTTGTGTGTTAAGTTGGTATATCCAAAAACAACGAGAAAAGAAACTTGATATTTATTATATTTAGACAATATTTCTTTCATGATTTTCCAGAGCTACCATGTTGCTGCTACTATGTGCCTGCTTGTCCGTGTGCGAAACTGAGTCTGTCTGCTCCCTCCCTCCCTGCGCCATTGAGAAGTGTTGCATTCATGAACCTGTGATTGACAGGCAAGATGTATTCCTCGAACCAATCAGGGAAGACATGCCCTGATTGGTCAGAAATCAGCCGGGAGCTTTTTAAATCTAAATTGTCTCCTACAGAGGTCAACCCGAAAAGGATATTATCACGGCACATTTCACTCACATATAGCTGAAGGATGACTTGCATTTGCACAAATTACACTCAAATAATAGTTCTTAAATCTTACCTACACATCCCCTTTACTATGCAGAAATGAACAAGCTTTGACATATAAATCATGGGCGGACCAGAAGGACATTCTGGTTGGATGTTTAGTGTTTCCTTTGCATGGGGCACTGGACGATATCATCCCGCCAAAGGGACTTGCAATGCCTTAGTTGTCAAAGTGTTGACACGAACATGTGTCATCGAACCCGTGGGGATATTCGTCCTCTACATTTGACCTGATCTAAATAACTGAGGAGCAGTAGACCGCCAGCACCAACTGCTCCACCTCCACATAGAACGCCCCCCATCCCACTGCAGCTGACGTAGAAGCAAGGGCTCTCCTCTAGTGACAGGAATACTAACCACTGAGTCACACTGCCAGCAATCTCACTTTAATCTTCTAAAGCCCTCTCCACACCCTGTATTACTTTAATCCAATAATTGTGTGTTGATGGTCTTCTAGATCTCATGGTGGAAGAAAATGCAAGCATTCTTGGTTCATGCCATAACGTTCATGCCTTGGTTCTGAAATGTGCCATAACCGATGTAGATTAGGCCTATAGGTTCAAAAACGAGGCCTGTAAGCTTTATTATTTGTATATGATTGATTTGGTATATAATACTAAAATAGACATAGGGTTGTGATGTATCTTAAGGGGGGGGGGGGGGGGGGGGTCAAAACCTTGGCAGGCCGCTCACACCATTTGTTGACAACCATAATATTAAACCCAGAACCAGAGCTAAATTGGAATCTTCCTACGCGTGTTGTGATTGACACAGCAACGCGGCGCACCGGTGTGCGACCCACTTTAGCCGTGCCGCCGGGTGTGTTTGTCGAAGACACTCCTCGCCCAGTGGTTCTCTGACTAGTGGAATCCTCTTGACACGCTCTAGCAGTGTTGTACAATAAAAAATTATTTATTAAAAACTTCTTTCTTTTTTTTAAAGATTGTCAAACCTAGAGATAGTAATTCAGACGTTTTTCTCCAACTGATAACCGAATAAATGTGCTATGACATATTGATAAAAGTCTGTGAGCTGCAAAAAGGAGGGCTGGCCCCAATGAATCCTTTGAAATTTCAAGATGCCGATAGTCTTTGTTTCCGAACTAGTTAAACACCTGAACCTGTTCAAATCTACCGTACAATCTACCAAACTCGTAGTTTTGTCCGAATGGCCATGTGAAGCCTTTGTGAGCATGTTCCCCCAACATTATTAAATAAAACAGATTATTAGTAAGGCTTTTATTACAACTAACTAATGATATCAACAATGAAAGTACATTCTTACGATTAGCATATAGCAGGCTAACAGTTGAAAGTGCTCCCAGTGACAACAAATCTTGACAGCTCCATCGATCTTTCCGTTTCTCAAAGTTGTACAATGTACTAGCAAGTGTTGGTATAACCACTCGAGAAACATAATCTCAGGTTTGAGGAACAAAGCCGAAGCTGCTACTTGCTAAAATTGTGGATATACTGTATATGGCTAAAAGACATAATAACAACAGATTGAGCATGTCATCACTGACAACCTCGCTGATTAACGGTAACGGCAATCTTAAAGGCAAAGTAACGTGAACAAATGATGACGGTGTACTAAACTACAACCAAACATTTTTGAGTAATGACGGTTACTAGTAAAAACGGTAAAGAATAATATGATTCTTCTAATTGTTGGGGCCAGCCCTTTATTTTTACATGTGCAACGGCATCAAAAAAGACAACAGAATGTGAGGATGTATTTTATGATTAATTATTTATTGTTTTTTGTTTAACTGATAGTGTTAATCAGTTATAAATTATGTTATCGGTTAAAGGTAGGGTACCGGTAGTCAATTTGGAGAAACCAGCCAAAGTAAGCTAGATTTTGAAAGTATCCAACCAAAAAAGTCACAACCCTCCTATCCAGCTTCCCTAAAAGCCACCCTCCTAAAACCTGTGGCAAGCTCGCAAGCTTTAGCAGAAGGTCTGCCTAGCCTTGTGAAAGACTCTGTTCATGCGCAATGAGTCCATGGGCAGTGTGTGTAGGGAGACAGACCGGTAGGCCGTCCAAAACTTTAATTCAGGCCTAATTAAATAATTGGACAGGCTTATTACAGGGTTGCGAAAGCCACAGATACCATTCATTTTTCCTTTTTTGCTGGGCCATTTGATTTATTGATTGCTTTCACGATGTAAAGAAATATGAAGAAAAAAAATGCTTCTAAGCGGAATTTCCTACCCTAATTTTAAACGGTTAGTTGATAACCTCCCTAGCCAAGCTTCTTAAAGACTGTGTGTCATTTATTGATTGAAATTGAGTGGTTTGCCAATACATCCTCACTAAAATGAGCTGTATTCCCTTCTCACGGTTGTGCGGCAGAATGTGTGTGCAGCAAAACATATTGTAATTAGCGCGTATGCTTATAATTGGCTGTGCCTTGTGTGTTGACGGTCTGTTGCGGCTTGGGCGCAGTGCTGTCAGATATCTTATTAATTTGCTAAATTGTTCTTCTCAAAACCGTCTTCATAATAACACTCTACATGTTAGCCCAGCTTGTTTTGACTAGCTTGTTTTGACTAGCTTGTTCTGCATGGGGTCATTTCATGCGTGCGCACACATTCATCTTTGACTGATTGCAGTATTATGCCAATAGGTGCATGCAGTTCTCCTGTGCATGAGCAATGGCTTCCATGCCCCTTAGAGACAATTAATTTGAACGAATGCCTCACATTATGGGAAATAGAGCTGTTTTCTCATTCTGCACGTCATTTTCCTATCTTCCTCCCTCTCTGTCTCTCTCAATTTTCTCACTCACACTCATCATACCTAGCTTCTGTCTCTCTGTCTAGCCATTTGGTTATATTGCTGTGTGGTTTGATGTCTCCCAGGCATATGAAGTACCACACAATGACTCCCCTCATGTGCTCTCCTGTTTTGTGGTCTGACCGTGATAGATAGAGGCTGCTAGCTCCCATTGTTTTAATCACCTCTGACTGGAATTGAAAATCCACAAATATGCGGCCCGTGCACATTAGGATTTTAGAAATACAATTTTGTAATTTACATGAGTAAAAGAAGTGTCTACAATATATATATATTTTGTCATACACATTGGTGGTCTTAAAATGTTCCTTTGGATCTAAGTATATTTTTATTACATTTTAATTTATTTATTTGCTTTCTCTGTCAAAATAACACTGTCTGCATTCATGAGTAATGTGTGTGTGTGTGTGTGTGTGTGTGTGTGTGTGTGTGTGTGTGTGTGTGTGTGTGTGTGTGTGTGTGTGTTCCTGCGTGCGGTTGACTCGTGACTCCATTGTGTCATTACAAGGATAACCAAACAAGAGCCATGCTGGCATCACAATAATCCTTTGGGTATCATGTTTGTTTGCATTGTGTGTTTGTGTCCCTCTGTTAGTCGATGTGTATGTACAGTATGTCCATCGGTCTGTTGCGTTGCCTGTCCACGATCTTGCGTTGCTATCCCAGTTAATTGAATATCCAATCTGCAGCCTTAATGCTTGTCAACTACTGTAAGGTGCGGAGATCCTACAGCAAAATGTATTGCATTGGGTCGAAGGGTTGCTGTGTAATTCACCTGATACAGCTTTAGAAAACAGAGTTTTGTCATCACAGCTTGAGCTTCACTTAATTATGTATTGATAACGCATTCACGAGAGTCAGCAGCCACTGTCATTTCCAAACAAAGAAATCATGATCAGAATGACGGTAGGCCTACATCATACCAAACTCAGAAAAAACGTCTTTGACCCTGGGGGAGAGCAAAAGACACCAAAATAAATCGACATACGGGCAAAAAACTTCTGTCTGTCATAAAGTATTCTCTATGAATCTTAATCCTCCTCATCATCATGTCTGACAGTTACTTATTAACCAAACTGTTCCCATCAGAATGGCCTGTCAATCACACTTGTGGTGGAGCAAGAGACACAGTGAGTAGGAGATAACAAAAAAATAGTAACTTTCATATTTAATTATGGTCCATTATTAGTTCCCCAAAGTGTGTCCTTGTTGTGAAAGTTTGTTTCGTTGACGCTTGATGGTTGATGCTTCGGGATGACAGCATTGCAATTGAGTAGACTTTCGAAAGGAATGTCCCATAATATGGAAGATAATATGACATCAGAAAACCCCTTAAATGGGCAGTCAACCAATTTAACATATTGAGGCTACAGTTGGGGCAGTAGGAAATAGTTTTTATTAATTGTGTTCAACTTTCCATGTGTAATTAGGTTTACATATATTTACATAGAGGTTTACATAGATTTTAGATTTCAATAAGTGCCATCAATGACACGTTGACGGTTGGCGGAGGGAACAGTATTTTGACTACAAGCAGTTTTTTAAATAATACAAATAGTGATGCACCGATACCGATACTGTGTTCATGTACTCATACTCGTACTTGCAAAACTTCTCCGATACAACCACCCGATACCACGTTATGCAACGTGACGTAACGTTGAAGAGCCAGTGAACCCAAAACGGGTTTGTTTTTTTAAACGTGGTAATTTGTCCTATATGATCGTCATCATAGTAATCAATGCCATTTTATCGCTGTTACTGAAATAAGTCCCCAATTTTTTGAAGAAAAAAAAAGGGGCACCGGCGGCGCGGTTTGTGTGGACGTGTGGAGCTGTCTGGGCAGCGGTTGACTGCGGCGTCGAAGAGAAAGTTTAGCTTTTTGGAAACATAATGTATAAGGCCATGGTGTATGTGGATGGTGAAGCTCCATCTGAGCAGCGATTTATTTATTAAAGATCCTAGTCCGAGGGTTAGGATAATGCGTGTGGCATCGCTCATTATAACGCTCATACACAACGACAGTACTAAAAAAGTTTCACAAAGTTGCCATGGGCCGTAACCATGGCGATAACAAGCCTCCCTCTTTCCTAGAGGGGGGCGTGTTTTTTAAACCGTAATGCTATTATTAAGTACTCATATCGGTACTCGGTATCGGTGAGTACCCAAAAGTACGTACTTGAACTTGTACTTGGTCTGAGAAAAAGTGGAATTGGTGCATCCCTAAACACACACACACACACACACACACACACACACACACACACACACACACACACACACACACACACACACACACACACACACACACACACACACACACACACACACACACACACAAACGCCAGCGGCATTTGCGTAGACTCCGCCCCAAGCATTCTACAGCCAGGCCCCGCCTGCGAGCTAACGACAGAGCCAACATGGAGCGTGCGCCAGGGACTCCTGAGAACGTATTTGGAGGCTCTCCTCTCCGGTGCACACGTCGCACTGTTGCCTCGCTAGTACAGAATGTCCACAGGATGCGCCACACGTGTCATTTGTGGCACCTGTGATAAACGGTATAATCTAATTTCACTGATTATATTGGAAAGTTACAGTTAATTATTCAAAAACTATTTCCCACTACCCCAACCGGAGCCAAACATTGTTACGTCATCGACTGCCCCTTTAATTCATGAATACAATGCAAAAAAGCATTTAGATCATACCTCCTTTTCTGAAAATGAGGTATCTAACACAAGTATATGAGATAAAAGATACTTGGTGCTGGACAAAACATAATTGGGTGGGTCACAACATGTAATTTGATTGGATTGTGCAAAAGGCAACATTTTAAAACTCTGATTCTCATTGGGGGTCCACAGGTGTCTCTGTTGAATAAGTGGAACTGTGGAAATTAAGTAACAATGTGAACATTTTACTTCAATCAAATAATAATTTGGGATGTTGTTGAATTGTCCTTCAGTGGAAAACTGCAGATTGTGTTGTACACAATCCATCCATTTTTAAATGCACTCTCCATTCACAAAGACTTGTCAGTCTCACATTTCAGGCATTCCTAAAAAGTTGTCAGTGTCACATCACAACATGTTCATTTTTCAGATTGACCTGCCAATTTTCTTGTCCCTTCCTTCTTCTGGCCCATTCCTGTATTCATTACCATGACACTGGCTCCATTCAGCACCTGCTGAATGCAATAGGAACATTGTTAGTATGGTACTGACAGTATGGAGACAAAATGGCTCCATTACTCCTGCAATTTTCTTTTCTTTAGTTGCCAGTCAAGTGTAATCAGTGTGAAGCTATATAAGAAGACAATGCTTGACCGATCTGACATGGTGGGACTGCATAGTTGAGTCCAAGGCAACACTTTGGTTTCATCCACTGCACACACAGGACAAAAGGCTCTTTATTTTGATTTGGAAATAACAATGTCTTTTTTAAAAGGACATGCACAATTCTAGCATTTAGGCTAAGTCACTCCAGTGTCGTTGATGCATAGTTATTATCCCAAATGACAGTAGGCTCGAAATGACATGGTCTAAGTTGAGTCTCTGACATGCTGGCGCTCAATTCCTTTTTTTTTTTTTTTATTCCTACAAGGTGATGGTTAGACACTGAATTCAAATAATAGGATTTTGGAAATTCGTCATTTCTACTTTTCCGCTACATGTTGGCTTCCTGTAGGCCGGGCGCAGCTGTGAAACCATTGGACCCCTGGAAAGCTCTGCTGTGAATGGGATGGAAGTTGAAACAGTGTGACATGAGGCGCGGCAGCGGGCCACATGGCGCCGGCTCTATTCTATCAATAGGAAAGCAATGAGTCAGCCACTGTTGGTGGCGGTACCAACGCTGGATTGGGGGGGGGGGGGGGGGGGGGGGGGGGGGGGGTACATGTACGATGGCTGCATGGAATACAATGTGACGGTTCTGATGGCCGCGAGAGGCTTCACGGAGCAGTTGAGAGGGAGGGGCCCGACGATGACGCCCAGCCCTGTGAAGAGATGTATGTGCTGAAGGACTTTCTTTTTCAATCCAGAAAAAAGAAACGGCAAATTATATAGAGTTTTTATTGTGTTGCATACAACAGTGACGTGTATTTGTTCTGTTACGTGTTCTATCATGCAAGCCCATTGTTCACAGGAAGGGCTTAGCGACATCCAGACACACAAGATTAATGCCACAGGTGAAAATTAATTTACTTTTGCTTTAAATTGCCTTTTTTTGCGATTTAGACACACACACACACACACACACACACAGCCCTCTCTTTATTTTCCTACGCCAACTCACCAAACAAACACAGCGATGCACACACACACACACACACACACACACACACCACCACACATTACTCTGCAGTGGCTCTGCAGTGTACGCAAGCAATCGCATTAGAAGTAGACTTGCGCGCCCCCTCCCCCACTGCACCCCGCGCAGAACCTCCTCCCCAGCCCCAGCAACACAATTCCATTGGAATGGTGGGCGCTCTCCCTCAGCACTAGCGTAGCGTAGCTTAGCCCGACCCGCACTATGTCGGGGGCAGTGAGCTGTGCTAAAAGACAGGGAGCGAGGAAGTATCCAGGCAGATAGAGTGACATGAATTAAATATCTCCACGCCGTGGTGCTCTCGTCGTTTATCCATTATGGAGGAGGGCCCTGTGGACCGTGAAGTCCATGTTAATTGTCCTGGAGTAGCGCTGGGCGAGGCCTCAGATGGATAGATTGGTAGATGGAGTGGAAGACTCGGCCTGTGTGACAAGCACTGAACAAGAGCTGCGCAACCAGGCATCAACGGCAGAAGAAGGAAAGAAAAGCAGCGGGCCCTTTGTTCATTTCTTCATTGCCGTAAACATTCTTTTATTTTCTTCTCCCACTCTCTACGTTAACTTTAATCTTCTCTCCTGGTTGTAGGACCAGAGGGTGATCTTAAGACGCCTCATAACCAGGCTTGGCGATAAAGTCAGTCCCGCTTCGTCTGTGTAGCGGCCTGCTGCTGCTGCTCATGGTTTTGTTCTGCAGAGCGTTACGTTTCTCTGGCCTTCAGACGTTGAAACCGCCAGAACCTTGGTTTACTCGGAAGAAGCTCGGAACACTAGCCTATTCGAGTCAGTGGGTGGCTATGTCCTTGATGCTTCCTGTCGCACGATTCTCATCCAATTTCCCATATATTTGTTGAATTACTTTCCGTTTTTTTAAACCAAGGTTAAATACCCTATAGAGTTTTAACAAGTCTTTTACTGTTGCTGTAAGTGCTGTGGTTGAATTAATAAATGATACATTCATGTTATAAATTCAACATATTGGTTTGGATGGGGGAAAGTTGACAAGAAGTTCATGTGAATGTGCACGTTAGTCGGGTACTTTGACATTGTCTCACAGTGAACATGTCCCTGTCGATTGTCTTCTGTTGTTTCTTTCATTTTCTTTCGGTCTTGCAGCACTTCAGTGTTGTATTGAATTTATGAGAGAGTTATTTTTGGTTTTTAGGTCATTTGTAGCGTCTGCTCTCATAACTTCTTTCATCTGCACTCAATTCTTAACACGTAGTCCTCAAGGTGTCGTTCCGCATCATGCTAGTGACGTAGCGAGGCAGGCTTCCTGCTGTAGAGTGTGACGGCAGAACCAAGCTGAAGATTCTTAAGAGGAGCAAGAAATGAAAAGAATGTGCTCAAGATGGCCTACTCTGCAGCCTTTACCTCAAGCAACACGAATTGGCAGAGCACTGAAAGAGAATGAGAGATGGGTAGATAGATGAAAAGGCATGAGAACAAAAGATTGTAGAAAAACAAAGTTGACAACTCGGCAAGCACAGTGTGGTAATTTTAAAGAAGCCGGCTCTAATTGGGTTCCTTGTCTGCATATTTTTGATAAGGTTTTTGCTGACAATAACCCAAAACTAGTGCCTATTAACCCACCCACACTTAGATGAATCAAACTGGAATGAATACAGGCCTTTCGACATATGTTAATACTGTAGCCCTCTGCTCTACCCTATTCAATGTTTAATGCAGGAGTCTCAAATAATAGCAACACAAATACAATTACGGAAACATTTTTAATTTTTTATTTTAATGATGGTTGTGAATAGTTCGCTGTGAATGTGTGCAGCTTTTGTTAGGTGTTTCAAAGGCAATACCGTTGGGATTTGTAGATGATATACTTGATGCTTCTCTCAAACTCGTGGGGTGCAGTTGGCATGCACGGGATGTTGGGCCTTCAACCAGCTGAAGGGTTATCAACAGTATAGTCGCCGGTGATGTGTATGCTTGATGGCCTGGTTGATGCAGAATATCTGGGGCATCTTTAGGCAATCTTTAATGATGTCCAGGCACCATTTTTGGCGCACTGTATCCAGTTGTCATGATACATTCATGTGCAGGACTCTGCGACACGATGATTCAACATCGCTGATGTGTGAGGGGAGCAGGAGGAGGAGGAGGAGGTGGCGAGAACAGCAGAAACTGGGTTATGGTGGTGGGCGTTTCAGGGTCAGCGTTGAGAAATGGGTCTGCAGAGTTAGCCCCGGCTCCAGGGAAAAGCCTGCAGTTAGGTCAGCACTCCCTGAAGAGGGACGCTGGAAATAGTGTTTTTACCTGATATGGGGAGGGACGGGCGATTTATATATAGACGGAGCATCCCACCCTACAGGCCACGCCCCATTGAAAGTCATAGGAAAACAAGTTGTTTTGGTTCTGTTCAGATTATCAATTAACGTAATGGAAAAAACATTGTTTTTGTCTTTTTATAAAGATGAATATACTGCTACTCTTAAACGGCTATAGCTGTCTGGGTGATTAAACCATCGCTAACATCTTTCCTGGCTTCATTTGTACTTTGATTTAGATGATACAGATACATCCTTCTTCACCTGGGCAATTCGAGTTTGTCATACATTCTTTTATTATTTTCTGAAATAAGTCACATTTCTGAATTGATGTGAAGCCTGATTGTTTCGACACCTCAGGGGAGGCAGAGCAGAAGCATATTCTTTGGGTCACACAAAAACAAGTGAGTCTGTGTGTGTCTGTGTCACCCCTTTGCTACTTAAGTTAGCCATCAAATGCTGTCTACAAAGCGTACTAACTCTAACCTCCCTTAAGTTGACTCTGCTTCATTTTGTCTCACATATACCCTTTTAACACTGTAGCACATCGACCGCATAAAGGTAGCCTAAGCTACCCTTTCATAGCGTCCAAGCAACACACCATAGTGGCGGGTTAACTCGGACTCTTCTGCACGGTGCACATCAACCCATGAGTGATGCTTCCTGCCGTTTGTTAACTGCTTTACCATTCGGCGCATTCAAACTCCCCCAAAGTGCATGTGTTAACAAACTTTTTTTTGTATGTATTTATTTAAAGGTCAGAATGCTCTGTGTCCTTCAGGTAAAAACTTTAAAACAAATCAACTACTTCCTGTCAACCACTTTGGCAGTTGCTCTCAGGCAGCGTGTCCTTGAGAGAAGCCTTCTGCAGGGTGTCAACAGGGGAGACGCCAGTGCGCATGCTGAATCACCACCACAGACACAGCCATGGCCTCTTCCACTCTCATTGAACAAGTTGTTGAAGAAATCCCATTCCAATGTTTTCACTGTGTTCGCTGTAGGATTGGAGGGTGGTGAAAGGTCACAGAGTTGAGAATCAACTTGTATTGTGTGTGTGTGTGTGTGTGTGTGTGGAGATGGGGGGGAAATGTTGCTTGTTAAGGATAGAACATTCATCGCTCTGTGCAGTTTTCTTTCAGCTCAACCCGCAACGGCTCCATACTGTACTGGCTAAGGAGTCGCACCAAGCTAGATTAGTATACAATAATCTACAGCAATCAAAACAGCCATTATTTTCAGGCTGATTTGTTATGTATAATGCTAATTAAATAGAAGCTCCCTCATTTAATGTTAATTTCCAGTACTAATTGAAATCCTAAATACATATGCACACACTTCTTGGGGTTGATTAGAATCTAAATGAAGTGACAAGAAACATGCAATACATTATTCAAACAAGCTTAATATATAAAAGCAGGAATTAATCAGTGCATCGTTTATATCTAGTTTTATTTTCTCAGCGCGGGCCTGCCTGCCTCAGGGCGAGGTCCTACCGCAACCTTTGACCTCCCGTCTCCCCTCGCTAGAGGCTTCCATAGCGGGTCACTGAGGAGGACAATGGCTCTGATCCAAGAGATGGGTGGCCGGGACTGCAATAAACAGTTTCACTGACTCAAGTTCAAGATACAGATACAGATACAGATCACTCTATTGATCCCGGAGGAAATCGTTTTTTTGTAGTTGCTCAGCTCAAGCCAGAAACATTAAAGTAAATAGAATAATTTATAATTTCTTTACATATATTTAGATCAGTAGATCCACACATATATATATATATATATATATAATTTGTTGAGACTTCTAGCTTTAAAATACAATTAAGGACAAAACACACATTGTGTGCTTCCTGGTGAGCCTTTTCGGAGGGCTAAATAACGAAAAATCCGAACAATATTATAATAAAAAAAAGCCAACTAGCAATATAAACAAAATACCGCATAAATAGAACAACATACTGCAATCAGCAACTTGTGCTTGATTAGTATTTATAACAATGAGTCTAATTGTTCTCATGCATTGGTTTGACAACTGGTCATTGAGCCAAATGCATCAGAACCACGAAGCTCAATCAAAACACGATTTCATCCATACAAAATCGGCAAGCACACATTGCGCACAGCAGCTTTAACTAAGTAATCTTGGGAAAATTAAGTTAACTTAAATTTAGATGGTTGACATTACATTTTATACCTCTTAAGTTCAGAAGTTTGACATTACATATTATACCTTTAAGTTCAGAACGTTGACATTTTCAACTCACGATATGCTTGTTGCCCTCTCGTGTCAATTAAAAAAGTGATCACTTTTCATCTTCATGAAGACACTGTATCTTTTTATTTACTCTAATTCGTGGATTGCACCCCTTTGCGACCAATTACACAATGGCGCGTCCCTTCTTGTGGTAGCTGAATGGCACTGGTGGACTAACAGCCTTCCAGACTGTCAGCAGTAAAAATGCAACATGTCATATTCAGCATACTAGGCGAATATTTGGCAGGTGAGTATTTTTGGTATCGAATACCGTTGCGGTTTAACTGATTGGTTATAATCTAGGGTTTGACGCTGTGTCACTGCTCTGCAGCCTCATTGTGTCACCAAGACTCTGGTGATGCATATATATTTTGCCCTAACGTTTGAAGAAGATGAACCGTGGAACTGGATAAGTGACGAGGCTGGAAGCGTTTTAAGGACGTTATGCTCGTTCTGTAAGAGATTGAATGACATTCATCAAGGTGTGTTATTACGCACAGTAGATCCACACACACACATAGATAAGTACTTATTAAAAAATCAAAGGTTATAG
The DNA here is from genome assembly GCA_026745465.1 of Lota lota. Classification (NCBI taxonomy): domain Eukaryota; kingdom Metazoa; phylum Chordata; class Actinopteri; order Gadiformes; family Lotidae; genus Lota; species Lota lota. The sequence goes on along the minus strand of JACYXH010000568.1, from coordinate 1,465,105 downwards.
ACAGGCTATACAGGATGCAATATGTGTGCTTGTGTATGTCTGTGTGACAGACACAATGACAATGTATTTGATACCTTCATCCCTTTCCCCCAGTGGGTCACCCGC
>JACYXH010000568.1:1435000-1460000 GCA_026745465.1 Lota lota | reverse complement strand
CCCTGTATCAACTGATGACTAATCGTTGCAGTCGTTTTTTAACACAGGCTCTCATGGCTATACCAAAGTCTCTCACTTGCCCTTTGTTACGCACGTCCGTTCTGGGTGGTCCGTCATTTCAGCAAATACCCGACATGTTACCTTTCTCACCTGGGCGTCTTTCTCTCTTTCTTTCTCTCTTTCTTTCTTTCTTTCTTTCTTTCTTTCTTTCTTTCTTTCTTTCTTTCTTTCTTTCTCTCTTTCTCTCTTTCTCTCTTTCTCTCTTTCTCTCTCTCTCTCTCTCTCTCTCTCTCTCTCTCTCTCTCTCTCTCTCTCTCTCTCTCTCTCTCTCTCTCTAACTCTAACTCTCTAACTTCCTTTCTAACTATCTCTCTCTCTAACCCTCTCTCTCCCCCTCTCTTCTTTTGTTTTCTCCCCCTCTGGCTCACTTGTGTCTGTACTCCTCTGACATCACCGGGGTGGCGGCTAAATTTAGGCTATCTCTATTTGAAATGGGGGGGTTCCATTGTGTTGCTGTGAAAAGCAAGCTAAATGCGCTGAATGGGAAGATTTGAAGCCTCGACAATGGGAGGTGTTCGAAAAATGAACTGACTGCAGGCGTCTCATCACAGTCTTCGCCAGTGACAAACTACAGCAAAGTTGCAGTAACAATTAAAAACAAAACAGCACAGTGTTGATTGTTTTGACGGTGTTTTCATGTTTGCGTGTCTGCCGTCCGTGTGTATCAGTCGCAGGGCTGGCAGGCAACCACGGCGTGGGCGTGCGTGTGTGAGCGTGCATGTGGGTGTGTGTACGTGCGTGAGCATGCATGTGGGTGTGTGTGCGTCTATGAGCGTGCATGTGGGTGTGTGTGCATGCGTGAGCGTGAATGTGTGTCTGTGTGTGTCCCCTTGGTATCTTTATGGCTAATTACCTTAAAGATGTTATCACATCTGCCACACCTCTTTATTGATCTTTCCTAAACGGATTATCGATATTTGAAAAACACACACAAGTATACATTTTCTTCATCCTACTCTAACACAGATAAAATGATGACTGCTGAACCCAGAAACCTACACGCACACACACACAAACTATCTCTCTCTCTCTCTCTCTCTCTCTCTCTCTCTCTCTCTCTCTCTCTCTCGCTCTCTCTCGCTCTCTCTCTCTCTCTCTCTCTCTCTCTCTCTCTCTCTCTCTCTCTCTCTCTCTCTATGTGAAGATGGTGGGTGTTTAATGAATTCGCTGGATCGTCCCCGCTAAAGGCCCGGGTGTCACCCTATCTATTGGCATCGGGGGGGGGGGGGGGGGGGATTCAAAGTGCACCCGAGTCAGCACTCTTCCTTTTTCCCAGCATCCCCCTCGAAACGCACATATTGCAGAATCAACAACTTTGTGGCAGCCCCCTAAAGCCAGAACCAGAGTGATGGAGGGAGAGAGGAAGAGAGACACATATTGATATTCAAATAGGAGGGAGCGGGACGTCATTTGGATGATTATTAGTGTTATTAATTCGTTTTTTTGTTTTTGTTTTGGAGGTGGCAAGGCATAGGTGGATCATAGAACTAATCGAGACCATTGCCGCAGGTTGGCATTCAAAGTTGACTCTTTGTTTGACTCAAAATGATGCAGAAATACTGTGTTGATGATTTGGATGATGTTGTTAGTCATACATCGCTTGCTTGTTTCATTTTTTTCGTCCATGTACAGCACATATCTTCAGATCACAATGCCTGTGGGGTGTATACATTTGCAGTTGCTATATTTCTGTGAATAATTTTGTATTCAGACTTAATGGAAGAACAAACCTGTCCGAAGATACTTGAAGCCATAGCAGGGACAATAAACCCATAACAGCCCAATAAACCCTCTCCACAATTGTAGCTGGGAAGTAGGAGCATCTTTAGTCTGTAGTTTGCAGGGGTACTGTAGAGGGTCTCTTTTTCTACAATAAATAGGCTGACTGAAGACGATGTTGTGACTGCACTCCATCACAGACACTCCCTGGATACATGTGGATGTAAAGTTAAGGAGCACCTGGTGGATACAGGGTGCGTGGTTGGAACAGGAAGTGTTTCATGGCTAGAGTTCAGCTGTTGGGTCATACCGTGACTCACTGCTGCCAGCAGTCATATAGTCAGCTGGGGTGTAAACACTTAGAGCTGTGTGCGTGTGTTTGTCTGCGTTTGTGTGTCTGCGTGTGTTTGTGTGTGCTTGCGTGCGTGTGAAAAATTCACGTTGTAAGAGTGTGAAAGGACTGTGAGGCTAGGACATAACGCTGTGAAAACTGTAACCTTGTGAAGAGAGAAAGAGAGGAGGGAGAGAGAGAGACTCAGCATAAAGTTTGTCTCTATCAAAAGAGAGTTTATCAAAATGGTTTTCATTTTAATACCTTAATGACTTACCAGACACTGTTGACCTTACATATACCATATAAACAGACTTTTGATTGTCATTGAAGGCCGATGACAAATTAGATTTCAAGATTAGCAATCAGTTCCTGATAAGATTGTGAGCTTTGTAATGGAAAGTAGCTATGCTTGGTTTGATTAGAGAATAAAAGGTTTTATTTGACGCTAGACTACAGGACCTGGGGCTATAGCTATCCTCAGGCGATCCAGAAAACTGCCTTCACTTACATTAAAGCTGAGGGTATCAGCACTATCCCAGTTACCTACAAATTGGTCTTTTTGTTCTTACAAAATAGCTGCTGATTAAAAAATACACCTAAGTCTTTATATTTTCTTTTGTCTATGGGAAATGGCCAAAAAGCCTATTGTTCATAGGAGTTCCATACCGGTTCACAGAAATGAGACATCCTGTGTTGCTATTCATTGGTTCTTCCAGGTGGAGATGAGTTGACCATTCGGAGTGTGACATGCAAGCCAATTCGTGCATGTAGTCAATTATCTTCTTTTGTGAGTGTTGAGAAAGAGAGAGAGGGAGAGGGAGGGAGGGAGGAGGAGGGGGGGAAGAGAGGTGATGTTCCAAAAATTACACTAAACACCCACCATTTTCACATTGATCTCAATTCAGCAGTTGGTGGGTGGGTGAGTGGGTGGGTGGGTGAGTGGGTGGTGGGTGGGTGGGTGGGTGGGTGAGTGGGTGGTGGGTGGGTGAGTGGGTGGTGGGTGGGTGGGTGGGTGAGTGGGTGGTGGGTGAGTGGGTAGGTGGTTGGACATCAAGCCATTGCCTCACAGGTGTTTCAAGCGATAGTGTGCTCCTGTCATCATTTGGCTTTGCTTTGAATAGCAAGGGACTGCATGGTCTCCGCTGCCTGGTGTTAACATTGTTAAATACATTCCACAGATGAAGGAAGTGCTTCTCATCACACCCCCGTTTGAATGTAAATGGGCCTCATGTTGAACGTAGGAACAAAGACACGCATGCTAAAAGTATGAAATAACATTCCAATAATCCAATTCAAAGGAACTTTATGTAAAATATTCTATCCAACAGCGTCCAGTCATACCACTACTCAGGTTTAGGAGCCACTGGTTTCCATGAAGGGGCCACATTCTTCAACCTGATATTAATAACAACATATTTTCTAATGTGCTTTTTAGTGCAATGAGCAAATTATGTTTCTGAAGGCTGGATGGGTTTACGAGCCGTTACCGGAATGTATTTAGTGTTATTTCGAGTGCAGATTGAGTGAATTGAATTGGTGAAATTCTTGCTTCTTAGCTTTTCCTACTGGTATTATTTAAAGTATATAAGTAGGTACAACATTTTTATTATAATAAAACAAATGTAAAAATAAAATACAAATAATAAAATATTTTTTTTTCTATAATGTAATGCAGTTTGCTTATTTAATGAATTGTATGCACTCGCACGCTTCTTGAACCTTTTGGGTTGTATGTTCATTGTTGAATGCACAAATTGCCGGAATTGCTAGCGTCAGCTAAATGAATGTCATGTATTGTAATGTAATATTAGTTTGCTGAGAATCTTTTTACCACACTAATATAGCACCACTATATACGACTGTGTCACGGTGCTTCACACTGCCCCAACAAACACCATTAAACACCAACACCGGGCCAGTGTGTCGGACCCGTCGGTGGTCATCGGTGAACTTTCATGTTGGCCAACACGTGGAATTCGACTTGGGCCAACAAGTGGGGTCTTCGTGTTTTGTTGGGGGCAGTGTGTACAGTGGCACATAACACTGGAGAGTTGCCGTGACAATCTAACTCAATCCAGGTTTTATTTTAGTAGGGCTGAAATAGGATAGGTTGAAAGGTCTGTCGAAAGGTCTGTCCACCCTATAGGATAGGTTGAAAGGTCTGTGGCCATCTCTGATGAGAGCTCCTCAGCTCTCCATCGACGCAAGCACATGATGTGTTTCACATGATGCTAACCTTTAAAGATTGGTCCCTAGCAAAACACTTGTTTTTGTAAGTTGTCCATTTCCAAATCAACCACTCGTTTCATTTCATAAATATGAAATTACAATGTGTGTTCTGGGCTGAAATGACACCGAGCGATATAGGGTGTCACTGGGAGATGGTCATTATGAATGTCTGACGGCTCAAAGAAAAGTGAGTTTAGGGTTTAAGCCGTGCCGTAATTCTTTAAAGCACATCATGTCAGAGTGCCTCCCACTGGTCAAACTCTCATGCCCTCTCTGTTCCCTCTCTGTTCCCTCCTCATCCTTCCTGCTCTTTATCCATCACGTTTACGGCACTGAGGCGGCTGACCGCATCGCTATCAATTACAGATAACGTCAACCCCTAGACTAGAGCCTCTCTCTCTCTCTCTCATTCTCTCTCGCTCTTGCTCTCGCTCTTGCTCTTGCTCTTGCTCTCTCTCTGTGTCTCTCTGTGTATCCTCTCTCTCTCTCTCGCTCTCTCTCGCTCTCGCTCTCTCTGTGTCTCTCTCTGTCTGTTTGTCTCTACATTATTTATTCCATTCTATTCTACTTTAATGTATTCTGTGTATTTAATGCACTCTTAGGCTCCGCTTCCTTACAGAGACAATGAACATCTGCAATCTACAAAGGCGTGCCTCAAACAGGCTTTTACCGATTGACACTGTGTCGCTTTCTAAAATTGACGAAATAAACAAGAAAGCATATCGATTTTGAGGGGGGCTTTACGACATATGATGTTCAGCCAGTCGAATTCATCCACCACCCCCACTTGAAATGGTCTTTGACCAGGCTAATCTCTTGGCTAACTGTTCTCTGATCGCTTCTTGTTAGTTCTTTTCTGTAGCGCTGTTCCACGGACGTGTGAACAGAGCCAAGGCTAAGGCAGAATGGTGGTAGAGTAGAGGTGGTGGGGGAAGAATGACAGTTAGAGTGGATGGCAAAATGGTCCTCTTTACTTGTCTTTGTATTGAGTCAGCCTATTCATGTTATGGGGGATAGTTAGGCTGTACTGACTGTTCACAGAAGATCCATACACTGCAGTGATGGAGAAAGATGTTATCAGGACATAAAGATGGCTCAGCATTTCTTTTTCTTTTTTAAATATGTTTAAAGCTATTTTATGGGCTTTTTTGTTCCTTTATGGACAGGACAGTGAAGAGAGACAGGGAAGCTGGTTGAAGAAGAAGAAAAATGACTTGTAGCATAGGACCACATGTGGGACTCTATCCTGGGTGGCTGTGGTGTTGCTAAACTGTATTCCGGTGGTGCTAAACTGTATTCTGGTGGTGCAGTACTGTATTCTGGGTGTGCAGTACTCTGTTGTGGTGGGGCTGAACTGTATTGCGATGGGGTTGCACTGTATTGTGGTGGTACTGCACTGTATTGTGGTGGTACTGCACTGTATTGTGGTGGTACTGCACTGTATTGTGGTGGTACTGCACTGTATTGTGGTGGTACTGCACTGTATTGTGGTGGTACTGCACAGTATTGTGGTGGTACTGCACTGTATTGTGGTGGTACTGCACTGTATTGTGGTGGTGCTGTTGATCTGTTTAGTGCAGTGCAGTGTTTTTCACCCCCTCCCTAATACGCACTGTGCTTTGCTACGCTGCTGAGGGCTGTGATGTGAGCATACTGTGGCTTGGAGTTCATAATTCATAGACATATGCAGTCTTCCCTTTGAAATCTATTCATAATTGATTCTGTCAGCCCCACCATAGAGATGGTTAGGGGGACTATCCATCTGCATGGCTCCATTGAGGGAGGAAGATTGACTGCTTGTGGGTGCGTGTGCCCTCGCGTGAGGTTGTGTGCGTGCGTGAGAGAGTGTGAGTGTTTGTGCCTGTGTATTGGTGTGCAACTGTGTGTGGTTCCTTGCGTGTGTGTGTCTGTATTCTGTACATATACGCTCCTAGGTTGAAAAGGGGGAGGGGCGGGGGGTGGGGGGGGGAGATGGGTACAACGTAAGACAGGGTATGGTGCAGTGCAGTGTAAAGCCATAGATCTCTCTCACTCCCCCCCTTCCCCTTCCCTTCCTTTCCTCTCCCCTCCTCTCCTTCCTCGCTCTCGCTCTCGCTCTCTCTCGCTCTTATCCTCCTTCAACGGTTTCTGGAGGTATCACTCGATTTTTCACTGACTCCTCTCTACTTTCTTACTCTTTCGTTGAGGCCAATGGAACAGTGCCCTTCGCCTTTCAACAGGCGGCAGAATCACTCCCATGCGTTGACTTCATGGGCGAAGAAGCAGAGTTAATTGCTACCACCCTGTAACCGGTGACAGGAAGTGCCCGGGTCTGCCCTGTGGGGGCTCCAACAGCCACAGTGATGCAAAGCCCGGAAACTAGACGGTGGCCGCGGCCAGATGAACGCAAGGCTTGAGTCACAACGCTGATAGGCTAGGCTGAGCGGGTGGAAACAATGTGGCTGGATGTAATGATATCGGCCAAATGTGTTCATCGCCATGCAGGTAAACGGGATCATGGGTTCGCGTCGGGGGAAGGCGGCTGTTAGGATGACAATAATTAGGTGGGGGCGGGTTAGGGTTGGTTCTGACTGGTGGCTTTATGTGAGGGGTGTGTCCTCATAAGAGCCAATGAGGCTGTATGGGGTTAGTGTGTGACATGTTTAGGGAAGCTTGCAGTACGATGATGGGGTTAAAGGGGGTTCACACGGCGTAGCGTAACCCAGGGTGACTTTCCCGCTGCCTTTTCCAGAGAGGTAAGGCTGGGGTGAGTTGGGAGGCTGTGCGTCACCGCTGATGTATTGCAGTGAGAGAGAGGGAGAGAGAAAGAGAGGCTGGGGGAGAGACAGTGAGAGGTGGAGCGAGGGACTACGCTGATGGCCCAGGGAGCTAACGACTCCATCTGCTCAGCTCACACACATCATTACAACCACCTCTCTCCCTCTCGTTCTCTCTCTCTCTCTCTCTCGCTCCCATTCTCTCTCATTCTCTCTCGTTCAGCCCCTCACTATCTTTATAAGTGTCTCATTCCTATCCTTTCCTTTTCCTTGGGTTTCTGTCTCCAGGTTCTCCCATCTCTCTCTGCTGTCTCTCGCCCACCATGCCTCTGCGTTGTCTCTGCACCTCTCCCTTTTAGCCTTCCATATCCGTCACTCAGTATTATTTTTCCATAGTTGTCCTGTATTCGCAAATCTGCCAACATCTTCCTTTCTCCGGCTCCGTCGCTCTCCCTTTTTTTTTCTCTTTCTCTTTCTCTTTCTCTTTCTCTTTCTCTTTCTCTTTCTCTTTCTCTTTCTCTTTCCCTCTCTCTCTCTCTCTCTCTCTCTCTCTCTCTCTCTCTCTCTCTCTCTCTCTCTCTCTCTCTCTTTCTCTTACTTGCTCACCCAGGCCACACACACACACACACACACACACACACACACACACACACACACACACACACACACATGCACCTCTCTCTCTCTCTGCCCTAATTTACTGTTGTTGTTTTTTCACCAGCTGCACCTGTTTTCCCATCGCGGCGGTACAGAGGAAGTTGTGGCACCAGCCTGGCCGTGTTTCGCACTGCGGGAAACACAGTGGCATGCTAGTAGTACTCAAATACAATGGCTGCATTTGTAGCTTTGCTTTAATCTGTATAAGGCTGTGACAAGCATGTCACATTAAGAGCCTCCACATCTCTCCCTTTTCTGTTGTCATGACAAACCCCCTCGCCATGAACCTCCCTTTCCTGGGGGAGGGAGGGGGACGTACATGCTCTTTCTGCTGATTCTGCTGCATTTGTAATTTAGTCCATACGGCATAAGTCACCATACATACTGCTATTTGGAATACACCACACACTGTTGGCTGCACACTTTTCAACACATATGCACGCATGTACGCATGCACAATAATGTGCATATATGCTCATGCCCAAAGAAAAGACCCCAAAATATATGTATGCAATTTGTGTGTGTTTGTGTTTGTGTGTGTGTGTCTGTCTGTCTGTCTGTCTGTCTGTGAGCACACACACACACACAGACGCGCTGTGTCTTCCCCCGTATATCACGGTGAACAGAAGATCAGGGGTGGAGATCACTATGACAGGTTAACTGTCTTTCAGAACATCAGTTCTTTCATCTGCACCTCTCCAACCTCTTCCAACCTCCACATCACTCAGTAGGCTTCCTTATAAAATATGTCACCTTACCCTTCAAAGTGTGTGTGTGTGTGTGTGTGTTTGTGTATGTGCGCGCACCTTTGTGCGTGTCTGCATGTTTTTCGGTTTGTGTTTTTTTAGGGACCGGAATTGGCAGGGACCCCACAATACGATATATCAACGATTTGTTGTGAGCTGATACGATATGTATTGCAATTCTGTAAATATTGTGTAGTTTTAGATTTAGTTTTTTTAGCATTTTTCTTAGTAACGTGGCTGACCAAACAGAACATAGTTTATGTGAATCGACTATTAGCGAATGCTCCATTGTGCCCATTGTAGGACAGTACAATCAATTTGCTTCCAATAAATTCACACATTGATAAATCTGGATTAGGTTTCAGTGAACAATGTGAACCTGACTAAGTATCACGGAAGCAGAATCCTGATACTTACGTAAATAGACTTTGTCCCCCTTCCCTACTGTCTTTGCTCTATCTGTGTATCCCTTCACTTAAAGTTGATGAGTTTGTACATGCACATATTCATTCATTCATTCACATTCATTAATTGATGTATGCATATGCATCTGAATTTATCATATATTCCCTTGGGCGTGGTGAAGGAAAGAATGAGGTAATGTACAGGTCCTGTGGTATGGTACAGTTTGCTAGCGTACGGTATGGTACAGTATGGTATGGAACGATGCTATGGTATTCTACAATATATTACGGTATGATATTGTATGGTACAGTATGGTATTGTACAGTATGGTATGGTAGGGAGCATTATGGTACAGAACGGTGTGGTTATGGTACATTATGGTACAGTATGGTATGGTAAAGTACAGTATGGTAAGGTACAGTATATTACGGTATGATATTGTATGGTACAGTATGGTATGGTAGGGAGCATTATGGTACAGAACGGTGTGGTTATGGTACATTATGGTACAGTATGGTATGGTAAAGTACAGTATGGTAAGGTACAGTATATTACGGTATGATATTGTATGGTACAGTATGGTATTGTACAGTATGGTATGGTAGGGAGCATTATGGTACAGAACGGTGTGGTTATGGTACATTATGGTACAGTATGGTATGGTAAAGTACAGTATGGTAAGGTACAGTATTTTACGGTATGATATTGTATGGTTATGGTTCATTATGGTACAGTACAACATGGGATTGTACAGTATGGTATGGCATGGTACAGGATGGTATGTTGCAGTAGGATTTGGTACGGTTCATCCGCCGCACAGCCTGCTTATACCAGACACATGATGTGCTGATGGAAAGCAGCAGAATCGAATGGTGGGCAGTATTAACAAGCTCCAGGGCCGGCAAATACAAGCTGGCCCTGTGAACCCATGAGAGAACCTGACCCCGTAAACCAATGGGAGAAGCTGACCCCCTGAACCAATGTGAGAACCTGACCCCGTAAACCAATGGGAGAAGCTGACCCCCTGAACCAATGTGAGAAGTTGACCACCTGAACCAATGGAAGAAGGTGATCCTGTGAACCAATGTGAGAAGCTGACCTCATGAACCAATTAGAGGAGAGTAGGAGAGTTGGGGGTGGAGGAGGAAGGCACCTGAACGTCCAAACATAGAAGGAAAAATATAGCTGATAGCTATGAATCATGATTTATTTGCACTGAATATATATATATACATATATATATATATATATATATATATATATATATATATATATATATATGGTCCTTCAGGATTTGTATATATATTTCATAAGTATCACACATTGGGTTGACCACCATTGTCAGTATAAACAATCATAAGAAAAATGTCAAATATCTTGGACTGTTTAAATCACAAACATGTACTTTTTTGTGTTGTTATGATCAGAAGTACAAAGGTACCGCAATAATACATGTGGCACAAGGGAGGGGTTCTCTTTGGATTGTATTCATTATTATATTTATGTTTTATTTTTTATTCATGAGATGAAGTAGCTTAACTTTATTCTTGAGTGTTTGTTACTCAGTGTGTGAGTGTGCACCTGTGTTTGTGTGCTTATGTGTGTTTGAGAGAACAACATCATGATGACAACGTCACCCATTCAAATTTGATTATGTTATTCATGATGGAATTAGTGCCTGGTTGGCTTCATATTGTTTTTGTGGGTGTAAGAGCTTATATCAATGAGGTTGTATGACACACACACACACATAGTGAATCTCCAATCCTCTACCACTGTTGATTTGCACTCTTTTTTTGTTTAGCTATTTATGTGCTTCATTCAGATGATATTGACTCTTTTGAATGCCACCCCTTTATGCATTTATGGTGCAGCTTCTGCAAATGTACACACACACACGCATACAATCTTAGACACACACTTAGACACACAGGCGCACACGCAGTGCTCCTCCTTTATTGCGGTCACCATTGTGTGATCCTCTTCTCTGCTACATCCACATGTGTCTCTTCTCCCTCCCTTATACCTTCATCCATCATCCTGACCCCCACCACCACTCTCTCTCTCGCTCTCGCTCTCGCTCTCGCTCTCGCTCCTTCTCCCCCTCTCTCCCTCCATCTTTCTGCTTGATCTTGATGTTGACCCACCCCCATCACTGTCCCTTATTATCCAGATTCATTAGCATCCTCATTCCTACACACACACACACTCACACACACACATTATTCATGCTCCCCTCGCACCACTTCTTAACTGATTTCACCGGTCTCTGTCTCGCTCTCTCGCTTTCTCGCTCTCTTGCTCTCTCGCTCTCTCACTCTCTTGCTCTCTCGCTCTCTCTCTCTCGCACACGCACATTACAGAGCTGCAGGTGCAGCTAGCCGTCTGTCACTGATAAACCTGATAAACAGCTGACATCAGAGAAGACACCTGCAAAGTGTGTGTTTGTGTGTGTGTTTGCACACGTTTGTGTGTGCGCACACGCGCGTTTGTGTGTGTGGATGATGTTTGTGCTCTTGTGTTTATTGTTAATAAAGTCTAAATTGAGTCAGAATTGCTGTGGGTGCTGTAGACTTCTGAAAAGCCTTAGAACTCTATAAACTAGGTCATATGCTGGTGGTACACACGCACACACACACACACACACACACACACACACACACACACACACACACACACACACACACACACACACACACACACACATATCCCAGTGCACCTCTAATACTACGGGATAAAGTGGGTTTTAGACTCCCCCAGCCCTCTCCTTTGTGAGCCAATCTCTGGGTGATTTTTTTTGCTGGTCATAAACCCCCGCTCTAATCTAAACTCTACAGTGTTACCAGGAAATAAATAAAAGCTAGTATCTTTTTTGTATTTATTTTATAAGGGGCCCGGCTGCAGCTCTGTGGCGCTATGGAAAAGGGAGTGGATCGCATTCTCCTGTGATTGAGGGACTCTTGAGCATGGCATCTGTTGAGGTGGTCGCTGGTTGCTCTGTGTAGCAGGAACGCCGGGAGTACCTGGATACGGCTTAAGCATCCCATTAGTGAATCTATTTCTATTACCATCCTATTTCTACGTTGTCAACTTTTTGTGTCGCCTCTGCGATTTCTCTCATTGACTACGCGGCTGTGATGTTGTCGTAAAAGCTACACTCATCCATACGCAATCTCTTAGCCCCGCGGCTGGTGAACAGATATCATGGGGATAGCACGGCGTCACTTACATGGCTTTGCCAAGAGAAAAATGAAAGGTATAACATCATGCTCGTGTGCTTTGGAATCGCAACCATCCGTTCCTTGATGCAAAGGAGGAAGTGGAAATCGGCATTCCACTGTGGGGGGGGGGGGGGGGGGGGGGGGGGGGGATGTGATGGCTACAGCTGATGCAGGGCCGTCTGCGCCATGTCTATTCAGGTCATGCTCATAAGATTTGTGGGACGTCACGTGACATCACGGCACGCAACCGCCACCGCAATCCCTCATTGGTCACACTGACTCACACAGCCCTGTCTCTGGAACACACACACACACGCATGCGTGCACATGGCCACACGCACACATGTGTGCACGTTCACACGCACGCGCACTCTCATTGACATGCATATATAATGACATGTTTAAAGCTCTGTTCAATAAACACACCTAAAGAAGGGGTATATTGACCCTCTGATTGAGACAATCTCAATATCCAATCACTATATCACATAAGATTGTAACCTGCACTAACACAATGTTGTTACCTTCACTAACACAATATTGTCACCTGGATCCCATTGTCTTCTTCCTTGTGTGTCTGTGTGTGTGTGTGTGTGTGTGTGTGTGTGTGTGTGTGCGCGTCAGTGTGTCAAACATGCACGCACGCACGTACGCACGCACGTACGCACACACACACACACAGGTATAAGTATGTCCACCTTTTACATGTGAAGCAACAAGGAATATCTACATATTACACACTGGTAGAGAAACATTTAATAAGCGGGAATATCGAGCACAAAGTGTGTCACACTCCTAACGCATGTGTTCCTCCATAAGCAAAGCAATTATGAAGAACAAGAGGAGGCAGCGATGTCATGGTGCCAGATCTGCAGCTGTAATTCACACTGGCGGCCACTAGAGGCTCTCTATGACTCACTAATACTGTCCACTGTGACTGCTCACAGTGGACGGTTCATCACAAGGCTGACGGTCACGGTTCAGATCTGCAAATGTATCCGATTCAATTAAAGTTAATCTGGTGAAATCCATCATCGCCGGCCGTTCCCCCTCTACGTCAGGCCGTGTTTGCTGCGTGGTGTCGGTGTCTCTCGCCCTAATTCAGCCATTGTTCCATTGTAGCCCCACTCTTTATCAGTCACACAGTTAACATGGCTCACCCACATAATCCTTGGCTCTACTTGTTTATCTTTCATCTTAAATCCGCGGCGTTTCCGGTGAGTTAGGGTATTATTATACCAACGCAGACATTTAACTTAACCCTGTTCACTCATTAACTTTGGTGCGTTAACGGTGCCAATACACAGAGTTAATATCAATATGCCCACCTCTAGATACAATCCTCCATTCGCTGTATTTTACCATTTATTTTGAAGCGCATCTCCCAATAACGGATGTGGAGTGTGTGAGCAGCCTACTCCCTCTCCCACCAACACACACACACACACACACTCAAACACACACACCAGAATCAGGAGGTCTGCAGTGTGGTGAACGTGTTTAGACTGCTTATATTTTGTCAAATACATTGTATATGTATTGCTAATATGTGTGTGTCTCTGTGGATCTATGTGTGGTATATGTGTGTGTAATAGAGTGTGACTCTAATTCAGATGTTATAATAATTCTTGACAAAACATATTGACTTTTTCCTTCCTCATGTGTATGTTTCTGTGTGCTTTTATGTATGTATGTATGTATGCGTGTATCGAGAATGTTGACGCGTGTTTGTGTGCTTGTGCGTGTGTGTGCACTGCTCTCCGCTGCTGTGTTCTGAATGCTGATGTGTCACGCTGCAGCACTGGCCCACTTACACCCCTCTCTAGTCTTCTTCTCGCTCCCCCTTCCATCCCTCTCTCTCGCTTCCCTCTCCCCCCTCATCTCTACGTCTCATCTCTCTTAGTTTACTTACTCCCCCCCATCTCCTCCTAACACCTCTTCTCCCAACTCACGACCATCTCTAGTTGACTCATTGCTTTCCTTACTCATCTATCTCTTCTTTCTCTTCAGATCCCGAAGGATATTTTTCTCACTCGTCTTTTACTTAGCACCCATCTATCGCTTCTGCGTACTTGGTGTTTCTTGGCAGTTCTTCTTGTTCTTCGCAGAGCGCTCTTTCTATTTCCTCACCTCCTGTCGTGGGTGCACTGAAACACGCACACGCAAAAATTGTTGTCCGTGTTCTGCGTACAGTGTGACTGTAGCCTCACCACCGCAACACATCTCCCTTTCTGTCTCTCCTCTGTCTCTCTCTCTCTCTCTCTCTCCCACCCTCTCACAGGTATACCTGCCGCGCACACAACACATTCACTCAAACACTAGCACTTGCTCACTAACACACCCCCCCCCCCCCCCCCCCCCCCCCCCCCCCCCCCCCCCCCCCCCCCCCCCCCCCCCCCCCCCCCCCCCCCCCCCCCCCCCCCCCCCCCCCCCGCACCCTCTCTCTTTGTGTCAACCAATCAAGCCGACCGACCGCATTCACTTTCATCAGCTGGGGGAAAAGCCACAGCCTGTGACAGCACTGTGACAGCTCGCAGCCCGCAGCAGCCCACAGCAACCCACATATGTCCATGCCAGAAAGCGGAGGCTAGCGCTGCAAAAAAAGCTGTCTCTGTGTCGGCAGTGTGTGTCCCTCTGGCCAGGCAGGAGGCAGGGACCCTGTTAATGAAATGCGATCACCACATCCCATAATATAACAAAATAAAAAATAAAAAACACACAGACACACATACACTCACACACTGATGAAGATCTGGGCTCACAAGGTCCCCACCCAGCCCAAATAATAGATGGTGAAGTCTCATGAACATCTGCCTCTGGGTCCGTCAAAAGCCGCTGTTGGTCTTTGCAATTATGCATTTATTAGGGTAGTATAATGAGCCCTGATGGACTCCACAGATATCCGCTGTGCTCGTGAGAGCTGCCTCAGCAGTGTCGAAGAGATGAAAAGAATAGTCTCGCCTACCGAAACCCCCAAAAAGGCGCAGTCCAATTTTCTCAATGAAAAACCCTGCAGCTGAGATAAAGATGAATGATGAGCCGCTTATTTTGCACAGCGCTGCATTTAGCCCGTTTCTCATCGGGACTTGTTATGCCGTTTGTGTGCATAGTGCCGGGCGCCTCTCGTCTTGCATGCATCACATGGCCTTGTCTAAAGGCTCATTGGCCTGTCCTGAATATGTATTGCTAGTTATTATACACCCTGTTGTCACAAGGGCTTAACACCAAGGGAGGCCGCCGTCTTAATATTTAGCGTCCCTAGCCTCAGGCCAATTTTCTTCTAAATTGATAACAATCGGTGAACAACCTACTGAGATAATAGCAGTTGGCAGTACACTCATACATGCCCTCCATAGATCCCACCGTGGCCTGTACGAAGGGAGAGGTGCTGTGTGTTGGTGACTGGTTCCGCGGGGGCAGGATTGCATATGCATACACATGTCGTCCAGAGACAACCATGAGGGAGTTGGGCTTAAACACGTGTGGGAGCAATACAGAGATACAAACGACTGAATCGACCCCTAGACTAGTGTATGGGCCGGGCCGGGCTCAAAATAGAAGCAGTAATTTAAGCAGCAAAATACAAGCGGTGCTTATGCAACATTAATGATACCTAATAAAGCTCTCAACTTGGTCTCTCTCCGCTTGGTTGCGCAAGCAAGACAATACAAGGAACCGTTGCTTTTTTACTTCATGGTTCTGCTCTGGAGGGTACACCGTGGTAAGCCAATTTTCCGACTTGCCAATGATTGATTTTGTGGCCGGATCCGATTGCAAAATGTGGCACAGTACATTTTGTGTGCAACTCTTTCAGAAAGTACTGGTGCTTCTTAGCCTTGTGAGACCATCCATATATTCAATGAATATCAGTCGGTCTTGGCTGAGCAGGAATTGATTTCCACATATGGGCGGGGCATCACAACCTAAAAAAATAAAACAGCCAATCAGATGAAATCACTGAGTGACCCTCTTGCCGAATTCAAAAACATATTATCCTCTGAAAAAGCCTTACGTGGAAAATGTGTTATCTTTTAACAGCGTTGTTCTGTCTATTTTATATGCAAAGGTTTTGATTGCTCCATCGATTGCTACACTTTCCTTGGCCACCGCCACCGCAATTCTGCAGACTGCTGTACCTTGTTTATCCAGAGCTAAAACTCCTCCCCCTAGAGCTGATTCGTCCTATCATAATTTTGGGGGAGGCTTTCGACATTGTCGAGGCCAGACTGATCAGCAGAGAGAATGCTAACTTGTGAAATCGTGATGGTGTCACGAGGCTAGTCGCTTCTAGCTGTCTAGGTGCTGAGTCTGGGTCTTTGTCCAGTCTTCATTTGTTGCCAAGCTGCATCCCCCTTTTGACCTTCTTTCTTTTCTCTGTCTTCCCAAATAATAACCTAGATTCTTCAAGTGTCAAGTTTTTGTTCCACACCTTAGGATATGGGATGCCCAGTTTTGAAAGATCTCAATGGGATCAAGTTTTTATTTGAAGGCATTTATCTGTCTGGGCGCTATTTTGCCCACAGTCCAGCGGTGAAATGGACAACAAAAAAAACTAAATATATAGTTAAGTGAGTATTTTGGCGCCATACCAATTATATAAAAGACTGAGAGCAGCACAATATTTGTCAACATGGACTCTCATCCAAGACGCACACGGTGCGCCGACATGCAGATTGCTCCTTTTGTTTACCTGCCAACATGGATTAGTACAGAAATGCCTTACAGGCGTTCTGCGTGTTTGTATTTGTGCGTGACTCTGTGTGCGAGTCAGAAATGGAGGGAGACCAAGAGAAAGAGAGAGATTCATAGAGACGGGGGGGGGGGGGGGGGGGGGTAGGGGGAGAGAGAGATGTTTATCTCATAACAAAAGGAAACCATGTTTTTTCTTTCGGGCATAGCCACAACACAGGACACTTTTTAACCATGGGATGTAGGGCCGTGCGCCGCGAGGATGCATTACAGAGCGTCGCGGCTTACTAGATAAGTGTGTTAGATACGCCAGGCTACATGCGTGTATGCGCGCGCGCGCGTGCTTGTGTATGTCACAGTTGTCTGAGCGTTAAACACAAGTCCCGTGCACACGGGAACCTCCCAAGAATCAAGGGTTTGAAAAATGTGTGAAAAAGGCTTCTCTTGAGACACACACACACACACACAAACACACACATATACACTAACACAGACAAAAGCCTCACATGCTCTTCCGTCACTGCATGCTGGTGAAACAGCAGGATGTTTACTTGTGACAGGAAGGACTGTGAGCCACTCCAGGGCTACCTCGTTAGGTGGATCCAGTATGTCGGTCGTGTGCGAGTGTCTAAGCTGTGTGCGTCCATGCCTGCGTGTGGTGTGTATGTGATGTCCACAGAATGAATGCTTACTCTGAATTAATACTGTGTGGGCATGTGTGTGTGTGTGTGTGCATGTTTGTGTACTGGTTTGGATGTCATTGCAGATTTGTGTTTGGACAGCGGCGTTGCAGCCGCTGCATGCAAGGATGCATCTGGACAAGTGTGTCTCTCGGCCTGTCCCTGGTCTTCCTAAGATGGAGGCGGAGGTTTGTTCAGGGCAGCGTTCTCTCTTCATGTCCTTGCCCTGGTTTGCAGAGGCGCGTGACTGAGCTGAAAGTGAAGGAAGGAGAGAGAGAGAGAGAGAGAGAGAGAGAGAGAGAGAGAGAGAGAGAGAGAGAGAGAGAGAGAGAGAGAGAGAGAGAGAGAGAGAGAGAGAGAGAGAGAGAGAGAGAGAGAGAGAGAGAGAGAGAGAGAGAGAGAGAGAGAGAGAGAGAGAGAGAGAGAGAGAGAGAGAGAGAGAGGTCCATGGGAGCCAATGAGGGACAAATTAAATAAATGAGAGGAAGATAGAAAACAAACGAGTGGAGGTCAGAGAATTGAGAGGGGGGGGGGGTATAGCTACAATGGTGAACACAGACTAGAAATAAAACTTAAAAATAAAAAAATGACAGAAGTTAAAGGTTAACAGTGATGCATATAGCTTCTAAAAAGAGAAGGGGGGAAAAGGCAGATTCCTGTACGGCATGGGTGAGAATTATGATAAGCGTTAAGATGAGCATTACAATGAGCATTATGATGAGCGTTATGATGAGCATTACAATGAGCGTTATGATGAGCGTTATGATGAGCATTACAATGAGCGTTACGTTGAGTGTTATGATGAGCGTTATGATGAGCGTTACGTTGAGTGTTATGATGAGCGTTATGATGAGCAAATAATGAGCGTTATGATTAGGATTATGATGAGCGTTATGATGAGCGTTATGATGAGCGTTATGATGAGCATATAATGAGCGTTATGATTAGGATTACGATGAGCGTTATTATGAGCGTTACGATGAGCGTTATGATGAGCGTTATGATGAGCATATAATGAGCGTTATGGTTAGGATTACGATGAGCGTTATGATGAGCGTTACGATGAGCGTTACGATGAGCGTTATGAGCATTACGATGAGCATATAATGAGCGTTATGATTAGGATTACGATGAGCGTTATGATGAGCGTTACAATGAGCGTATAATTAGCGTTATGATCTGCATTATGATTAGGATTATGATGAGCATTATGATGAGGGTTATGAAGAGCGTTATGATAAGCATTAATATGAGCAGTAAGATGAACATCATGATGAGCGTTATGTTTAGCATTATATTGAGTGTTATGATGAGCACTATGATTTAGTATTATGATGAGCTTTATGATGAACGTTATGACGAGCTTACCGTTTTGACCGTTTTGAGCAAGACCTGACACAGACGTAGGCCGGCTTTATTTTCTTCATAAAATGAATAGATTATTAATGAAAGGCTCTCACAACAATGTACATGCTAACGTCTTGTGAACACCCATTAACTTCAGGGCTGCTGCTCCAGTGCTACCCTCGACTTCGGTTTGTCTGTCTTCTTGT
This sequence comes from Lota lota, assembly GCA_026745465.1. Lineage (NCBI taxonomy): Eukaryota > Metazoa > Chordata > Actinopteri > Gadiformes > Lotidae > Lota > Lota lota. The sequence goes on along the minus strand of JACYXH010000568.1, from coordinate 1,440,951 downwards.
CACCCAACGCTGCTTATTCGTTGTGGATTCATTCATTGAGCTGGTCTCTCTCTCTCTCTCTCTCTCTCTCTCTCTCTCTCTCTCTCTCTCTCTCTCTCTCTCTCTCTCTCTCTCTCTCTCTCTCTCTCTCTCTCTCTCTCTCTCTCTCTCTCTCTCTCTCATCTCTTTCTCTTTCTCTCTCTCACTCTCACTCTCTCCCTCTTCTCCTTCCTCCCCTTTCTGCCCATGGTTCACAGTCCTAAGTCCAATTAGCCTATTCGAGCTTGCAAAAATGACTATGTGTGTGTGTTTGTGTGTGTGTGAGATGAGCATGAAATAGGATTTTAGATTGTCTAAGTCAATCGGCTGCCTTGCATGAAAGGGGGTGGTAGATACAAAAGCTTCAGGGGCTCATGGGCAGATGGATGGATGGTCCATGGGGTTGGATGGTCCATGGGGGTTGGATGCTATCCCATATGTACTTTTATACGTAGCGTTTGTGAGTGTGTATGTGTGTGTTTGTAATCAGATTTGATTATCAGTCTGCATGAAACTTTAATTCAGACTTTGAATTTGATTACAATTGTTTATCATACATTTGCTGTCCTGTCTCTCAACTCTCAACCTGTCACTCAAAACAGGCTTGGGAAATAAGCAGAGAGGAGAGCAAGCTTGGGAAATAAACAGACAGGAGACATATGCAGTGTTTAATAATGGTTAGACATGTTATTGTCTCATATTCAATGCCAGTCAGCCAGAGTTTTTTGGGGTTTGTGTTGACAATCTCATCCCCGTTGGTCCTCTTTACAAGAGGCTCCTTTCCAAAATGGACCAAATATAAATCCTTAATGGTCTAACATTTCAGGCTCCTGTCTGGTCTGGTCTGGTTTGGTCTAGTCTGGTCTGGTCTGGTCTGGTCTGGTTTGTGTACCAGTTCCCCAGACCTGCATCCTAACCTAAGAACCCAGAACTTAGAATGGCCAACACGCTCTTTACAATGGACTACTGTATATGGTCTCATCCCTGAATATCCAGCTTGCATGACCAGTCTCGAGTACCAATACTACAAATCTTGACCTATGCACTAAAGGAAACCATAGTTCCGGTCTGACTTATTTAAGTAGGAATCCTCCAAAACCTGCTCCATCCCTTCTTAAGTATGCACACCAGGTACACTTGAAGTACAATGAATGCAAATATAAAACAACGTCAGCAAAGTAGTGACAAAGTTTTGGATGGATGGTCAGATATACTGAAAAGGGGGATAGGGCGTGTGGAAAGTGGTCATACGAGGCGCTCAAGCCCTTCTAACCGTGTTGGACAGGATCATGCCATAGTCACAGGGTTAGCTCTGGTTGTCTTTAGAACTGTGACCGCCCTCCAGCACACTCACCCCTCAGAGTAGTAATCAGTGAGGGTGGAGGGTTCTTGTGCCCCCACCCTCACAGTGACACACACACACGCACACACACTCAGAGATTGCTTCAGGGGCTTTTGCCATCTCAGACTTTGAGTGGCGTGGTGGTATTGAGGGCAGTGGATGGATAGATGGATAAATTGGTGAATGGATGGATGGATGGATTCAAGGGTGGAGAACCAGGAAATGAAGATGGTGTGAGGGGGGTTGTTCAGTTCCATTGTGGTGAATACGAGTCCTGCTCTAACTGCTTCTGTTTTGAGGCCTAGTTCCACTGAGTTGGATATCGGGCATCTCCTTGGTTTGGCCCTCAGTTTAAATGCGATGTCGGTTTGAAGACTTATGAAGACATTTTCATGATAAATGATGATAGTTAACACTAGCTGGCCAATATTCCACATCAATAAAGTTTGCATGATATATTTTTGTAACTATTGATAACATCTAGGGTTGGGCGATATCCATTTTTTTATCGTTATAACCTCCCCCTTAAACACTGCGGTTTACGGTTCATCCATCAAATAAAGGAAACTTGTATAATTAAGCGGAAGCGCATCTTATAACGTTTGTTTCCAATGTGGCATGAGCTGCTACACTGTCTTCTGCCAGTGTGGACTAGGTGTATGTTGGAGTTATAGAATAACGATTGGCGCACGTCCAACCATATTCTCTGGCCTCAAATGACCGCAGCGGACAGCAGGCCTATTGCAGATAGAGAAAGATGGAGCTAGAGAAGTGTGAAAAAATGAAACAAGCGCTTATAACGAGAGACATATTTTGAGACGTTGTTGATATGACACACACACAAAAGCATCTAATGCATGTGTCAACAAACATGCACACAGAGGTGACTATCAGTGCAAAAGTGATCAATAAAATCGATCATTGATCACATCCTTTAGCCCGATCCCTAACACCCAGCACACAGGCCTTCAATCGGTGTGTGTGTGTGCGTGTCTGTGTGTTTGTGTCCAGCTAATTAACAGTTCAGTTAGTTGCAGGAAGCTGATGACATTGCTGTGTCAATGACAACACATACAAACAAACTGGCAAAAAAATGTTTTGCCCAACTGGCTAACAAGACAGAGAGAGAATAAGAGGGAGGTTCATTTCATTAACGAGTTTTATGGAATGATGAAAAGAGGCGGCTGTGAGGAGAAGAAGACAGGATTGAGTGAGTGAGAGTGGGAGGCCGGGGAAGAGAGAGGAAGAGCTAATTGAACAATAGTGAGACAGAGAGATACAGAGGGAAGAGGATGAAGCGTTGAGAGAGGATTTTGTCTGCAGCAAAATCATGTTTCATATGCAGACACACCGCCACTGTTCACAATCACTTCATGTATGTTGGCTCCTTGGCTGTTCTCGCTGCTAAAATGCAGGTAATTAATTCCCTGTAAGTCTCACCAAAAAAGGCAACAGCAGGCACAATATGTATCCTTAACATTCGACGTTGAACAGCTCCTTGCAAGTTGTCTTATTCGACTCTCCAACAAAGTGGATTTCAATGATTTTCCCAAATAATTGATTTGAGGGTTAATACCACTCATGGTATTAACCATCAGCTATACTGGTTAACCATCAGCTACACTGCTATTAACCATGTATCTCTTGGCACAATAAGATATTGCCATTTGGCCAGTTCGTGTACTGCAGAGGTTCATTTTCTTGACACATCTTGTGTATGTATATGTGTAAATCAGTTGTGTGGATGTATGTGTGAGAGAGAGAGACTTTGAATTAAAGTGAGGACAAGAGAGAGAGACTGCTACTGAGAATCAATGCTCCAGCCTCTTTTTGTTCTTTTCTGGCAATTACATTTTTAGGCCGAATGCTCTTTGTGTGTGTGTGTGTGTGTGTGTGTGTGTGTGTGTGTGTTTCTGTCTTTAATGTGTTTATTTTCACACTTTCACATCGGTCATTTACTGCTAACCCTACATAAAAAATCATCCAAATGTATCCATTTGTATCCAAATAAACAAATCCATAAAATTAATTTGTACAAACTCACTCCAACTCAACAAAGTAGCATTATATTTTCTGAACAAGGATGTCGTGCTGATCTCTTTGATTTGATGATGTGATATATAATGCTGATCTATGTCATGTTTACAATGTTGTTCTGGATTAATATACAGTTGCTGCAATAAACATGGATGTGCACACGCAGGCACTCACCCACACACAAACGCGCGCACACACACACACACACACACACACACACACACACACACACACACACACACACACACACACACACGCACACAGGGCAATTATCAATATCCCTCTGTAATTATGTTGAGGTTCTGCCCAAATAGCTATTGATTGCACTCCCACACTGAAGGGAGTACTGCTGTAGTCTCAATATTTGATATTATTGGATGGAATAATCTCCCCAATGGGTGAAATAGTAGGGAAAATAAGTGTTGCATAAGAGTACTTGGGACCCCTACTGTTTCATAGTATTAATGTATTATTATTAATTGTGTGTGTGTGTGTGTGCATGTGAATAGCATAAAGGTACTTGTAAGAAATAGTAAACTGACATTTGAAATAGATACAAGCCTTAAAGAGTCTATGACACATTTAAGGTCAGAACCAAGACCACTATGTTTTATATAAGTAGTCAATAGAATAAGTAGTCCAGTGATCGTTCAGCTCGCGTCAGGAGGACACCTTGTCTCTGAAGAGACGATGAGCCATGCGATTAAGTCTCTGAGCGTGGTGTGCGCGAGAGACATTCACACCTGTTTCTCGCTCTCTCTTCACGCGCACGGTGCACTCCGAGAGTGAGAGAGAGGAGTGAGTGTCAGACCGTCCCCCAATGATGAAAGATGACTAATCGCCTTGACGACCACCAGACTTATGCAATGACAGGGTGCATTTATAGCCGGTGTAATCTCAGATCTCCCCATGAGGGTCTTTCACTGGTGTTTGTGGTTGTGAGGGTGTGGATGTGTGTGTGTGTGTGTGTGTGTGTGTGTGTGTCTGTGAGTGTTCTTATCATATGTATCTGTATTATATACTGCTGCATGTGGGAGGATGTGCGGGGTCTGATATTAAGTTGTGAAGACAGAGAGAGTTGGAGTGTGGAAGAGGGCGGGGAGGGGATTTGAGTGAAACACAAACCAATAGGTATGCTCATGTGTTTAACAGTGTGTGTGTGTGTGTGTGTGTGTGTGTGTGTGTGCGCGTGTGTCTCTCTCGCTCTCTCTGTGTCTCTCTCTGTGTCTCTCTCTGTGTCTCTCTCTGTGTCTCTCTCTGTCTCTCTCTCTCTCTCTCTCTCTCTCTCTCTCTCTCTCTCTCTCTCTCTCTCTCTCTCTCTCTCTCTCTCTCTCCTCCGCCACACTCCTATCTGTCTGCCAGTGTGACTGGTGTCTCTCTGAGTGCTGCTTGAGAAGGAGGCGTTCTAGTGCCGCCTCAGCAGTTCCCCTGCCAGCAACCACAACACATCAAGTCGCACACACACACACACACACGCGAAGGAAAATGGACACAAGTGATAGCCAAGAAGAGTTAATGTGAGAGAGAAAGAGAAAGAAAGACATAGAGAGAGAGACAGGGAGAGACAGATGGAGACAGCGAGATAGATACAGAGAGAGACAAAGAGAGAGAGAGAGAAAGACAAGGAGAGAGAGTGAGACAGAGAGAGAAAGAGAGACAGGAAGATGGAAGGGCAGGAGGGGGGGGAGGAGTTTGGGAGGAGGAGGATGATGAAGAGCAGAGTGAGCAAGGAAGGAGCGTTGCCAAAGCTTTACCCATCAAACACCCACTCAATACACACACACACACACAAACACACACATTAGCGGTCCCGGGATGTGATATCCCAGGGGGAGGGGACTGGTGAACGTAGAACATGCTGGCTAAGAACCAATATCCCACCACGTTCGCTTCCACTCTTTGGTTCTTACTCGAACTGCAAGGAAAACCAACCTTTACACCGCTATCATTCACTTGATTTGATATCAGCGATTTCCTGTCACTGGGACAGTTCCTCCTCCTCTGAGTCCTGGCTTGTGTCGGCTAACAAGCTACGCCACAGGCCATTAGCCTGCTGAACGGGCCAGCTCAGCGCAGCAGTGCACCCCTGGCACTGTTCAAGGTGGAGCGACCCGTAAAGAGAGGTGTTGATGGTGGCGGTCGCCTCCCCAGGCCACTACCAGAGATACGAGAGAGCTAGCAGACCAGGTCCAATCTCGGTGAACGGGCCCTTTACACTCTCTTCCGCGTCATACTTGTCTCGGCCGGTCATGTCGCTGGAGGCGGGGATCTGTAAGTGCATGATTGGCTGACAGTGAACACAAACTCTTGGCAAGCACCTGACAAGCTAAAACATCCTGTCCGGACACCAACACTCTTAGACAAAGTGTCTGAATAGGTTTCCGGCTGCTGTAGAAATAGACGTGTTGAAATCCCCTTCCGAAAGCTCCATCGACTGGAATGGGCCAATGAGTTTCTCTTCGCTACAATATCTCCGTGACAAATCAGAAAAAACAACACCTAGCTTTGCCCTTTTAGGTTTTTGGTTCCCGGCCCAGGCTCTGTGTCGTCTTCC
>JACYXH010000568.1:1412500-1425000 GCA_026745465.1 Lota lota | reverse complement strand
TCTTTATCCAGAGAAACATACAAGATGATGTCCAAAAACAAAACAAGAATGAAAGGGGGTGATCTGATGCAAACCTGATTAATATTTAGTAAACTAGAAAACCAAAGGAATTTTGAGCTTTATTAGTAACATAACACATTAAAAAGCTCTCACTATCACCTGGCCTGAAGACATTATTTGTACTTGCTTAGTAGTTTGTCGTTGTTACCTCTCTTTGTGTTGACAGCACCACCGTCGCTCCAAAGAGAAAATGTGCTCCCCGGCCAGAGAGCCCGCTATTGTGCAAAGTGACATAGTATCTCTTTAATACGATTTATATGATCATTTTGATGATTATTTTCATTTGGTTAACGCCTGAACAGTTCAATTTCTTGTAGCTTTTATGCTAGCTGTTCGTATACATTTTTTAGTAGTTGCGTTGGAATGGACAGGAGATACTTTGAAAATACCTTTCCCATGAAGAATTGCTCCAATAAGGTGCTGATATTAGTCCAGGACAAGAATTTGGTTTTTCTGGCTGTTTATCTTTTTACATATAGGATACCATGGCAACGCACTCGTACACGTGCGAGTTGATACATATTTATCTTTGCACCACAATCATTTTTCATAGCATATGCGATTAAAACTGTTGATTTGATCGTTACACACCTCCCAAGATAAGAAACAGAAAATATTGAGACCCATTTGGTTCTTTCTTCACTATTATTTCTGGCCCAACCGCGCCCCCACACGGAGCTATAATGAGGACCCCGCTGTATTCCCGTGGATCACGTGAACGAGCCGCATTGACATAAAAAAAAAGCCCTGAATCCTAATAGTTTTATGGCACTAATGTTTGATGGGGTGGAGCCCCGTCTCCCTGGACATGCAATTTGAAAATGTGAGCAGCTATTTGCAATCAAATGACTGAACCCTGTGCACTAGTTCTGGCTTGTTGTGTTAAAACGTTCACTTTGACCTTTTTGTTCCCTTTTTTTCATCGATGCCTCATCAGGGTTAGCATGCAATACATTATGGCCCATTAAGCCCTAATGTGATCATTCTATCAAATACTCCAGGTGTTAAAACTACACTAACGCATCCTGTATAAACACCCTGTCTCCTAGCTGGAAAGAAAAGCAGCTACTGCAGTTGTAGATGATAGAGAGATAGTATATTCTTATAGATGGCATCAATGATCTACCGTCCATACCAAATATAAGAGTGTAGCGTCTGGTTCTAGAGGTTTGTTCTGAACGTTTCCTGACGCATAGCATCTAGAATTAGCCACATCATTTGTGAGTCGAGAACGTGGTTCGCAATCCAATCAGCGCTCTTGTGGGTTGGACCACGGTGGTCAGAGCCAGCTTGATGATGAAACTCTGCACGTGTTTTATACCCTTCCTTTAACGCCATGTTTGTTCAACAGGGACAGCTTTCCGCTGTGACGCTCGTGAAATACGTCATGTCTGCGCTACTTAGTGATTGGTTAGGGAGACCCTAGGCAAGGACAAATCGCCGGTCTCACTAAAACGAATATGAAAAAAACCTCCACAAATTGGTTCCCCTTGTAACGACGTTCAGACCGAATGTAGTGGAGGCCCAAAGGTGAATCTCAGAATTCAGTGTGGTTATCATCAGGCCATTAGAGTGTACGACTTCATCATCTGCAGATAGATGATAAAAGGTTCTGACCCAGCCGTCCCCATTCACCCCACCCCCTCCCTCGGTGTGTTGTCTCTCTCCCCCCCCCCCTTCCCCACAGCTTCGTGGGCTGGGACCTGCAGAACGTCATCACCCTGGACGCGGTGGAGGAGGACAGCCGCTCGCAGATCATGCTGAAGAAGGTGCAGTCGCCCGTGGTCCTGCTGTACTGCTCCAAGGACGAGGCGCTCTACATCCTGGAGGAGGCGCGCTCCCTGGGCCTGACGGGCTTCGGCTACATCTGGATCGTGCCCTCGCTCACCACGGGCAACCCCGAGGTCACGCCCGAGGAGTTCCCCTCGGGCATGATCTCGGTGTCCTACGACGACTGGGACTACCCGCTGGAGGCGCGCGTTCGCGACGGCCTCGGCGTCATCGCGTCGGCCGCCGCCGCCATGCTGGCGGAGTACGGCGACGTGCCGGAGGCGCGCACCTCCTGCTACAGCCAGGGGGAGAAGACGGGGAGCAAGCTGCCGCCCAGCGCCCTGCACAAGTAAGACCACACCCCTGTGTGCATGTGTGTGTGTGAGAGAGGTGTGTGTGTGAGAGAGGTGTGTGTGTGTGTGTGTGTGTGTGGGAGAGGTGTGTGTGTGAGAGGTGTGTGTGTGTGTGTATGTGAGAGGTGTGTGTGTGTGTGTGTTAGTGTGTGTGTTAGTGTGTGTGTTAGTGTGTGTGTGTTAGTGTGTGTGTGTTAGTGTGTGTGTGTTAGTGTGTGTGTTAGTGTGTGTGTGTGTGTGTGTGTGTTAGTGTGTGAGAGGTGTGTGAGGGAAAGGTGTGTGTGTGGGGGGAAAAGGGGGTGTGAGTGTGTGTGGGTGAATGAATGGAAGAGAGTGACAGAGTGTGTGAGTGATTTCCGATTCCTTAACGTAATGCTTAAAGGAGTGAAGGTAAGATTTAAGATATATTATTTATATCTTATATATAAAAAATATAGTATAAAAAAAGCCATTTGTCAGATATTAATGACTGAAATGCGCTGTGAGAAAATCTGTTTCTAGTTGCCTGTGCCTGCCTATGTATGAGACCATTACGATTAAAGACCGCTCCTGGCTAATTTCTGACCAATCAGGTCATCTATTCCCTGATGATTTCGGGGAATCCATCTCGCCTGTCAATCACAGGTGTGTGAATGCAACATTGCTCAATGGCAGAGGAACATAGGGAGGGAGGGAGTAGAGAGGGAGGGTGCATTTCTTTGGTTGTTTAGTTTCAAAATCTTGCTCTTGAATCTTAACTACAGCCCCTTTAAGTTACTCACTTACTTTGAGTCCTCATCCTATTTAATTCCAAACGAGTCTTGACTTGAAATGAGGACTCGAGCCACATGCTGATGCTTTCTATGTGTTTCCTGAGTCGATAAATCCTGATAGATGCTCGGCCGGTAGTCATAAAGAAAATACGTAGGCGGGGAATTAAATAGGCTGATTTTATCTTGATTGAATGTGACGCTCTGTGGCGCAGAGTTAGATTCTTGGATATGTTATGATATTCAACACGTCTCGTTGTTTTGGCTCTTCTTTGATGTAACTCATTAATTGCCCTTGGAAACCCCTGTTCCATGCCATCCACTTGACATGTGAATGGTCTCTGTTAGGTTTTAGATTAGGAAGTTAATTATGTTAGCATGATCTCAAGCAAACTGCACAAAGAAATTTCACAAGCTGAATTTAAATGCAATATAATTAGGAAACATTCATGTATAAAAAAAACGTCTTCTATAACAATGTTCATTTCAATAATGGGATTGGAGAAGCTACTCTAGAGAACAGTGTAAACGATGCTTCAAGCCGATACAGGAAACTGCACACAGCAATTTAGTTCTGGCTGCGCTCGCCACTGAAATAAGCTGTGGTTTCGAAAATAACAATAAAAAGCATTCAAGTTTGTTTAAATATATATATAGAGATAGTATTTACTCATTGTTTTATCTGAGAAGATAGCTTAATCTTAGCAATGTCAGCTAACCTTCCCATAATTCTCTCCGGTTCGAGGTAGTGGCCCAGGTGATGGCCCAGGTGATGCCACATGATGTAACTGGGCCACATATGGGCCACCCAGGTGGTGGCCCAGGTGATAGAGTGGGGCCAATAAGGATTCAAGGCCAGGACATGACCATACGGGATTGGTCAAGCCAAGGTCAGGGCAGAGAGCCAGTCTGGGTTGTTGGATCCCCTCTAAGATCTGTAGTCTAGGTAGATTAGAGAACACTTTAGTCACACGCACACACACACAAACACTCGCACGCACGTACACACGCATACATGCGCGTGCACACACACACTTATTGGCAAAATATGCAAACCAATACATACAAACACAAAAGCCTTGGCAGACACTAGACACACACACAGTGACGCATGCAACTTTCATGAACATATTTTCCCAAGAACCAGAAAGAAGGGCAACAGGAAATCAAACAAAAGTGAAAGATGGATGATAAACAGAGAGAGAAAATGGTGCCTACTAGCAGTGCAGCTATCTGACCAAGTGATAAATTTGGCACCCTGCGAAAAAGCAGGTGTGTAGTTGTGTGGGTTTGTGTATTGTGCTTTCTGCTTTCATGTAGGGCTGTGGGTTAAAAGAGAAATAGCTCCTTGCAGGAGTGTGTTGTGCCATGACAGATTTACAGTGTGTTTCTCACTGACCTGTGCCAAACAGTAGGTCTTTAACAGACTTGAGCACTTATTCATCACAATGTGTGTGTGTGTGTGTGTGTGTGTGTGTGTGTGTGTGTGTGTGTGTGTGTGTGTGTGTGTGTGTGTGTGTGTGTGTGTGTGTGTGTGTGTGTGTGTGTGTGTGTGTGTGTGTGCGTGTGTGTGGTGACTGTAGTTTGTTCTGACAGGTAATTATAGTTTTCTCGGCCAGATATACGAGGGTCGAAATTCGGTTTGCACACACACACACACACTCACTTACACATTCACTCACTCATAGTGTAGAGACCAGGGAGTGGTTGTCATCTAGGCGGTGTAAAGCCAAATGTATGCACTTTGCATAAGGAGAGGTATTGGTATAACTATAGGTTCATTAAAAGAACCCTGACCACACTCACTCTCTCTTTTTTTTTTCTCTCTCTTGCTCTCCCTCTCCCTCTCTTTCTCGCTCTGACTCTTTCTCTCTTTCTCTCTTTCGCTCTTGCTTTTTCTCTCTTTCTCTCTCTCTCTCTCTCTCTCTCTCTCTCTCTCTCTCTCTCTCTCTCTCTCTCTCACACACACTTTCTATAATGGCAACAACCACATTAACCTTTCACATTATATAAATATAGGAATGAACAAATAATATCAAGCTATTCAGAAAACACAGACACACAAACAGTGTGACTTCTAGCCATACATTGCGTGCATGGCGATATGCGAATGTGTAGTTATTGTATTGAGTGTTAGGTCTATATATTGTACAATTTGAGAGCCATATTTGATTGAGAGACACGTAATATATTTGGTAACCTTAATATATTGCATATAATATATATACAGACAGAACACACAGTTATGTTAGTCATTGGTGCTATCATGACTCAGTTCCTCCAGCGGAATGATTCTACCTGCTGAAGCCTTCGTCTCCATTTCATCTTGCGTCTTTTTTTTTCTCGCACCGATGGGCGCTCTCGTCTTTTGTCCTGCGAGTCGTTTTTTCACACAGTCGGGGTGGATCCAAAACTATTGCCTACCACATTTGTGAGCATATTTGATAGTTAAATATTTCAACCTCAATAGTCCCCCAGGGGTCCTTGCCTGGTGTGGTCTGGTTACTATCTTTGCTTTGTTTATTTCTTTGCTTTAGCCTTCCGTCCCCACCAACCCGTATCTGCTGCTGATAGGATATGGGGAGGATATAGTCTGTCTTCTTTAAGATTTCAAACTTCAGGTTGTGCCGCAGGGAAAGCAATAAAAAGGAGGAATTTATCTGAAAGGGTGTCTTCCAGCTTCCACTGCAGGACAAAACCCCGTACCACATGCATGCGCGCACACACACACACACACACACACACACACACACACACACACACACGCATGCGTGCATTCACACACACACACACATACATTATTGATATTTTTTGTTCTTACTCTTGCCAAGAGTGTCTGCATCTCCTTTTCCTTCTTCCTCTCTTTGCCTCTACTCCCTCCCTCTTATTTTGTTTTTGCTTCATACAATCTCTCCGGTTCTCGCTTTCTAGCTCACTTTGTACGGCTCTCCCTCCTTTCCCTGCTTTCTCTTCCTCCCCCTTCCTCCCCCTTCCTCCCCCTTCCTCCTCCTCCTCCTCCTCCCCCCCTCCCCTTCCCCCTCATCCACCACCTCTGTCCTGATGAATAGACTGATTAGAGGAATAATGGAGAGTGGGTGTTTGCATACAGAAACTCGTCACCACATTTTGAAAGAGCTTGGTGCCAGTGGTTCAGGGTTGCTTCGAGCATCATCGTCCGCTGTACCCGGTCCCCGCTATGTGTGCCCGTATCCTAGCAACCCCCTATCAGCTGCACCTGTTTGGTGGGCATCAAGCCTGGACGCATAGACAAAGGCAGATGGACATCTCCCCTGCACACACATTTAATACCTATTACAGACACAGACACACACACACACAGACACACACACACACACACACACACACACACAACATGCTCTTGCGACGCCCCCTCTTGAGATTCATCTTTCGTTCACTATTTCTTCAGCAGTCAGTGTGACGGACCAATGAAAAGCTCTACCTCTCACCCAGAATGTATTCCCACCACCTCTGAAAACATACAGACTGAACCTGGTGTGATCAGAGCAAGGTCAAGAAGCCACATGCATATAAACCCCCACCATATCAAACTAACCAAAGCCAACCATTGATCAACAATGTCCTGGAATGTCAGACCCTTTCTCTCATATTCATACACCGATTAGGTCCAATCTAATTGGGGATCCAGCCGTCCTACTGTGATATAGCAGAACTTTTGGGGAGATACCACACAGAGACTGGCATAGAGAAACTAATTTGCGCGAGTGGATCAGAGGTGGATTTTAATGTGTTTTTTCTACGATGGCCAGTCTACACGGTGTTGATTTAAAACCTTTACAGACACTTTTTCTAAAAACGTTGGTGCCCGGACAGGATGTTTTAGCTTATCTTCCTACCGGGATAAGTTTACTTGTGCTGGCTGAGTTTGTGTTTGCTAGCCAATTGCACACTCACAGATCCTGCCTCCAGCAATATGATTGGTCCAAACAGATATGAAGTGAAAGAAAATGAAACACCTTTTACCAAGATTTGAGCTTGTCTGCTATAAGACTTTAGATTATCAATCTACAAATCATAATATTGATTTCACCATCATCTCAACATGGCCTTTCCAATTAGTCTCCAACGGTCATTTTGGCCTGCTGAAAACATCTGGGTGTTGGCAGCATAGTGTTGGCTCAGTCGGTAGGCGTTGGTCGCTGAGCCGCCAAGACGCAGTTGGATCACCAGCTGATGGCGGATGATCCAGCGGGACGTTCTTAATTCCACATCAGGTCATAACAACGGGTTGAACCTGCACTATGTAACCATGCTACTGCCCAAAAATTGCCAAATTACAACGTTTCTCAAGAATGCAATTATGATTTATAGAGAAAAATCGATATATCACCTATATCACAAATCTATATAACAGCTAAAACTGTTGCTACAACTCAAGCCACTAGAGGTTGCAAATGGGAAAACTTAAATAGGGCAGGTTTATGACATACTTATTATTATATGCTTTAGGCAAAAGAGTCACCCCCCAAATGTCCCGGGTTTGGTAAGAACCAAGAGGTATTTTTATGGGGTGCAGAGGAAGAAATATGGTGGTTAGAGGCTGCCTTCTTCACAGCTATTGGGGTCAAGCAGGAAAGTGAACTTTTGGTTTGTGAAGCAAAATGGGCTGATCAGGGTCTGAGGAGCAGGCTGTTAGGGCGCATATAATAGAAGGTGTGAGTCCCAGAGGGGATCTTTGGAGAAATGAAAGCAACTGAACATGGACATGAACCCTTTGTCCTGCTCAGATTAAAAGTATTTTCTGTATCCTGAGCTGGCTCTACAGCAGGTTTTCTTTCCATGAGTAATTAGACGTTAAAGTGCATTCATCTGATCTTGTCGCCGACTACTTTGGGCTGGCAGATTTTGTTGTTGCTGTACTTTTGCAACTTTGGTACTTTGCTTCGTGCATTTTGTTCAAGATTAGTGAAGTTTCAGTTCCGAATGACATCAACGCCATTGATCAACACCGATGCTCAGCCGTCAAGGTTACTCTAAGGCTGAAAATCCCATTGGTGTTTGCACACAAAATGCTTATGCACTCATGACATTTCTGCAATTGACACAGGCAGCTGTGTTTCCAGATGTGGAAGCAGATGGTAAATAGATGACTTCATATTACAGTGTAAACAGTATTAGTGGTTTAGTGCTTAAAGGGTGCAGAACTTGGAAAATAGCTGTTCAGCCAGTTTAGTCGATACAGTGGTGCACACACTGATCTGTACCACCATGCACAATTTAGTGAATATATATGAAAAATTATAAAATACATCTCTAAATCTTTGTTCTTTTTCAAAGTTATGTCTTATTGAACAAATAACTAAAATCTGGACTATGACAAATGTGAGATACAGAGATCATTTTTAAGAATAGAACCATGCTATCTTACTCAATGCATTACTTATGAACACAGATATCATTATATGTTATGACAAAGCTTTAGGCCTTATATAAGGGGCCACAAATTGCGCACAAGTCTCTGATGGTGATGATGAGAGACAGACAACAGAATCTCCTGTTGCACTTCCACTCTGTCAAACCAAATGGGTCAGAACAGGAAATCCTTAAGGGCCCATTTATTTTTCAGAGCGCCTGCGCCTTTCTTCAATCGTCTCCAATGAAGAGAGAGCATAATCGGCCGCATGCGGTGACAAAAAGCGCGCCGACAAAAAGTGTCTGTTCCCAGAGTGTTTTAGCTTTTCTGTCCGGCCGCTCCGGGAGCTACAGGTTGAAAATCTTCAAACTTTTCAGAAAAGCGCTGCAGTCGTCACTTTTGCCAAGACACCCAATCAAAGATTACTTCATCTGTCAGACCCAGCCCCTTCGACGACAGACGGAAACGGCCTTCCATACAATACTTCAAAGTCAGGCTGTCCAATCCCACAGTCCAAGTGTGACTCACCGGGGCAACAGGCCTCTGATTTGTTAAGACGACCCGCAGTATTGTGTATACCGACTATATATGGCTGTGGTCTGCAGTCCCCATGCAGTCGGGCTCCTCGTTGGCACCATAACGTAAGTTCCCTCACCGCTCACAGACCCTTCTGTGATACCGTCAGTCTTGACAAATACCTCGGGCGCCCGGGCTGGTCTGGGGCCAGAGGAAAGAGGGTGAGTTAATCATAACAAAGTGAGGGTACATTTTGCTGTGTGTGAGATGGAGACAAAGCGTTGGAGGCTTTGTGTAAGTGTGTGTTTCCTCTAAAGATAAGTGGCCTGCGGTCCGAAAGAGCAGACCTGGCACCAGTATTGATCGAAAGGGCTGCTTTCTGTACTGTAGTCTTCAGTAATTGGGTTCAGTGCTGCAACTTGTGTGCGTTTCTGTCTTCGTCAACGTGTGTGTGCAACAACTTTATTAGTGTGCATACGTGTGCATACGTGTGTGTGTGTGTGTGTGTCTGATAAGGAAGTGTCGACCCTATAGAATAGACCCTCCATTCGGAGGGTGTTAACACCTATAGGGAAGATCAATCCACCAATCAAAAGGCTTTCTTCTTCTCGTCTGGCCAATTGCAGTCGTCCCCCCCCCCGTCCCCCCCCCCCCCCCTCCTCCAATTACACCAGTGGAGACGTCTTCTTATTTTGCTGATCGTCGCCGATCTTTTCTAGCTGCATTTCACCTGCAACATATTTTGGACAGAGATGCATCTCGTGAAATGCCACCACATGCACACACAGACACACGCAAACACACACGGTCACACAGATTGCAGTGAGAGGCGTGAAATATAAATAGTTTATTTGACAGCAAAGGGTTTAAAATGTACAGCATGACCCAAGATTACAGCTCCATGTTGCACATATAGGTCTGATGGACCCACTATGGGACATAGATAAGCCATGGCATATACATTGTAATAATTCCATTAATAGGAGGAGTGTGGAGACCAAAATTAACACTGGACTCACACACAAAGACAAACGGACGGACACACATGCACACAAATTAAGAGTCAAATTAAGAGATGAGAAAATGTGTTCTCTCCAGTATGCAGACCTAGAGTCAGATCTAATACTAAAGTTATGAGAGAGAGAGAGAGAGAGAGAGAGAGAGAGAGAGAGAGAGAGAGAGAGAGAGAGAGAGAGAGAGAGAGAGAGAGAGAGAGAGAGAGAGAGAGAGAGAGAGAGAGAGAGAGAGAGTAGATGTGATGGTGATGATTAATGTGAGAGTCTTGCGAGTCCTAAGAATATCTTGCAGATGCCCTCCATCTTGGCTAATGTGACCTGCCATGTAGGTCACTCGTGTGTATATATGTGTGTGTGTAGGGGGGGGGTTCTATGTGTTCCTATTACACAGTCATATGTCCGTTTGACCACAAAAATAGCGGCAAAATCGAACTCAATCCATATAAAAAAGTGACATGATTAGCCACCTGCGAGAGAGAGAGTAGCAACCTGCTAATGTTATTATTATTATTATTAATATTATGGTTATATCCATCATCGTGGATCCAGGGTCTGATTCTCCTTCTCTCTCTCCCTCTCTCTCTCTCTCTCTCTCTCTCTCTCTCTGTCTCTCTCTCTGTCTGTGTCCCATGCTCCCTCGGCCCTCGCTCTCCCCCACAGGTTCATGATGAACGTGACTTGGGACGGCCGCGACCTGTCCTTCACTGAGGACGGCTACCAGCAGAACCCCAAGCTGGTGGTCATCGTGCTCAACAAGGAGAGAGAGTGGGAGAAGGTAGGGCAGTGTGTGTATGTGTGTGTGTATTTGTGTATGATATTGCCTGTCTGAAACTAGCTCACGCTAAAAGTTCAAAGACACTCTCAGGTTCATTCAGAGTTGACGACTTTGTGTTTGTGTGTGTGTGTGTGTGTGTGTGTGTGTGTGTGTGTGTACGTGTGTGTGTTTTTGTGTGCGTATGTGCAAAGGTCTCTGTTCCAGAAAAGGTAGAATGTAACACAGTGAATTATTTATGGAACACACTGCTTTGTTCTCTTAATACTCGCATGCCCATCTTAGTTTTAACCTTAATACTGCCAACGCAAATCGATCAATGTTTGCATTGAATTAACTTATTTTATATATTGTGTTTTTACTGTCTGCATGCGTGGCCAATGGCCGTCTATATCCGACTATATGTGAATGTATATGTGAATGTTTATTTGTTTAGAGTATTTCTCTAAAATCCAAAGTGACTGAAAACCCGTCAGCTGCTTCCTGTATGAACCAGAGTCCCAGAGTGGCTCCGTGGCCGTTGGCCAAGGAGTCACAAAGGGAGGTGCGACATTAAAGTCACGGTAATTTTCTCTATTGTTTCAAAAAGGCAAGGTGTCTTCTTGCCGCTGCTAATGAATGTGTAATTGAGGTCCCGGCAGAATGCGTCTGGGAATAAAGACCTTGGTTTATGAACAAAATGAACCTCTCTTTCCCCTCCTTTGTACTTCCTGTTGAAATTCACACTCAATGAAGAACAAAGGATGTTGGCAAAATAACCATCAGTATTCCCCCCTTCAAATAATATTAAAATTACTCCTAGATGAGGTTTAGATATAATGCAGCTGCTGCATGTATAAATGATGGTCTTTATATAGGGCCTAAGGGTTCCCGCCAATGTGGAATGGACTTTAAATGGCGGCCATGCATCTTCATACCTTCTGTCTAGCGACCTGATGCTAGCTTTATTACCCCATGCGTCTCAGCCCACAGAGAGGGGGGCGGGGGGCTGGAGATGGATACACATGAGCCAGTCCTACATAGCTTCCAATGAACCCAACACTTTACGTTTGTGGAGCTCATTCAGCAGAATGAGTGTAATTAAGAGATCTTGTGGAAAACATCTTCATTGCTGACTTCTTATTCGGGGTGGATGATGAACCCCAGGATAAAAAAAAAACAGATAATATCATACATTCCTGGTGAAAACTGTCATAGAATTTGCTTCCTTTCCCTCTATATTTTTGTTCTTTCTTTCTTTGCCTTTTTTAACCCTAACTCTTTGTGTATGCCCTGTTCTCTCCCCACCCCCTGCTCCGACCCCATTTTGGGATCTCTGGCTTCTCTGCATCTTCATCTGTGATTCCTGTTCTGATCTGAGCAAACACCTGCCTCCATCCCCCGTTAGTCAGACCTCCGTACCCCCCCCCCCCCAGTATCACGCTGGTGGAAGCCTGGTGGACATGCTCCCACTGTAGTGTGTGTGTGTGTTTGTGTGCGCACACGTTTGTATGTTTTTGTTTGTTTTTGTTTTGGCTTTGTATCCAGTCTACCTATCCACAGTCAATCAATGTGTCATTCTAGCTCATACTTTGTATGCCACACACACACACGCAGAATAAACTGTGTGTGTGTTGGGTGGAGCCTGAATGTATTCCTGTGAACAGCGTGTGTGAAATTGATCGACACCCCACCACCCGTCACCCTACCCTTGCTAACCAGCGCTTCTGCAGAGAGGGGAATAGAACCATGGTGTGTGTGTGTGTGTGTGTGTGTGTGTGTGTGTGTGTGTGTGTGTGTGTGTGTGTGTGTGTGTGTGTGTGTGTGTGTGTGTGTGTGTGTGTGTGTGTGTGTGTGTGTGTGTGTGTGTGTGTGCAGTGAGCTGCAGTTGGA